>JBBMOE010000057.1:1742504-1999862 GCA_037975065.1 Chaetodon trifasciatus
CCACTTGAGGCAGGAACTCTCCCCCAACCTGGAGGGAGCAAGCCATCTTTTTCCGGTCGAGAACCATGGCCTCGGACTTGGAGGCGCTGACTCTCATCCCAGCTGCTTCACACTCGGCTGCAAAGGGCATGCTGAAGGTCCTGGCTCAAGGAAGCCAACAAGACAACATCATCCACAAAAAGCAGAGACAAAATCTGCCGGCTCCCGAACTGAACCCCCTCCAGCCCCTGGCTGCACCTAGAAATTCTGTCCATAAAAATAATGAACAGAACCGGTGACAAAGGGCAGCCCTGCTGGAGTCCACCGTACACCAGGAACAAGCTCCTGCTCCAAGCTCCAAGCTCCTGCTCCGGTTGTACAGGGACTGTACAGAGGGCCTCCAACCCCATACTCCTGGAGCACCTCCCACAGAATGACGCAAGGGACAAGGTCGAATGCCTTCTCCAAGTCCACAAAACACATGTGGACTGGTTGGGCAAACTCCCATGAACCATCAAGCACCCTGTGGAGGGTATAGAGCTGGTCCAGTGTTCCACGGCCGGGACAAAAACTGCATTGTTCCTCCTGAATCCGGGGTTCGACTATCGGCCGGATTCTCCTCTCCAGTACCCTGGAATAGACTTTCCCAGGGAGGCTGAGAAGTGTGATCCCCCGATATTTGGAACACACCTTCCGGTCCCCCTTTTTAAAGAGAGGGACCACCATCCCAGTCTGCCAGTCCAAAGGCACCGTCCTCGACTGCCATGCGATTTTGCAGAGGCGTGTCAACCAAGACAGTCCTACAACATCCAGAGACTTGAGGTACTCAGGGTGGATCTCATCCACCCCCGGTGCTTTGCCACCGAGGACCTTGCTAAGTACCTCAGTGACTTCAGCCCCGGTGATGAATGAATCGACCCCCGAGTCCCCAGTCTCTGCTTCCTCTGCAGAAGACATGACAGTGGGATTGAGGAGATCCTCGAAGTATTCCTTCCACCGCCCGACAATATCCCCAGTCGAGGTCAACAGCTCCCCACCTTCACTGTAAACAGTGTTGACAGAAAGCTGCTTCCCCTTCCTGAGGCACCGAACGGTTTGCCAGAATTTTCTCGAGGCCAACCAGTAGTCCTCCTCCATGGCCTCCCCGAACTCCTCCCAGACCCAAGTTTTTGCTTCTACAACCGCCCGAGCTGCCGCACGCTTGGCCTGCCGGTACCCGTCAGCTGCCTCAGGAGTCCCATGAGCCAACAAGGCCCAATAGGACTCCTTCTTCAGCTTGACAGCATCCCTTACTTCCAGTGTCCACCACTGGGTTCGGGGGTTGCCGCCACGACAGGCACCGGCGACTTTACGGCCACAGCTACGGATGGCTGCGTCAACAATGGAGGTGGAGAACATGGTCCATTCAGACTCAATGTATCCAACCTCCCTCGGAATCTGGTCGAAGCTCTCCCGGAGGCGGGAGTTGAAGACCTCCCTGACAGCGGGTTCGGCCAGACGTTCCCAGCAGACCCTCACAGTACGTTTGGGTCTGCCAAGCCTGTCCCGCTTCCTCCCCTGCCAGCAGATCCAACTCACCACCAGGTGGTGATCAGTTGACAGCTCAGCCCCTCTCTTTACCCGAGTGTCCAAGACATACCGCCGAAGATCAGATGATACGACTACAAAGTCGATCATTGACCTCCGGCCTAGGGTGTCCTGGTGCCACGTGCACTGATGGACACCCTTATGCCTGAACATGGTGTTTGTTATGGACAAACTGTGACTAGCACAGAAATCCAGTAACAGAACACCACTCGGGTTCAGATCGGGGAGGCCGTTCCTCCCAATCACACCCCTCCAGGTATCACTGTCGCTGCCTACGTGAGCACTGAAGTCCCCCAGCAGAACAATGGAGTCCCCAGTTGGAGCACTTTCCAGTACCCCTCCCAGAGACTCCAAGAAGGCCGGGTACTCTACACTACTGTTCGGCCTGTAAGCCGAAACAATAGTGAGAGACCTATCCCCGACCCAAAGGCGCAGGGAAGCGACCCTCTCGCTCAGCGAGGAGAACTCCAACACATGGCGGCTGAGCTGGGGGGCTATAAGCAAGCCCACACCAACTCGCCGCCTCTCACTGCGTGCAACTCCAGAGTAGAAGAGAGTCCAGCCTCTCTCAAGGAGTTGGGTTCCAGAGCCCAGACTGTGCGTAGATGTGAGCCCGACTATCTCTAGCCGGTACCGCTCAACCTCACGCACTAGCTCAGGCTCTTTCCCCCCCAGCGAGGTGACATTCCATGTCCCTATAGCCAGAGTCGTCATCCAGGGTTTGGGTCATCCGGGCCCCCGCTCATGACTGCCACCCATACCACAAAGCACCCACCCCTTCTGAACCTTCCTGCGGGTGGTGGGCCTACGGGAAGGTGGGCCCACGTCGCTCGTTCGGGCTGCGCCCGGCCGGGTCCTGTGGGCAAAGGCCCAGCCACCAGGCTGCTCGCCCCAACCCCAGGCCTGGCTCCAGGGTGGGGCCCTGGTAACGCCAATCCGGGCGATGTACGCTTCCTTGATGGCTTTTCTTTCATAGGGGCTTTTGAAGCGCTCTTAGTCTGACCCGTCACCTGGAACCTGTTTGCCTTGGGAGACCCTACCAGGGGCATTAAGCCCCGAACAACATAGCCTCTAGGATCATTCGGGTACTCAAACTCCTCCACCACGATAAGGTGTCGGTTGAAGGACGAGTAATCAAATAATATTAACCATTCCAGTCTAGTGTGGCCAGACACTTGAATTTCTTTGGTCATTTAGATAATATCACATAATATTTTATCCTATCTGATGAAAAACACAGGTTGAATGATTAAGAATGCAACTTTGCAGAAACTGTCTGATCTAATGGTGTGATGGTATCACTTTAAGAAATACATCCAGATTCGTTTTGATGTAAACACATCTTGGCTCTTAGCTAGTTAGCTTGCTAATTTTAGACTGAACCTCCAACTACTGCTTTCAATCAACTTGCAATCTAGCTGAAACATCATGATTTCCCATATAGTTTGACCGTTCTTGTTTTTCTCATCTTGAAAAACAGATCATGTCAAAGTTTTTATTTTCTGAACTACAGTCTTGTCTAAGTCATGGAACAAAAGGTCATTGATGACTATTTTGTCATAGTTATCAAACTAGTAATTTCTCCTGTTGACATCATTTTCAGTTGACATAGAGGGGAGTAGTGGTAATTGTTGCTATCAGCAGTTAATGTAAGAATTGTTTTGTCGAATGTAATATGTCTATTTAATAGTTGTTCCTGTTATTTAGGGTGACTACCTCAACCTTTATGGCTACTCTGATCTCATCCACACTTGACTCCATTTTGTGGTATTTTCTAGTTCTGGCACAGGCTGTCAAAAAAAAAAAAAAAATCAGTCATATGGCAGGCACGGAGCTAAAGGGGTGGCCGGGACAGGGCTGGCCACCTCTGGAACCTGATTGGCCACCTAAGTTGCCACCCCAATTTTAGGCCTGGTGAACAACATGGTGGTAATGTTATGATTCACAGCTGCTGTAGAACATTCTTGAGTTTAATTAGTGACAGTAATTTATTTTGGTTATGACCTGTTGTACAGGTCAAGTTTTTTTTGTTTCTGTTAAAAGTTCAGTCAGAGCGAGGATCCTGTGGTGTGTGCGACACACACACAGGCGGGAGATGGCAAGCCAGACCCAGTGACTACATTCTCAACTTCATCATGCCAGTGAGGGGATCTGCTGAGTACGGTTGGACTGCCAGACCAGTAGGAGTGTGTGGATTTATCTTTTATTTTATTTGAACTGAGAGAAGACTCTCTCTGAGCTGGATTCAACTGGATCCAGACTTTTCTTTGAACTGGATTCAAACTGCCTAAACAGGAACCAGAATCAGAATAAGAAAAAAATCAGAAAAAACTTGCCAAGTACCATTTTACACATACAAGGAATTTGTTTTGGTGAAGTTGGTGCATGACACATCTACTAAAAATAAGCTATTAAAGAAGTAAAAAATATAACAATATAAATATAAATACACAAGTCTGTTTTTTTTTTTTTTTTTCGGAAACATAGTCTGTTTTTTCAGAAAGAAGTCCAAGCTGAGCGTTAATGTAAAACATAGAGTTATGACAATGTCAATGTGACAAGATGAGGCAGAGGTGAAGTGTGAAGAGTGTCGGGGGGGTTCCAGGCCTTGTTGATAAGGCTGACAGCAGAGGGGAAAAAACTGTTCTTGTGGCGTGAGGTTTTGGTCCTGATGGACTGCAACCTCCTGCCAGAGGGGAGTGTCTCAAAGAGTTTGTGTCCGGGGTGAGAGGGATCAGCCACATCTTTCCTGCACACCTCAGGGTCCTGGAGGCAAACAGGTCCTGAAGAGACAGACCTAATGACACGCTGCAGTCTGCCCTTGTCCTTGGCGGTGGCAGCAGCGTACCAGATGGTGGTGGAGGAGGTGAGGATGGACTCAATGATGGCTGTGTAGAAGTGCACCATCATTGTCTTTGGCAGATTGAATTTCTTCAGTTGCCGTAGGAAGTACATCCTCTGCTGTGCTTTCTTGATGAGGGAGCTGATGTTCAGCTCCCACTTGAGGTGATAGAGATGATAGTTCCCAGGAAGCAGAAAGACTGCACAGTGTCAATAGTGGAGTCACAGAGGGTGATGGGGGCAGGTGAGGCTGAGTTTTTCCTGTAGTCCACAAACATCTCCACTGTCTTTAGAGCGTTGAGCTCTAGGTTGTTCTGGTTGCACCAGGTCACCAGATGGTCAACCTCCCATCAGAGATGAGTCCGATGAGGGGTGGTGTCGTCCGCAAACTTTAGGAGCTTGACGGACTGGTGACTGGAGGTGCAGCTGAAGGCGTTAAAACCGCCAGGATGGGCAATTAACATGTCTCCAAAGGTCTCAAGAATAGTACTGACAAGTTGTAAATCAGACATTCCTGTAGCAAACTGTTTTGTGTCTGTGTGCCTTCTTTCTGTCACATCAGGATATTGCAATCTATATGATTCAACTTTGGATGTTCCCACAGCACTAAACACACAGTTTGTATGGTATCAATGCTTTTCCCATGTTTCTAGCTTGTAAAATGACAAAACTATTATCTTAATGGTGTAGCAGAACTGGCCTCTAACTGACCTTTCCTTATCCTCTCTTCATCCCTTCAGGAGAAATGGAGTTGTAAAACACCCCAAATTTCAAGAGCTATTGACCATTTGAACTGTTACAGGGACAGTGCTAAGTTGAACAGAGACAAGATGTCTGGCTCAGAGACATCTCCTCCACACTCTTTCGGGGAGCAAGAGACACAGACACCTCAACATCAAAGGTTGCCTTTTTGCTCCATGTTTCCCATGGAGGTGCTAATTCTCTCTTGATAGCCCCATGGGAGATACGGACAATAAAGCTGTCTAGGTGAACCAATGCCAGACCTCAGAGGAATCCACAAACAAAATAATGCTGATGGGTTGTAAATTAGACATTCCTGAAACAAACTGTTTTGAAGATCTGTGTGTCTTGTTCTCCAGGATACTAAAATAACCAATTCTCTATGTTTGATCTCACTTTGGATTTTCTTACAATGCAAGCCCGTAATCTGTGTGATATCAATGCATTTTCGGTGTTTGTAGCTTGTATAATGACAAAGCTGTGATTTTAACTTTTCTTCCAAGTTTGAGTTTTTATCATAGAACCATACTGCCGTCTAGAGGTTCTTAACGGTTAGGTTGAATACGCTTGACGTGATACATTTATTAATAAGTAACCGTTATAGTGATGATCATTTTGGGCAAATATAGTCTTCCCTTCTTTATTTCTTTATTTTGTGTTAGTTATACCTTGAGTCATCATATATATTAAGATGAGTATTAGAAATTTATCATGATTCCGTTATTATGAGTTATTATTTAACGTTGTCAGCTACCCATAAGAATTGCCTAACGCATGTTGTGAACAATGTTGAAATGCCGTTGAAAATTGTCCATTCAAAACATATGTGATTGACCATAGTGAGAAGCAGAGGAGTCCCTCATACGAATCATTAATTAATCCTCGCCTTACAAGATGAAATGACGTCGCGCACCTACGAACCATCCCACATATGCGACAGTCTATCGGTGATTAGACACGCCTTGGAGCGAGGAAAGCCATCTGCCGCATGCAGCGGACAGTCAGTCCTGGTAGTTAGTTAGTCAGTCGTGTTCTGCGTTTGTCTGTCTTGTTTTGTCTTAGTCTTCTGTTTGTCTTCTTCTAGTCTTAATTTTTCCTTTTCAGTCGAAGTTTCTATTCTAGTTTTTTTAAGCCTTCGTTCGGTCCTGTTTTGCGTTCGTCTTCTCTTCTTTTTGTTGCTGCTCATAGTCACGCTGAGTAGCCTGAGTTTATTCTTAAGAAGACGTATTTTCTTTTCCTTTTGCTCGCCACATTAAGCCACGTGATTTGATTTGCTTTGTTTTGTGTAAAATTCTACTCACATAATAATAATTTTGGAGACACTTTTCGACCGGCCATCGAAGAGACATTTAATCTTATTGTTAGTAATCTAAAGTCCTGTTTCACGGTCACCACTTATTACTAAAACCTGCTGCCATCTGCTAACCCGCTGGTTCGGGCTAGACAACCATCAGAAGCCGCTCCTCGTCTGTAACCGACACCGGAGAGTTCCAGCCCCTGAAACATCCCTGTCCAACACCGGCTCGCTACTGTGGTTTGCTCGATTCGTCCAGCAGACTGCCACGCAGATCGGAGCCAAGGACACAGCTTGGAGTCTTCGTGTCAGTTCGGAGCAGACATCAAACAGAAGCGTCGCTGGCCAAGTAGGCATGTTAAGCGGGTTTGAATAAGAGTTGGTCCGTGAGGTTATGATACTGTAAATTTGCCTAAATTCTCTTAACCATTCGTTCAGTAAATTAACTCTACATTTGCGTCCCCAGTTTTCCCTTTAACTACTTCTCACTATTGCCAAACTCATTCTGCCATTGTTTGCCATAAGTTTCTCTCTGCTTGTGTTGTTTCAGATCTCATATATTCTTCGTTGTACTATTCATGATACATTATTCATTATTCATTTGTGTTTAATAAATAAGTTCTTTTTATTTAAGCCGTGGTCAGACGATGTCCTTTTGAGCTGAGTAATGACGATCCCTATATCCGGAATTTACCCTTCAGATTATCAGACTGGTTTACTGTTGGTTCATTCGTTATCATAACATCAGCGTTACAGGAGTCAGTCTCCATACAGTCCTTCTTAGCTGAGGAAGGTGGTGCCCCGATATTCTATGCAATACCAACATTAATTTAATTCCCCCTACAATGGTGACATATTATGAAGCTTTTTCAATAAGTTACGTAGGTCTATGATTTCCATAAAACATGTTTCTGAAGCTGTTTGCTGAAAATGGCTTTCAGGAAAGGATTCTCGCCACCCTCTATTTCCCCCGTTTCAGTCCCTTTCAGAATGTGCCGTTTCTGGTGTCTGTAGCTTTAAATGCAAATGAGCTGCTGCTGTCCCACCCATGTTACCATGGTAACGGGGAGAGCGTAGACTCACGTAGCACTACACGTGTGAAAGCAGCGGACATGGCGGCTGTAAACGCGTTCTTCAGTAGTTCAACCGGACATGTTCGAACCTGAATAAGATCCTGAAGGAGGGGAGGCTCCTTCAGAACCTCAGAGAATTCAGCAGGATGCTTCTGAAAGGTTAGTCTAAAAACGTATTTCTATTTTTTTCTCTTTAGTACTAGTGCCGCCTGTACAGGAGGCAGCGTGAGAGGCCCGCAGTTCAGACGGTCAATGCTTATGCTAGGAAGCACCAATCCTAACTTGTAGCATACCAGAATGACAGGAGAAACTCAGCTAAAAGCCTCTAACAAGCATACCCAGCACCCAAACGAAACATAATTCATACCCCAAGAAATTATATGGGCATGTGACGAAAACACGGAAATAGCATATGTCCACTTTAGTGCTGATTTCACCTTGTCACGCAAACCACACAAGCTGGTTTGTTTACATAAAGAGGAGGGGGTTTCTAGCAATCACTGGGTTGCTGAGACATTGACTGGTCTAACTGCGCTGTTAGTTTCAGCGCTCTGTCTCATTTACACATGAATGGGCAGAGCACACAGACAACACTGCTGAGCAGCACTACAAGCCATTCACCTCAGGCTGAGAAAAAGTAGCTAGCTAGAGCACACGCATTCAAATGTAAAAAAAAAGGGGTGCTGTTATTGGTTGAAAATGTTGGTATGCAACGTTTCTTATTTCTTTAGCTTTATACATGCATGAATTGTCTTTTTTTTTATTTGATTGCATCAGTGCACATGTGGAAATTGTGCAACAATGCAGTCAGAGCCTGAGAACATATGCTGCCAGGAGGTGCAACAGGTCACAGTATCTTCACCTGCACTTACAGTATGATCACAGTGTATGATTGCAGACAACATGCCACTGCAGATACTCACCTTATGTCATGCATAATAGGTTACAAGACAGCTGCAGCCACTGGATGAAAGGCCTCCATGCATTATCGACCATCCAGGTTTAGAACCTGTTTGCCTAAATGTGCATACAACACTTCCAGGGCTGACTACAGTCCTTTACAACTATGGGGGACAGAGCAGTGAGTTTCATCTATAATAATCAACTTCACTGTTCATACACCATAATAAACTAAGTCAGTCATATTTTTTCTTGAACATATAGCCAAATTTTTCCTTAGCAAATACTGTACTTTACACACACACTGTTTTATTCACATGAAACACTTTACAGATATACAATAAATATTTATTGACCGCAGTCATGAATATTTGTACATGGAAATACAGTACTCGTGAAGGCTTCACTGAATCCGTCCGTCCGTCCGTCTTCTCCCGCTTCATCCGGGGCCGGGTCGCGGGGGGAGCAGCCTGAGCAGGGACGCCCAAACTTCCCTCTCCCTGGAAACTTCCCCCAGCTCTTCCGGGGGGATCCCGAGGCGTTCCCAGGCCAGCCGTGCGACATAGTCGCGCCAGCGTGTCCTGGGTCTTCCCCGGGGCCTCCTCCCGGTGGGACATGCCTGGGGGCATCCTGTATAGATGCCCGAGCCACCTCAGCTGACTCCTCTCGATGTGGAGGAGCAGCGGCTCTACTCTGAGCTCCTCCCGGCTGACAGAGCTCCTCACCCTATCTCTAAGGGAGCGCCCTGCCACCCTGCGGAGGAAACTCATTTCAGCCGCTTGTATCCGGGACCTCGTTCTTTCGGTCATGACCCAAAGTTCATGACCATAGGTGAGGGTAGGAACGTAGATTGACCGGTAAATCGAGAGCTTCGCCTTTTGGCTCAGCTCCTTCTTCACCACGACAGACCGGTACAGCGACCGCATTACTGCGGCTGCTGCACCGATCCGCCTGTCAATCTCACGCTCCATCCTTCCCTCACTCGTGAACAGGATCCCGAAATACTTAAACTCCTCCACTTGAGGCAGGAACTCTCCCCCAACCTGGAGGGAGCAAGCCATCTTTTTCCGGTCGAGAACCATGGCCTCGGACTTGGAGGTGCTGACTCTCATCCCAGCTGCTTCACACTCGGCTGCGAACCGCCCCAGTGCATGCTGAAGGTCCTGGCTCGATGGAGCCAACAAGACAACATCATCCGCAAAAAGCAGAGACGAAATCTGCCGGCTCCCGAACCGAACCCCCTCCGGCCCCTGGCTGCATCTAGAAATTCTGTCCATAAAAATAACGAACAGAACCGGTGACAAAGGGCAGCCCTGCCGGAACAAATGAATCCATATCAGAAAAATGTGAATACAGATGTTGACATTATAGAACCTGTCAACTAGCATAATGTTCAATTTGCTCAGTTGTTACAGGTGTCTAGCCTATATGAGTTTTGTGAGCTGGTGCTGGAGCTTCCTTGGCCAGAAGATTCATGTAGTCATCCCATCATGCATAGTACTTCAGATACGCTGGGAGTTTCCTGACACCCAGGGAAGATACACTCCCCCGATTGAATCTTGACTCGTAGCTGGCGATGACCTCCTCCTTGTCTGGATGCTCATATTGTGAAGACACGTCCAGCAGGATGTTTATCTTCAGAATCTCAGCTCTGTAGTATGATGAGTCAACAAAGACCTTCTCCATGATCATGTCCATCAAATCATCAATATACCCTGTGCAATACACAGACACACAGAAAAAAGTGAATCATTAGTATCATTTATTAGATTATTCAACAACTGCAAATATATTGACATTTTGCACTTTGAATTCTGTAGTTTATCAGGTATTTAAATGTGTATTTTTTTGGTTTATTTATTGTGTTGAAAGTACAGAGTTGTGGTACTTTGTGACATGTACAATATAAATGTTTGTTTTTGAGTGGAAAAAAAAGAAGTTAACACTTACGAATGTGGCCTCAGTCTTCACTGGTTAGGCTCTGCACTCTTCCTTCATGAACTTTGGAAAGCTCAGTTTGAAAAGAGGATCCCCTGATGATGTGGTGGCTTGTCCTCTATCAGCATTCTCATTGTAATGAAGTGCATAACAACAATAGTCCTTGCAGAGCACAGTAGCCTGGACAGCTGTAAGAAAAGTATATTTTTATGATAACGGGGCATACTTAGAAGTCAAACATGACAGCACTGTTACAGCGTAAATTCAAGCACTAAAGGCTGCAACAGCTCACTGCTACACTTGATCAGCAGCAGGTTCCTGTAATGATGTACTGGCCTATATAAAAAGAGAGAAGTGACATCAACTTTATCTTACATGTATAGCTATGCCAACAGCTACATGCAGAGTAAAAAAGGATCACTCATAAATAAACTCCAGAGAAAAAACGCTTGGAGTGTAAATTGTGCAGGGATGTAGCAGTCTCAACCATACACTCATATTGCCCTGGGCTTTTCTATCATACTCCAGTTTAGAAAACATTTCCAAATGCATTATTTTGTTAAATTCCCGAAGCTTAGACTTTGCGGAGTGTCTGTGTATGTATCGCTTGACCAACCGGGTCACTGGGTTTGCATATGGAGACCATGCTGATTGCTAACTAGAAGCTAGCGGTTAGTGTTAGCTTTTGCTATGTGGCAAAACACTTCTTGCTTAGTTCGTGTAAAACTGCATAATGAACACAGCTTAATATTTGTGAATGCTGGCATCTCCCTGGAACATGTATTAAATCATTTGCAAGACCAGAAACGTGATGTGATGTACCAAAAGCTACGGTAGCAGTGTGCTAGCGTTTGATGACTGAAGTCGTAGTCTCAAAGCTAGCTATCGTTCTCACTGGCAAAACACACACGCAATAACACGCAAGAATTTGCGCTAATCTACAAAAGAAACACACAGCTAATTATTTGTATACTTACATGTCCCTCATCTGCAGGTATTCCACGCAAAGCTGGAAATGAGCCCTCCTGTAAAGAAAGTCTCCCGGCTAATCCTGCCTCGTACTGACCGAGATTGGAGAAACTGTCAGCCTCAGAGTGGTTAGCACACACCAACAGGTTTTAGTCAACTGTAGTGGGGACGTTGCCTTCAAAAATTAAATTCACATCACTCTTCTGTCCTCTGTAGCTGGGAGCCGATGGAGCGATTTGTGCTCGTATTTACAGCCAACAACAGAACAATGCGTGTGGCGCCTCGAAATGATGACTCCTTACACTGTGCTTTCGATAACGAAATGGCATATCTGTGAGAAGGTAGCGCTGCATCTGGTGGGTGGAGAGACACCGGGGAGATGGGGAGGGGGGTGGTGGCTGGTGGGTGGGAATTTGCAAATGTGCCCGCTTGTTGTGTAACAATAGGCGCCAAATTCAAACGGCTCGTTTGGAAGGGTGCTTTCAGAAATCCGTATCTCACTCAAAAAAGCGCGGACGGTCTTATTTCACACTATGTATGCGTGTGGCAGCAACAGAGATCCAAAATAATACCCCAAAACCCAGAAAAAGTTTTCATAAAATGGGACCTAGAACTTTCATAATCATTTTTGTCCGGGTTTCTATCACAGACCCATACTGCCATCTGCAGACTTGTAGCAGTTAGGTTTTAGATACATGACATGAGACATTTACAATTAGTAGTGCTTAATCCGGCATATATAATCTGCCTTTCCTTGATTCTTTGTTCTATTAGTTAGTTATACTATTATTCATCATATACGTTAGTATTAGTATTGAAAAATGTTGCCATTAATCAACCAAATGTGTCTGATGCATGTATATTGGTGTCCACATACATGCTGTAAACAATGTTGATGTGTGATTGAAAATATGATCATTTAAACTCTGTGATTGACCATAGTGAGAAGCAGATGAGTCCATCGCACGCAATCGTTTGTTAATGTTTTCTCTCTATAGGATGAAATCACAGCATTAAATCTCTCTAAATCTTTCTAAGTGCGCGAAGGTCTGTTCATCACCATTTGAGTGCCACTGACACGGAAGTAGGCATTTTCCATGCTGCTTTGAACAAAGAGTTGGTGTCCTAGGCTTTCACTATAATTGAGATAATAAATCTCAATTTTCATTAGACTCGCTTAGTCATTCATTCAAGAAATTAACACTACATTTGCGTCTTTATTTTTCCTCAAAACTACTTCTCACTATTGTCAAACTCATTGTTTTTATTATTTTGCCATAGCTTCTTCATCCAGTTGTTTGTGTTACATCATATAATCCATATTATTTGTGGTATCATTCATTATTCATATCCATTCATTATTGTGTCAAATAAATAATACTTCTCATTTAGGTCGTTGTCAGACAGTGTCCTTTTGAGCTGGAAATAGACAATCACTGTATCCAGAGCTTATGCTTCAGATGATGAGATTGATATCCGATTAATTCATTAATTATTATTAAATCAACATTAAAAGAAAAGAATAAATAAAATCCTTCCGAGCTGAGGAAAGTTGGTGCCCCTTTTTATATTAAAGAGTGCAAACATTAAACCCAAAGGTTTAATGACCTGATTCCCCTACAGCTATATGCCTGCAAAACTATGCCAAAATCACTAGAAGTCATCATATTAATAACCCAGATTTTACACAAAACACGGCAGTGAGACATTGCACAGAACGGTCACTATTTGGGAAGTTCATCATTAATACAGCTGGTAAAATCTGCATCCTTTTAGTCCACAGGTGGTGAACTTCCAGCCTCTGGGCTGTATGTGCCCCTCAAGGCAATCATAAATACATATAAACAAATACATACACATAAAAATACAAATACAAATACATACACACACACACACACACACACACACACACACACACACACACACATACACACACACATACTTTTTAGAGAGAAAGAGATTCCGCAATTACCTTTCAATTGCAATTGCAATTAAGGAAAATAACAGAAAGGACAGGTAGATGTGAAATGTCCCACTTTCCAAGAGAAATGTACAAACTATTATTATTATTATTACTATTAGTAGTAGTAGTAGTAGTATTTAACTAAAAGGCAAGTCACTGTGCCTAAGTTAGTTTGTGGGGATGTTTTCACAGTGATGAGAAAGACCAATCTCAAGACTCATTACAGTTTGAAACATTGCAAATTGCATGAGTTGCAAGGACAGTGCGCTTTGATAATATTAATGCTGTTTGGTGGAGTTTTGATGCCCAACAAGCAGCTTTCACAAGACCACATTCTGTCAGAGACTGTGTTATGTAGGCAAGTTTTGGGGTGAGTGAGCTAATAAATAAGAACCTGAAACCTCATTCAGAAGGAGAATTTGTGGAGTGCCTTGGTGCAGCTGCAAAGTAGAAGCAATCCAAAGCATCAGTTTGTCTCAAAGGATTAATGGAGATGAAGTTGCAAGCTGCTATGGAATTCAACAAGTGTCTGCGTGATTTGGCCTTTAAGAGCTGAACTTCAAGCTATAAGGTCCCAAGCAGTTTGTAAGATCTCTGCTTTCAATTATGAAATTATCTGTATCAAAATACAGCAACATCCCTTTGCTAGAGTTCTGTACACTATATATGAAGCCTGAGGATTTTCCCGTCCTGAAGAGACATGCCCTGAAGTGTACATCTCTATTTGGGACTGTCATGACCAGAAAATTATGTTAAGTTATGTTTAGTTTTGTCTTGTGTCTATGTTGTCTCGTGGCTTTTATTTTGACATCCCTCTCTCCTCTTGTTTCAGGTAACCTGCCCTTCCCTCGTGTGTCTCTGATTGTCTGCCCTGCCCTGATTATCTCCACCTGTTTCCCATTACCTTGTGTGTGTGTGCGTGTATATATAGTCTTTGTCTCCCTTTGTCCTGTGCCAGTTCGTCTTGTCTCACTGAGTCAGAGAACCATGCCAGTTCCATGCCATGCCTCTTGTCTTGTCAGGTTTTGTATTTCTTTGTTACTTTGTCTAACCTTTGCCATCGTCTTGCTTTTGGTTACTTTGATACTTTGTCTAGCAGTCGCTATTGACTTGCTTTAGTTATTTTGATACTTTGTTTGCCTTTGTCATAGCCTGAGTCGCTTTCCTCATTTGAGTGTTTTTGGTTCGTGTTTCTCCTCCCAGTGAGTGATTCCTTATTTTGTGATTTTCCTTGGTAGAGTGATTTTCTGTTGCTACTTTGTCATTAAAGATTGTTTATTTGTACTTTGTCTCTGAGTCGTGCATTTGGGTTCATGTCCTAGTTCAGTTGTGACAGGGACACTCTTACAAAGACAAAGTTCCGCTCAAGACAGACTGACATAAAATACCATCTGACATCAGATGCCTCGCCAAAGAGGAGCTGTTCCATCCATCATGCTAGAGGTTAGCGTGATTTATGTTGTTAGAGCAGTTTTTGTGTTTTGTATTCATGTGCAATGATGTGTTGGTTACTGGTTCCCACAGTAGGTGGTGCATGTACAATGGTGTCTGCAGGTAACCTACAAGTAGTTTACCATCATTCAATGGCTTAACTATGAGCCTTTTGTTTGTTTTGCATATAAGTTTATTGGTATAAGTGTATGTAGATTGACAAGGCTATGTGAACCGATTGTTGTAATTAATTGCCTGCGTTTGAGCACGACCGCATGGACTCTGATTCATTCATTAGAGCCGCCACAGACAACGTAACAACTAGTAATTCCTGGTAGCAGCCCCTCAGTGGCTTAGGTTTTCTGTTAATGTCGAAAATCAAGTCACTACATATGTGTTCAGTTATTTATGGCCATTGAAGGGTGTTATAGAAATTGAAACTGATAGGATAAAAGTTGCCCTGAAATGCCCTGCCCCTGAACCTGAAAAACCTCTAGTAGGAGGTGCCCAGGAAAATTAGATGCCCTAACCACTTCAGTGGCAGTACATTATTTTCATTGGCAAAAACACTCATGGTTTAGAAACATACTGTATGAGTAGTGCTCTACTAGTTTTCTACTTGCTCATAAAATATGTGAAAACCAGCAACAAGTCAGCTTGGTGCAAGTTGTGTAAACAAAGAAAAATCTATTTTTTTTTTTTTAAATTTGTGATTTTCATTTTTTTGCAGAATATGTAAGTTGAACTCATGAAGAAGCCACTCCATGTTTCAAATAGCAGTATTGGGGGCCTTAAAACCATAAACTTTGTATTTGAATTTGGGTTGTTTTAGAGGAAATTGTTGGTCCTAGTTGGGGGTGTGGCGATTCAACAGTAAATTAGCATACTGGCTTTCTTTGGCTATTCACGTGCTTCTGTTTTTTTTTTGGCCAATCAGATACACGTTAAAAGGGAACCACATGGCTACTTATGCAGCTTCTGGTTCTGCCAACAACGATCTCAATTCTGATTCTGAACCCGAACTAGAAGATAAAACTGAAGAAATTGATGAGAGCGACTGCATTACACTGGAGAACATCCCTAATCTACAGTTGACTGTAGCTGAAGATGAAGACAATGAAGAATACGACGAAGAGTAGTAGTAGTAATGGCGGCGCGTGCGATTGCAGCGGCTCCTCTCTGTCCTGATAATGTGGTGTCTACATGTTTGTCTTCGTAGGTGTGTTCGAGTGATTTTATGTTTTCGTTGCGCTTGTTTGTCCCAATGCGCACATACAGCCGTGGGACCCTTTTTGGCATCGGCAACGCAGCAGTCTGCAAATTAAACCCAGCAGACGCTAAGGAGTTACTCAACCTCGGCCTACCCCGACGGAAGCGGGGAAAGTGCGGGGGTATCTGGGCTAGGCTAGCGGCAAATCCTTACAAGCCAGCTATACCATGTATCATACTCGCCAATGCACAGTCCTTGGACAACAAATTGGACTATATACACCTTCTGAGATTGACCTAGCAGACCGTGAGAGAGTGCTGTGTTTTCATTTTTACGGAGACATGGCTCAGTAACAGCATACCGGACTCCGCCATCCAGCTGGCAGGGTCTGTATTTATATCAGGGATGCTTGGTGTCAAGATGCTGTGGTGATCTGTAGGCACTGTTCAGCCCTCGTGGAGTTTATGATCACCAAGCGCCGGCCTCTGTTAATGTCCTGTACATATAGCAGCATTGACAATAAAGTTGACTTGACTTGACTTGACATTCAGCAACAGACTGATCCATCCCACAGCACCAGAGTGACAGAATTTATTTTATTTTATTTAATTTTAGAAATACCTATCCACATTTGCTCCTTCTAACTCTTAAGTCTATTACCTTTCTTGTTTTTCATTTTTATTCAGGGGCTTTTTGTAACAAAAGAATTTCCATTTCCATTTCATAACCATTGTTCAAACTATTGTAGTAGTTTGAACAATGGTTAGGGGGTTGGACTTATGTAAATGAGATGCAATGAGCAGCTCTGTGTTACCTGGCTCCCTTAGGTGAGAATGTTTCAGGCTGGATTTCTCACTAAACTAGTTTGAGAAGTGTCTACATTCAAATGGCCACATCTTCTTCAAATATTTTCAGATTTTCATATGTTAGACATCGTTGGAAAGCTTAGAAACTACACTTTCAGAATCTGTAAAGTCAAACTCAAAATGCCCCCTAGGAGACTTGTTGCTGGTTTTCTCGTGGCTGGTCACATACAATTAAAACTTTTTCAGAAACAATTAGGGCAGAGGGGTTTTTTTTTCTAAATAAGTGTCCCCATTTGAAGTTGGATTAATATATGCAATGTCAAAAATCCTAAAGATGCAAAGTCATAACTCAAAGTGGAAACCCTAGAGTTACATCCATGATGGATTGTTTTAATTTTCCTCTTCCACTGTCCATCAGATGTCCCAAAATCCATTTTAAGGTAGAAGGGTGTGAGTGAGTAGTAACGCAGCTGATTTTCCAAATGAGATTCGGAATGATTGCCCAACATTACAAGAGCTACAAAATCTCACAGTCATCCCTGGATCCTTTTCAGGTTGACTCAGAATGACTGTATGGTCTTTTGATTATTATTCGAAACCTATATTTTATAATTGAAAATGCTTTGCAGTGTGGTCTTAAATCATGTTATCTGAGCTGTTATGTTATTTGATGTGAATTCTATGTAACTGCTGAATGACGTTAGCTGTTAACACGCGGCCATATTACCGAGGGAGTTCTCGCATGTCATTGCGATAACAGTGTACATCCCCCCATTGGCTGATGCTGCAGCAGCATGCAAGCTCCTACACACTATGGTTTCATAACTGCAGACCTCTTATCCCCAGGCCCTCCCCCTCATCTCTGTAGACTTCAATCAGGCTTCCCTGTCTTCCACTCTCCCCACCTTCACCCAGTATTTTAAATGCCATACGAGAGATAATAGAACACTGGACTTACTGTTTGCAAACACTCAGGATGCCTACAATTGTTCACGCCTCCCTTGCTGGACTGCTCTGATCACAACCTGGTTCATCTGCTCCCTGCATATGTACCTTTGCTGAAAAAAACAACTGTCAACCAGAAGGTATGTGACAAAATGTTCAGGAATAGGCAAATGAACTGAATCTGTTTTTTCAGCAGATTTGATTCTAACCTCACCACCCACCAGAGCCCAGACCTGACAATGTTACTCCTCCACACCCCTCCCTCGCCCTCACAGTATCCCTGACACCAATAGCACCCTCTTCACACCACTTAACCTCCTTCCATTCCACATCACTGACTACATTCCACTCCCCCCACCTCACTAACTCACCTGAAGAAGACCTTGGAGAGCATCATATTGAGCCACCTTTGTCACCTGGTGAGCAGTGAGCTGGACTCCCTACAGTTTGCATATCGACCAGACATTGGTGTGGATGACGCAGCGATCTACCTGCTTCACACATCACTTTCTCACCTGGAGAACATTGGGGGCACTGTGAGGATCATGTTTCTGGACTTTTCAACATAATCCAACCATCACTGCTCTGGGGGAAACTGGAGAGAACTTGAGTAGACTGCCACCTGGCTCTGTGGACCATTAACCAACTCACCAACAGTGTGAGGCATTGCAACTGTATGTCTGATGTAATAGTCTGCAGCACTAGGGCAACACAGGGTACAGTGCTTTTTCCTTTCCTCTTCACCCTCTACACATTGGACTTCAGACATAACAGTGACAGCTGTTACCTCCAGTTCTCCGATGATACAGCAATCATTGGACATGTATCACAGGGGAACAAACTACAATACAGGGAATTTATACTAACCTTGTCAACTGGTGTGGACTGACTTACCTGCACATAAATGTCAGCAAGACAAAGGAGATGGTGGTAGACTTCTGCAGGAAATGTGCCATGGATTACACCGGTGAACATACAGGGTTTGGACATTGAGATTGTGAACAAGTACAAATACCTGGGTGTTCACCTTGACCACAAACTGGACTGGATGAACAACTCAGATGTCCTGTACAGGAAGGGCCACACTCGTCTCCATCTGCTAAGAAGATTGAGGTCCTTCAGAGTATGTAGCATTTTACAACATTTTATGACTCTGTGGTGGCCTCTGCAGTCTTCTATGCATTGGTCTGCTGGGTCTGTGGGAGCTCCGAGGGGGACAGAAAAACACTAAATAAACTGGTCAGGAGAGCTGGCTCTGTCCTGGATTGCCCTCTGGACAGCAATTAATTCTGTATCCTTTTTTTTTTTACCTTGATCTTTCTATGCCGCTCTTTTTGCCTCTCTTTTTATACTTATTCGCTGTAACAATTTAATTTCATGGATGGGATTAATAAAGTTTTATTTTATCTTATGCTCTTTAAATAAAAAAACATAGATAATCAAACTGTCTTCTTCTAATTTCGAGCAGACTTGACGTATTGCTGCATCTTCAATTAATATTCCATTTTAAAGTTTCAATTTAAGTTTTGATATGACTCTATTTCATTATATGTTAAAGTCTGTGTGATTATGATTTTGTTATGTTATTGTGTGTGGTTGTTTGTGTTTTAATTTTCTCACCGTATCTGCACTGGAGGTGTGGCCTGGTGGTGCTGCAAGCAGAAGGCGCACCTGAGGCTGACTCCAATGATCCTCCTCCTGTTTTAAGCAATGTGGCAGAGTCATCTCGCTGCCAGATTGTCAAAGCTTCTTGCCTAGAGTTTTCAGCCATTTTTTCCCTGTGCTCATAGTTCCTTATCCTTGTCTCGTATTTCTGGTCGCCTGTGCACGGATCTTGTCTTTAGTTGTTATTTACCATAGTGTAGGTTCCTAGTTTTGGTTTTCTTCCTTAGTAGTGCGTTTTGTTCCTACCCACCCGCCACTGTGTAGTTGAAGTTTTGTTTTCTTTTTCATATTGTGGGTTGTTAGTCTGTAACAATTTGGTCCTTTCAAGTAATGTTATGTGTTCTCATCCTGTAATCTGTTATTGCACTTGTGTAACCAACTTCATGTCCTTGTGCCAGTCAGCATTGTAAGATAACAGAACTGGCAAAAACAGGAGGCAGATGACACTTCTCTCTTCTCTCTTTTCTGTCAGTGACATCTGTTGCATTAGATACACGCCTAAACAACACTCACACACAGGTTGCTTATCACATTCCAAGGACAAGATGTGGACAGTAGTTGGGCTGTCCACGTCTTGGTAACTGACCAATTACATTCGGTCATGTAAATCCAACTTCTGTACGGGGTTTGGTCAAACCCAAGAAGATAAATGTGAACTTATATCAGAGATCTGTGGTCATTCTGACAGAGATCCTGCGAGAGCTCTGTCATTCTGAGACCAGCGCTGCTATGCTTTACCTGTGACCTCAATAAATACTTGTGAACTGAAGATTTCTCCGGACTGTTCTTGGGCTTCCAATAAAAGAACTGGGCTAACAAGTTGAGTCTTGGTAAGTTGTGTTTGTTTGTTATTGTTAAACAAACCGTCTATGTTAAATGGCTCCCTTTGTTCTCGTGCTGATTATCCGCCTCTGGGATCCATCAAAAGATCCACTTATTTTATGAATCATAAAATTATTATTATTACCTTACTTTTGTTTATTTTTGTTCTGTGGGAGCAAGAACACCATTGCATTGATTCTGTCTCCTTGAATAGGCCAATAAAACAGGGTGATTCTGACTGATTTAATGGTCTACGTCATGTTGACATATAGGGCTCTATTTTCGTCCCCGCCGCACCCCGTGCAGTGGTATTTTCATGCAGCGCAGGCGGGCGTGCAGTGCACTTGGTATTTTGGTAAACCAAGGCACACAGAGGTATGCCAGGATGGGCGTTGCGGCGCAGTAGGGGGAGGTGTCTCCATAATCAGTTGATTTTCAGTCCATTTCGGTCCACGCCGGCGTCGTAAAAGTGCGCTGAAGGCTCGCCACCCCAGACCTGGTCAACTCTGTGCGCCAGCGGTGCACCACTGGGCAAGTGGATTTTGGTTAACCGGTGGAGTCGTGCACCCATGTCACCAATACCTCACAGGCAGGTTTCCACAGTGTCTGGCATTTCACTGCGATCAATAATTAGCAACAGCCATGATTCAATGCAACTATCTGAGTCAGCAAATACAGTCAGACCTAAATTTATATATTTTGATCAGTATCTCAACTGACCACATTGCAAGCGCGTTCAGCACGTGTAATGGTCACTCAACCTGACCGAATGTACACGGGTGAAACAGGGATGCAAACTAATCAGTTAACGTCTCTGTGCCAACCAGAAACAGCCGTGGAATCCTACATAGCATGTATACTGCATCTATCTCAGAGCACTCGAGAGACAGAGAGAGACAGACCCACGGAAAAAATGTAAGTGATGATCGCTGTCCGCTATTACCCACGTCATTCCGAATACAAATCTCAAAGCTCTCATAATCATTCTTTTTTTCTTTTATCTGGTTTCTACCACAGAACCATAATGCCATTTAGAGACTAGAAGCAGTTTTAGATACATGACATGAGACAGTTATAATTATTAATGCTTAATTCACCAAATATAATCTGCCTTTCCTTGTTTCTTTGTTCTTTTATTTAGTTATGCTATTAGTTATCATATATGTTAGTATGAGTATTGAAGAATGTTGTCATTATTCGTCAGAAGGTGTCTGACGCATGTTGTGAACGATGTTGAAATGTCATTGAAAAATTGATCATTTAAAATATATGTGATTGACCATAGTGAGAAGCAGATGAGTCAATCACACGCAATCATTAGTTAATGTTTTCTCTCTATAAGATGAAATCACAGCGTTCACCTGTAAATCATTCTACATGCGCGAAGGCCTGTTCATTACAAGACACACCCTAGAGCACCGAAATTATACGCCCCGCAGCGCGCGTCAAGCACTCACTTCTTCTTTGTTTGACTTCCACTTCACTTTCTTCTTTGTTACACGTCTTGTTGGACATCTTCTTTGTCTCTTCGTCGTCTCACTTCTTTGTTCGAGGCCAGTCTTAACTTGTTCTTTACTCATGCCACTTTTTCGGCATTTTAGTTTTTCTTAGGTTTTTGAAACTTCAATTTTTGCTCGTCGGTTGTCTTTTGCCCGCCTATTGGCATGTTATTTTAGTCTTTTGTCTACTTTTGCTTGCCACGTTAAACCACATAACTTTGTCAGAGTTAAAGCCAAACTCTTCTTTTCTTTAATCATTAAAGCCGAATCACGTAAGAAGATTTTTATAGATACTTTGGACAGTCCATTGAAAGTATTCTCGACTTTATTATTAACCGAGAACTTTCTGCCATACGGCCATCAACCTCTTTGGACTGAAGTCCTGTAGCCAGCCTTAACCCATCTGTCCGGGTCAAATAGCAGCCAAAAGAGCCGCTCCTCATCTGTTACTGACATGGGGGCCTTCCAGCTCCTGAAGCATCCCTGTTCAATATCAACTGGTTCGCCCCGTTGGACCACAGCGCAGATCGGAGCCATGAACAACAGCCTGGGGCCCCTCTGTTTCAGTTTGGGGCTGACCACCATAGGAGTACCACTGGCATAGAAGTAGGCATATTCCCTGCTGCTTTGAATAAAGAGTTGTTGTCGTAGGCCATAATAATCTCAATTTTCATTAGACTCGCTTGGTCATTCATTCAAGAAATTAACACTACATTCGCGTCCTTATTTTTCCTCAAAACTACTTCTCACTTGTAGCAGAACTGACCTCTAACTGACCTTCCCTCACCCTCTCGGCATTTCTCAGAGGAAATGAGAAATGTAAAACAGTCTAACTTTTAGGAATTATTTACCACCTGGAATGTGCACAAGTAGAGGTTATCTCGGAGAGAGACAGGATGTCTGGCTCAGAGATATTTCCTTCACACTCTTTCAAGGAAGCGAGATTACTAACACCTTTGCATCAAAGATTACCTTGCCCAGAATGTTTGTCACAGAGAGGCTAAGGTTCTCTTGATAGCCCCATAGGAGACACGGACAATAAAACTGGTTGGTATATTAGGATAACTGAATCTTTATATTTGATTTAACTTGGTATGTTTTCACAGTATTAACCTCATAATCTGTATAATCTTAATGCTTTCCCAGTGATTTTAGCTTATAAAATGACAAACTTGTGATTTTAACCTTGAGTACAAAGTTTGTTTGAGTTTTTACTATGGAACCAGGACATTTATTAATGAATCGTCATAATAGTGACAATCATTTCGGCAAATGTAGTCTGCTTTTCTCTTATTTCGTTGATATGTTGTGGTAATTGTGTTTTGAGTCATCATATATATTAGGATGAGTATTAGGAATGATTATCTTGATTATTGTTGAATGTTCTCAGCCACTCATAAGAATTGCCAAACGCACGTTTTTGAACAATGTTAAAATTCCATTGAAAATTGCCTATCCAAAATATATGTATGATTGACCATAGTGAGAAGCAGATGAGCCCCTCATACAAAGCATGAATTAATCTTTGCCTCATAAAATGAAATGACGTCGTGCGCCTACGAACCATCCCACATGAGAGACGGCCTATCGATTAGACACGCCCCGGAGCGAGATTTAAAAACCGGCCGTAGAGCGTGGCAGTGTCACTTTTTACTTCTCTTTTTTTCTTCTTCTTTTTTTTTTTTTTTACACCTTTTTACCTTTTTACTCTTTACCTTACTCTTTACTACTTCTTTGATTTCTTACGCTTCTTTTACTTCTTTCATTTTTTTTTACTTCGAGTCTTAATCTTCACTTTGTCGCTGCTACACTTTTCCTGCGTAGCCTTAATTTTTCTTTGCCTTGAACAATTGTTTTGTTCCGTCGTTTTCTCAGTCTTTTGCGAAACTCCTAGCCACGCCAAGTCACACAATTTTTTTTCTTTTTTTTTGTAAAATACTAGTCAAGTAATAATAATTTTGGAGAAACTTTTCAACCGGCCATCGAAGAGGCTATCAATCTTATTATTATCCATTTAAAATCGTACTTCACAGTTACCAACTAAGACGACAACCTGCAGCCAGCTGTTAAACCCTTGAACCAGGGTAAACAACCACCTGAAGCTGTTCTTTGCCTGTCTCGACACCGGAGAGGTCCAGTCCCTGAAACATTATCGTCCAATATCAGCTCTTAACCTTGGTGTGCCTGATCCTCTCACCGGACCGCTAAGCAGATCGAGCAACAGACGACTACTGGAAGCATCTTCGGGCCAGTTCAGAGCTGGCCTCGATCGGAACGCTGCTGACCAAGTAGGCATAATAAGCGGGTTTGAATAAGAGTTGGTCCGTGAGGGTATAATACTATTAATTTGTCTAAATTCTCTCAACCATTCGTTCCGTAAATTAATCTTACATTCGCGTCCCCATTTTCCCCTTTAAACTACTTCTCACTATCGCCAAACTTATTTTGCCATTGTTTGCCATAAGTTTCTCTCTGCAACTGCTTGTGTTATTTCACATCATCTATATCACCTGTCGTACTATTCATGATACATTATTCATTATCCATGATTGTGTTTAATAAATGAGTTTTCTTAATTCAAGTTGTAGTCGGACGGTGTCCTTTTGAGCTGAATATAGACAATCCCTATATCTAGAGTAGAATAGCAGCTTTGTGTTCAACTAAACAGGCCCAGGTTTCACACTGAGTAAGTAAAGTGAGCAAATTGAGACTACATTTTCATTATATTTCAATAACTATACTTTTTGTGACATTTTTGTTTGGTGGTGTGCCTTGTGATTTTTCTAATGTAAAATATGTGCCGTTGCTCAAAAAGGTTGGGAAACACTGCCTTACCCCAAACACAACACAAATCTTTACCCTAAACTTTAATGATTTATGTCATGTGGACTTGAATGACTGCCAGCCTTTTTGTGATCAATTTAATTGTAGTGATGGGTCCTCCTTGTTTTGAAGTGTTCTTCTAGTTTCCCTGCACACACTGATCAAATGGTGGCACTGTGTCCCAAAAGCAAAAATGGTTCTAGTTCTACACTAATAACTGCAACATGGTTATGGATGGCCAGATAGTGATGTTTCCACATTCAATAATGGTCCAGTCAGACCTTCTCTTACAATCCAGACAATATTGATTATATCATTGCTATCAAAAAGAAAAATGCATGTGTCTGTCTCTTTTTTAAAAAACATTTTTTTTATTCACAATTTATTTGGTTGTGAAATAGTTTTGATCAAACTTCCACAATGTGACTTCCACTCCACGTTCAAGAGTAGTATTATTCATCACCCGCTTTTTAAATATAAACAACATCTTTATGCCATTTAGGTGTATATTGCATGTAAATAATTCCTGTCATTGTTTCATGCCTGCAGAGCTTGTAAGAACAAAATGTCTTCATCCAAACTTTCTTTGATAACAGACAGGCAAAGGTGCCTTCAAGGCTTTCTGCCAGAAAATCAAAATGTATTTTAAAGACCGACAAAGTCACTCGTAGGAAGGAGGTCGTGTTGGATGAATGGGCGAAAGACCTGATTTTTAGTCTGGAGATTTGGGCTTGTGTCCTGCGTGAGTTAATGATGATGTTAATGATGTTTTAGGATGTATAAAGCTGATGAATGCCCACTGTGTCCATAAAGTTTAGCAGAATAGTTGAATAGTCCTGTGTGTGGTAACCTAATATTTCAACATTGTGAGAATGCCCAGGAAGGACTTTTGGTCGATGACCCGAATGTGCGTACAAATTTCATTTTGTAACTATTTTTGAACCATAAGAGGACATCGTGATGGGATGTTCACATAACACCATTCAGCATGTCAGTGTTTGTATTCTTATCAAACTGGACTGCTGACATCAGTAGATGCAGTTGTACAACAAAGTCTAGCGAGGAAAGAAAGCACAGAAAACCACAGTGGATATAAGCAAATCCCATGCCTTAATTAAAAAGGCTGATACACTAACCATTTACAGTATAAAAACTAGAAGAAGTGCAGTTGCACTGTGCCTGGGTGTACCTAGATTACCGCAGCTCCTGACTCCTGACTGGACTGCTTGCATATGCCATCTGACCTCTGCAGTTTGTCTAAAAATTAAGACTTCAACTGGTTAGTGGTGGCTGCTTGAATCCAATTTGAGATACTGGCACCTACTACTATGCTACACTAGTATGCTGCGAATGGCTTAGGCACATCCTACATGGTCTATGACATGGTCAAACTATGCACCCCAGTCCATCCACTACTCTGCTACCAACAGCTTTCCCTCACTATTAGGGGGCCCAGCTACCACTCAACAAAGTCATAACTGTTTGTTGTACTGCTTCCACAATAGTGAAACAAGCTCCCCATTAACACCAGGAGTGTAGAAACTCTATACATCTTCTGTAACAGACAGAAAATTCATCTGTTAAAACTGTACCTTGGCCCATAATAGAAATGTAAAAAAAATATTGACATTGTAATAGATAGATAGATAGATCGATAGATCGATAGATAGATAGATCTGTCAACAAAACAGACTGAATGGACCACTGAATTAACTACAACCCCTTGTCCATTTTACTGTCCATCTCAATGATCATCAGATAAACAATAGACTTACCTCTTCACACACAAAGTAAGCTACAAGAGCTTCAAAATGCAAGCTCTGTTGCATTTTTGAACGTCATATTGCTTTGCAGCAAATGTTGAGGCAGCACTTTGCTTGATGTTCAGCGCTTTGTTTGATGCTATTTTGGCAGAGCCATGTAGCATTGAAATATAAGGGATGTGTTAGTTCATGCATCACTGTTATCACCCTGAACTTGACTTCACAAGTTTGTCTGGGTTACTGAACCTTCACCAGCTTCCCAGTGGTGAGTGTGGCTGAATGTCTGCATAGGAATGCACAACTGAGCCAGGTAATGAACTGAAGACTTAAGTATGAGCCCAATGTGATGATGGGTGAGAACTACCTCAGAACCCCCAAGTGTGTCCTGTGTTTCTTTATGTTTATCAACTGCAACTCTGTGTAAAAAGCCTGAACTCTCATCAGGGCTAGGCACATAATTTTCCTTGACCCTAGACCCTTTATTAAAAAATGGCCCAAGGGCCAAATAACGAGAACAAGAATAAAGAGAACAAATATAAAAATTCAAATTCCAGATCCAGTCTGAGAGTCTAATCTCTTTGCTTCTCATTTCCACATTATCCTGAAGGAAATACTTGTTCATTTCTTAATGGCTATGGACAATTAAAAAAGAAATGATATCAGCTGGAAGCTGTGTGTAGAGGGGATTGCAATAAGATGCCTCAGCATGAATAATAACATAAGGGTGAACATTTATTTTTAGACTCAAAGTCTACCGACGATTTAATGAGTTATGCTGCATGGCATCAAAGCCAACACAGGCTGTACTTACTGCTGCTGTAACTGCATTTTATTTATTTTTTTAGGTTCATGGTTGGCTATTGGAAATAATAATAATAATAATAATAATAATAATAATAAAAAAACATTTTTGCTTAATCTAGAACAGAACTAGACTCATGAGGCAAGAATACGGCAAAGAGGTGAGATCTCTGACTCATTAAGTGTGAATATGAGCTAGCTCTACTCAATCTACAAGATTTATAATGACGCTCCCTGTGTACTGTTATTCTCAAGCCTTGTCAAGTCAGTAATGAGACCAAAACATGCTCATCATACACATGCTCCATACATACCAGTTGTGTCAAAACATCCATTCTTTAATGTGTGAGGCATTCAACTTATGCACATACAAATAACAAAGAGGACTACAAGGTCTGAAATCTGAACACTCTGGGATGTAACATGACAACATAGTCTCACACCAAAGCATGTAATAGACCCACAATCCACTGGAGGATAGTGTGTCAGTGTTATGTTTTGCCTCACCTGCGCGTGAAAAAAAGCGTATGAAAATTGGTGCCGAAACCCGGGATATTGATCTAAAAGAAAATGAACAAGATTGTGAAGAATTGTGAATTTGACTGAAGCTGCGGGGAAAAGACAAAGAGAAGTCATGGCGGAAAGTGGAGCACGACTGAAGAAGATAAGAGGAGCCATATGGTCTTCTACGACTAAGCTTTTGAATAAGATTGATGGGGAACTGTCGAATGGGAACCCAGACCTTGATGTTTTGGAAGAATATTTGGAGCAATTGGCAAACAAGGAGCGATGTCTGATCGATTATGACAGAGACATTGAAGCAGAAACCAAAGAAGAGGATCTAGATGAAGAAATAAATTCTGCTTTGGAATATATGGATGGAATAAGTGCACGAAAAACAAGGATCAGACGAGCAATGCGCATAGATGGAGGAGATTCAAGCAGCACAAGCTCTGGCAGTCAGATGAATAATGGACAAAGAGTTAATACAGTCAAACTCCCCAAATTAGTCATACAGAGGTTTTCTGGGGAGATAAGTGAATGGCAGGGATTTTGGAGTCAATATGAAACGGCCATACATACTAACCAAAGTTTGAGTAAAACAGAGAAATTCAGTTACTTGAAGTCATTTTTAACGGGTACAGCAACGAGCGCAGTCGCAGGTCTTGCATTATCTGGTGATAATTATGATAGTGCAATCAACATGCTCACTAGTCGATTTGGCCGCAAAAACCTGGTGATAAATGCACAAGTTACTGAATATGACTCCTGTAAGAAAGGCCACAGATGTAGTGTCTTTGCGCAAATTGTATGATGATTGTGAAGTACAGGTGCGCAGCCTTGATGCCATGGGCGTTGTGTCTGTCTGACTGAAGCCTTTTATGTCCCATATTATTAAAAATGATTCCTGAAGAAATTGCTCTTGAGTTCACCCGACTAAAAGCTGATAATGTGCTCAAGGCAAAAGATTTGATGGACTTCTTGAAACTGGAAGTGGAGAGCAGAGAGAGAACGGCAAATCTCACCCAAAGGAGAGAAATTGAAAAACAGGAGGAAAAGAATGCTGGCCATGAGAGGGAGCGCAGAATGAGAAGGCCGTATACTGGCCACACAGCGTCCGCTGCAGCTTTCCATACATGGAGTTCAAATGATAACAGTGAGTGTTTGTTTTGTGGACGGACTGATCACAAATCCTTCGAATGTACAGAATTCACTGTTGACATCAGAAGAGAAAAGTTGAAACGATTTGGCAGATGTTTTATATGCCTTGGCCCCAGACATGTTGCGCGTAATTGCAGAGCGCAAGGGATTGGATGTGAAGTATGCGGCAAAAGACATTATAAAACTGTTTGTAACTACCAATCAAAACGAGCTAAAGATGATAAGATTAATGAGCCACCCCCCACAGATACTGTAGTGTCAGTTTTTCCAGGTAACTCAGAAGGCAACACTGTATTATTACAAACTGCTACAATATGGATAGATGCCCCTAAACAAAGCCAACTCGCTAAGTGTTTATTAGATGGGGGGAGTCAACGCAGTTTTATTCGTGAAGATATATCTAGAGCTTTAAACCTGCCACTTGTGGGAACAGAAATAATAAAGCTGCACACATTTGGCTCTGTAACTCACAAAAGAGTAACTGCAAGAAAAGTGAAAGCCAGCTTGAGAAACTTAAAAACAAGTGAAGCTGTGGATGTGGAGTTATTGGAAACACCAACTGTATGTTCATCAAAATTGCAAATGGCAGATGAAAAAATAAGACGATCCCTTGAAGCCAAAGGTCTACAAGTCGCAGACATTCCCGTGAGAGGCATGGAAGTGGAAGGCCTCGGGATTTTAATCGGCGGAGACCACTACTGGAATGTAGTCTCCGAACCTGAACTCTGAGTGTTGGAGAGGAGCAAATACTGACTGAACAGCTACGCAGCTTCTGGGAGACGGAGTCACTGGGAATTCATATGGACACGGAAAAGAGCCCGGAGACGGATGCAGCGTGGAAGTTCGAGGAGTCAGTAAAATACAAGCAAGGTAGATATGAAGTTTGTTTGCCTTGGAGGGAAGATAATTCAAAATTGGCCACTAATTATTGTACTGCACTCAATCGTCTGAATAGTTTGGCCAGAAGATTTCAGAATAACAATCAGCTGTATGATCGATATAATCAAGTGTTTCAAGAATATCTAGCAGAAGGAATGATAGAAGAGGTAACTAAATTTGAGACAGAAAATACAGTGTACTATCTGCCACACCATCCAGTAATCAGAGAAAGTAGAACTACAACTAAGTTACGAGTTGTGTTTGATGCTTCTTCTCATGAGAGAGAAAGTCGTTCCCTGAATGACTGTTTATTAACTGGACCAAATTTAAATCCCGATCTGCTCAGCATTCTGATCAAATTCAGACAGCACAGAGTTGCAATGATGGTGGACATAAACAAGGCTTTTTTGCAAATCAGTCTAAATGAGAGAGATAGAGACGTACTGAGATTTTTGTGGCTAAAGGAAAAACCCCTCCCCTTTGAAGAGTTGAAGGTGGTGAAACAGGAACATGAGATGGAACAAGTGGAAATTAAAGGCCAAAATCCGCTCAAAGTTCTGGGCTTAACATGGAAAACTGACACTGATGAATTCCTGTTTGAAACGAACGAATTAATTGAATATCTGCAAGACAAACGACACAAAACGAGGTGTGCTGCAGGCTGCATCTTTGATCCCATTGGATTCCTGTCTCCATTCACGATTCGAGTAAAATGTCTCTTTCAGGAGATGTGGGAGAGAGGAATTGCATGGGATCAAGATCTTCCTGAAGATCTAGCAGAAAAATGGCATCAGTGGTGCTCAGAGATTTCATGTTTGAAAACCATCGCCATTAATTGCTGTTATGATGTGAAAAATGATTCTGACGACTTAAACCCACATGATGCAAACTCAACAGAAAAGAGGGAGATTCATGTTTTTACTGACGCCAGCGAAAGGGCCTATTGTGCTGCGGCATATTTGCGCTGTGTAAAATCAAATGGACACTGTACAACAAGTCTAGTTGCTTCTAAAACTAAAGTTGCCCCACTAAAAAAAATGACGCTCCCTAGATTGGAATTAATGGGGGCACTGATTGGAGCTAGGCTTGGAAAATTCATCATTACTAATCTAAAACTGAGTGAAAATGAGACGTATTTTTGGACTGATTCTATGATTACATTCCACTGGATCAGAAGCAGCTCCAAACAGTGGAAACAATTTGTGGCAAATAGAGTCAGTGAGATTCAGAATTTGACCTTACCTGAAAGGTGGAATCATTGTGCTGGAAAAGAAAATCCCGCCGACCGCGGGACCCGAGGGATAAGTGCCCAGAGCCTAAAGGAGGATGTTCTTTGGTGGCACGGGCCGGAGTGGCTTAAGGATTTAAATGATGAAACTGAAGTGATGACTGAATTTGAGGATGATGTTGATGAATACGTTGTCCAGAATACCGTGACCGAACCAGATTGTATAGCTCAGCCTCTCTTTGATCTGAGCAAGTACAGTGAACTTAACAAACCTTTGAGAATAACAGCCTGGATACAGCGCTTTGTACACAATACACAAAAGACAGGAAAACGCACTGGAGAACTGTGTACAGAGGAGATACAGCAAGCAGAAAAATACTGGATAAAGCTGACGCAAAGTATGAGTTTCTCAAAGGAAATGGATAACTTGTTGAAAAACACTGGACTGGACAAACAATCAAAAATCATTATCTTGAGACCTTTTTTGGATGAGGTTGGACTTCTACATGTGGGAGGGAGATTACAAGAAGCAAACTGGTCCTACTCACAGAAGCACCCATATATCCTACCAGGTAATGATACATTTTCAGAACTTTTGATCAGAAGAGCACACAAAGATGTAATGCATTCAGGCTTACAAGCTACCCTTAATCAACTCAGAGAAACATATTGGATATTAAAAGGGAGACAGATGACGAAAAGGTGTGTTCGATGTTGTTTAATCTGTAAACGAGCTCGTGTTAAAGCAGGGCAACAAGTCAGTGCACCATTACCAAAGGAACGTATTAATATGACACAAGCCTTTGAAACAACCGGTGTGGATTTTGCTGGGCCATTATATATAAAACCACACAATAAGAAGGCTTATATAGCTTTTTTCACGTGCGCTGTAACCCAAGCTGTACATTTAGAACTAGTGTCAGATCTGTCCACTGATGCATTCCTGTTGGCCTTCAGAAGATTTATTTCCAGACGTGGCATCTGTGGTGTTATCTATTCTGACAATGCAAAGACCTTTAAAAGAGCCGAGCAGGATTTAAAACTTCTGTGGACTCTGATGGAAGCAAAGGAAATACAGAACTTGTTTGCAGAGAAGAGGATTTCTTGGAAATACATTGTGGAGCGAGCCGCCTGGTGGGGTGGTATGTGGGAGCGCTTGGTGAGATCCGTTAAGACATGCCTCCGGAAGGTACTTGGGAGGTCTTACCTCGGATTTGAGGAGCTTCAAACACTCATATGCGAGGTGGAGGCTGTAATAAACTCGCGCCCCCTTACCTATCTTCATACAGATAGCAGTGAACCCTCACCTCTCACACCTGCTCATTTCATTACTGGACAAAGGATTACTACTCTTCCATCATATCCTGTCCAGGATTCCAGTTTGGTTAAAATGGACGCCACCCAGTTTAACAAGACATGGCAGTACCGACAGAGATTAATAAACAACTTTTGGACTCGCTGGCAGAAGGATTATTTGATGGAGCTTCGTTCTGCTCACTGCGTGAGTATCTTAAGCAAATCTGTGCCATTCAAGGTTGGAGATGTTGTATTGTTGTATGAGGATAAACAACCAAAACACATGTGGAAAATGGGACGGATTGAGGAGACATTTGTGGGAAGAGACGGTAAAATCCGATCGTGTGCTGTTCGACTTCCATCTCGTCTTATCCTGAAGAGGCCTGTTCAACTACTGTATCCTTTGGAAGTGGATGAACATTGACTCCGGAGAAGACAAGTTCATCGGGCCGGAGTATGTTGCGCCCGTTGTCAACTTAATGAGAGGAATCACTTCCACCTGGTTAGTGACGCACTTTTCCAAATATGGTATGAGTGAGTCCCGGCGGGGGATCCCCCTCAGAGACAAAAGAAGAGCTGCGGAAGCGCGCGAAGCACATTCAAGAGACCTTTAACCTACTTTGTTCCCATTCCCCTTTCCCCAAAGTTAAGTTTTTAAATGAAGTAATAAATAAAGGATATAAAGAGATCCACGCCTGTGAAGTTCTTCCCTGCAAGGGGCAACAAAAGAGAGGAGGCAATAATGACAGTACTGAAGGACAAATGTAGTATAAAGGGTAACAAAGTCCATCAAAGGTCAGGGGAGTGTGATGATTAACACACGACTTTCAAACAGGAGACCAGTGTTCAATTCCTGTGTGAATAGTAAATGATGATCGTATTAAGAAGGTAGTTATTTTAAGCCAAACTATGATCTTTCCCTAAACCCAACCCAGTAGATTTGTGCCTAAATCTAACCACTAACCACTTGCAGAAGGGAATTTGTATTGTGTAATCAAATGTATAGTTGCGTAGACATATCAAGGTGTTTTCTCATGAATATACTGCCATACAGGCAGAACTTACCCTCAGCTCTTTTCGCTCGCAGCTCATTAGGTGCCCTGAAATTTGAAAGAAAAGAAAAAATTAGCTGTTGACTCTGAAGTTACGACAATGCTAAAGAGGATTACCACAGATAACCACAAGCGTATTAAAAGTATCCTCCCACATTCCTAATAAAGACAGTGAATATTAAAGGGTAAGCTGATCTGTAAAGAAAAAATAATAATTATAATAATGTTGCAATCAAACAATTGAAAGACTTTTGGTTAACTGATGTAAATAGATGGTTTCACAAGCCTGAGAGGGAAAATAGTGATATTCTTCCTGAAAGTTTCACCTAGCACAACATTTCTGTCCAAAAGATACTTCTATTTGTCTAAGTCGACTGTTCACTTAACAAGTCCTCTGAACAGCAATTGTCCAATCACATCTTTGCAAGATTGATGGATCTGTCAAGATTTGGATATTTCAACAGTAATAAGTAGTAAGAGAGATACTTGAGAGTGAAAAACAGTCTTGAAGGATGTATCTTTTTTATCTGACTTTCCACCAACAGAAAACAAGAGCCAACATTATAAGGAACTGATTAATGAGATTAATTGATTAATAATTGATTAACTGCTTTAAAATAAGCTGTTAATATTGAAATGGCTGGATAACCAACTTACTGCCAAGTGGTTAGCTTATCATTAGCTAACTACATTAGCCACAGAACATGTTAGAAAAAGCCCTCTACTAGAACATCCACCGTGTGGAAGTCAGTGCTGTGTTGAGGTATATTTCCCCATTCTGTCAAATTCCACTGTGTTCCCTGGGTTATGTTCTTCTTTGTTTCATGTAATGTATTCAGTGCTTCCTGTTTAAAGTGGAATGCAACTTTTCAAACCCTCTAGCATTTCCAAGTGGTATTACTGTTGGCACCATTTTCTGCAACTAACAAAAACACAGGATACACTGCATTTGTTTCTAGATTTTCAAGAAGCAATCAAAACCTTGTTGAAAACAAGAGCAAAGAGAGACGCATGTGTAATGTAGGTAAGGAGAATGAGAATTAAGGATTTATTATAAATTTTGTACTGGTCCTTTAAAATTAAGTGGTGAGCACTATGTTAAACCAAGGAAGCAACAGCAGCTTTTCAGTTAGTACAAGATTGCTTTTTTTTTTTTATTACAATCTGTTCTTTGGCACAGAACACGTCAATAGCTCTTTTTAAAATAAGCAGAATTCAAAAAAGTGTCCTTTTAACAATCTTTAAAATAGGCCAAACAGTCTTAAATTCACAGCATAAGATCTGTTAAAAGTCTGGCTAAAACAAATGTACAAGGTTCAGAGTTCAGATCTAAAACAAGACCCGATAATGGCGGCTTTCCTGCTCCTAGTTCGGTGTCCGTCGCCACACCGCTCTCTGGCTTCCTCCTCTGACTCACACCGTAGGAGGACAGACCATCGGCCAGAACACCTGGAACAAAACAACCACAGCGGCAGTGGGGGGTACATAACACGATACAGCTAAGATGCCTTCCTTTCGCGTGCATGAGTGTTACTGGGTCCCGAAGGGTACTTACGTGGCTAGGCAGAGCTCCTCACTCTGCCGCTGCCGTGAGGTCGTGTTGTAACACTCTGGGCTTCGTCGGCTCGGCTGCTGCCACCACCTCCTGTCCGGTCTCTGGTCCGCGGCTGTCTCAGTCGTAGTCCTCTCGGGCAGTCTCTCCACTGCTTGCTGGGTCGGTATCGTCGTTCTCCTCTTAATGTTTGCCGCTCGTGTGTCAAACCTTTCCACCTGCTCCCCTCTTGTCTCTCTTGATTCCGTGTGCGCCCCGTTAAATCCCTCCTCCTCATATTCAGTTGGTTGCTCACCGCTCCGTTCTTCAGTCCTGTTGGTCAGTCTATACAGAGGTAAAGCACTTCACAGGTGCAGGTTATCATCATAATGACAAAGAATGCCCTGGCAGGAAGTAAAACATAAACTCAAAATAACTTCAACCTAAAACTATGCAATAGAACATAAAATCACCACTACAAACCAGTAACACAATAAAATCATGCAGGAAAAACAGAAAATCATACACATTGCAACAGAGTGGTTGCACAAAAAATAACTTATACTTCTGCCGTGCGACACATGTCCATGGAAGAGGTAAAGTGAAATTGTCATTATATATGGAGTAATAACATAATTTGAGTATTGCTTTACACAAACAAGTACCTACAGCCTTGAGGTGGAGCAGAAGAAAAAGCATGAATTTATTCATTTATTTAATCTATAATGGAGACATGAAAGCAGATAGAAACGGTGCCGGCCTGACTATTGTCAGTCATTGCTCATTCATACCCATTGGCAGACAAATTTGCAAAGTGAAAGCGAGGCTTCCAGAGAATCAATCTAAACACTGATGGTGTCATTCTTCTATGGCCATTACTTTGTGCAATCAACATTTACTTCATAATAACATGTTAAAGCAAAAAACTCATCTATTTCCAGTTTAATTTTGCAATGCACACGGATTAGTTTCACTTGTTCCTCAATTGCCTTCCCTGCTCATGTATTTTGTCTGTGTTCTCCTCTTATTGTGCCAGTTCATGTTTAGCTTTCCTTGTGTTTGGTTCTCCCAGTGATTTTGGATATTTGTTTGGTTTTCCTGTACCTCGCCTGTTTTTTGAATATCTGATTCTTGCCTGCTCCTTGTTGGATCTGTTTGCCTGTTTGGACTACCTTCTCTGGTTTTAACCTTGCCAGCCTTACAAACCGGTAAACACTCTGTTAGGCTGGGCCTTAATTTAGCAGTAGTTGGACTCAATACACAGACCGGAGACAAGAGTAAAAAGGAAACAATTTTATTCAAGAAATAAATAACAAAAGGTGCACTCATAAGGAGTGGAAACAAACTAAACTAAATGCACACTCAAACAAGTGGAAAAAAAAAACAAACTGAAGGCGCACTCAAATGAGTGAAACTCCATGTGGGAGGCTGATGCTGAGCAAAGGCTGGACGTGGCTGGTAGGCACTGCAAAAAGACAGAAGCACCGGTAAGAACAAAAGAAAAGGCCACCTGTTATGACACTGTGGGTCATCTGTGAGTGTGTATGTGTTTTTTTTCTTTGCGGCAGTGTCTCCTCCCCCGGTGTGTGTGTGTGTGTGTGTTTTTTTTCTCTCTCTCTCCAGCATGAATGGAGCATGATGATGGCTGCTGCAGCACAATTGGTCAGGGGGCGGATCCCCGGTCTATTTGAACACCAGCAGCCTACACTATGGCCCCCTCTCCAGCATTTCCACCACAAGGAACCACCAGCATGATGTTTGAATTGTTATGAACTAGCAAACTCTTAGTGTGTGAAAATTAAGTTTTGAACTGTTGTAAATAGTGTAAATATTTGTAAATAGTTAGGGCAGTTAAGTAAGGGGGAGAAGCCTTTTGTTTTGAACCCATTTTCTCCTGTTTTTTTCCTGTCAGGAGTTTAAGTTATAAATATGTCATTATTTTCCTTTTGTTTATTAGGAAAGTGCAGGGTGATTTTAGTTTGTTCTGTTTGTTATGTTGGCCTGTTCTTCCCCTGAAGCTAAATAAAACTGCACCTTGTTTGAATTCGGCTTATCTAGTTGCTGGCCGTCTTTGGAGTGGGAAGACTAGGGGGAGCGCATCTGTTATGTCAAGGGTTCCCCTAGACCGGGGTATAACACCACCTTACTAGGTGCGCTAAATACTGAGACAGCAACTGATAAATGACTTGAAGTAATCACTAGGCACAGGCTGTGGAAACTCATGGTAGAACTCATGATAATCCAGCAACAAATCAAGCTCTGCGTCTTCCTTTTATACTGCGCCCTAATCAGGCTCATGTGCTCCAGGTACGCTGCTGGAGAGGCGGAGCCAGCTGGGTGCAGGGACACACCCAGCTGAGACAGACAGGGGAACAGACAGACAAACACATAACACTAGGGAAAAGGGAAACAGAAAACACTAGTATCGTATCGCAGGTTCCCATGGACAGTGGTTGAATCTGGATTGTGGATTACAGCTACGTCTCCTGCCATGGCCCTGCCTGACATCCACTGCAACTGCTACTACTGTTATTACGTCCACTGTCACTGTTACTGTGACTGCATGTCTGTCTGTCTCTCTCTGTCTGTCTCTCTCTCTCTCTCTCTCTCTCTCTCTGACAGCATTTCTGTCTGTCTCTCTCTGTCTGTCTCACTCTCTCTCTCTTGCTCTCCCTCTCTCACCCAACCGGTCGAGGCAGATGGCTGCCCACCCAGAGCCTGGTTCTGCCTGAGGTTTCTGCCTGTTAAAAGGAAGTTTTTCCTCACCGCTGTCGCCAAGTGCTTGCTCATGAGGGAATTGTTGGGTCTCTGTAGATAAAAGAGCTCGGCCTGTACCAGCTCTATATGGAAAGTGTCCTGAGACAACTTTTGTTGTGATTTGGCGCTATACAAATAAAATTGAATTGAAAATTGAATTGAAATTGAACAGTCAGGTTAGCGGATCCTAACACACTCTGTATATTTACTTTTGCAATAAAATCACTGAACTGCACCAGCTGTACCTCTGGCATCTGCATTTGGGTCCAGTCCCTTGTTTTCTGTTTCTCTGCATGCACAGCTGCAACACATTGCTATATTTCCCCTTGCTGAACCCATCTGAAACCACAACACTGGAATCCATCTGTGGTCTAGTGATTAAGATGCCAACTATGAACTGCAACACCCCATGTTCAAATCTATCTGGGCACCATTGTTTCATCTTTCTCCTCGTTTCCTGTCATGACGATCACTATTTATCTATCTAATCTGGCTCAGTGTATCCTTACCTGGAATAAGTTTTCCAGAATCTTTATTCAGTTAGTTAGTATTTTTACTGCAATACAAACAATACATTTAAAAAAAATCTAAATCGAAATTCTGTGTTGCTTTTCAAAACGTTTTGTTTATTTATTTATTTATTTATTTATTTTTAAGTTAGGCTGGAGAAACACCTGATCTGACCTTTTTCCTGCAAGAACAATGCAGTATTAGACAATGTGGGTTTGTGCTGACCAGCTCTACCCTGCAGTACAAGAATAATGCCACTCCTTTATTTCCATTTCAACAATACTAATGAAGAAAAAGATTTTATGCCTGGAACACGTTAGCCTATGGGTCAGTTTGGGGTAAGTACAACCCAGTAGCACTAAAAATTACATCCATATTGGACAATTCTGCACCTCACAATGTTGTCCACTGTCAACACCAGAGACAGTGTGTCATTCACATAGCAAAGTGGAAAGTAAAGTGTGGTCAGGATGGTGGATTAACATATAGCGCATAAGACCTTTGTATAGGAGACCAGAGGTCATGTCCTGTAACAGACATGTAACAGTTAAAATTTGCCTTTTTATTAGGCGTAACAATGATCTTTACCTAACCTTTACCAAGTGCATTATTTGACTCATCTACACAGTAGCTTGACTTTAGCAAGGTGTTTCCGTTTTGATAACTACAACCTTTCCCCAAGTTTAAGTATATAGTAGTTGCTGTGTTGTTACTACAGCTATAATACAATCTGAAAATTTTATAAATGTTGCCTTTGGACGTAGAAAAAAAAAAAACAACTATTGTCCATTACCCTGAGTTTTACTGATTTTCTTGTTTAGCAAAAGGGTTGTGCTGTGATGGAAAAATGTACACAGTATGGCCATTCATGGAAAATCTACCCACATTGAAAGTAAATAAACCTCTTACAATCTTCTTGACATATCTTGCCATTGCTAAATATTTGTCTAAAGGTGGCACATGAATGTATGTTGAGAGCATTCAAAATCATTGCTTTTTCTCTTGCTCTCTGTTTCATTCCCCTCATCTCCGCTTTGCTTATCAGAGGTTTGCTGTGATTTCCATTGCTTCTGCTTTGATTTGGAAGACAGAGTATAACCCTGCGAGAAGGAACAGATAATGGGAGGGAAAAAATGGCAGAGAAAATTCTTATGATCGTATGTTGTTGCTTTTCTGTGTGTACCCCAGAGAGACATGTTTCTGCATTACATTAAGGCAGTACTTAACCCAGGAATAACTAGAGAGGGAAAGACTGAAAGAGCTCTGGTAGCTTTACTGTCTGTATGTTTCCTCATTTTATCAATTAAGTCAAACTGACATGAAGAGGTGGAGAATGCTGTGATCATTCCACATACAGTATAACATACTGTTTGCCATAAGTTAAATAAAAACTGCTGTTTACTGCTTATTATAACTTGGATTTCATTAAACCTCTGACACCAAAGACAAGTCATGGTCTTGTTGAGCTACCTGCCAATGGCTTCAAACTATGGCCTTTGCAATCATAAGCAAATTTGTGTCAAAAATTCGATTATCAAAATTGTACAAATGTGTGTTTTATATCTCATCTAGACAATGTGAGATGTCTGCAATAGTTGACAAGAGGACCGAATTCAGAGGTACCTAAACATTTCTGCACAGTGGGCCTACATTTTGGTGAAAGTTGCAATGTTGTAGCACACAAACAGATTTGTTACAAATTTTCAAACATTTAAACTTTAGATGGTTGCTGCTGTTGCTGCTGTTCCACCATCAAGACTACTGGCACAAGATCCTTTTTTAAGAAGTTTGGTATAGGACTGGACATATGTGCAAAGTTTTGCTTATTTTCATGCATTGAAAGGCACATTTCCTGGGAGGGGAGCAGGAGGAACAAGAAGAAGAACCACCTTGCCTCTAATAAATAGATTTTTTTACCTTTAACGTAATGTAATCTGCATCACTGCTAAGAAAATGTATGCACACAATCACTGATTCATGTGAACAAATCAGTATTTCAAGCTAAATTAAATTCATGCTCCCAGATCAGAGTAGTTGCTGTAACACTGGGACCTGAGGTTACAGGTTGTTGTAGCCACTCTGATAAGCTATGAAGGAGCACTCAGTGTTATGTTGTGTCTAAAATGACTCCCTATTATACAGTTGCAATCAAAATTATTCAACCCCCATTGCCTATTCGGCATATTGGCAAAATGTACAATTGTTGAGATTGATCCTTGATTGCATCTTAGAACTATGGCTAAGTCATAGGCAAGAGATCATTGCCTTGCACAAACAAGGAAAAGGATACAAAAAGATAGCAAAAGCTCTGAATGTTCCTAGAGATAAGTTGGAAGCATAGTTTGCAAGTTCAAAGTTAAAGGAACAGTGGCTACACTACCTGGACGTGGCAGAAAGAGGAAACTATCAGCGGCTGCCACCAGATTCCTGAGGAGGCAAGTGGTCAAAAACAGTTGAGTGACTGCAAAACACCTGCAGCATGCCCGGACTCCAAGACGTACACCACTACTGACCCAAAAGCACAGGAAAAATGGGTCCAATATGCTCATAACCATATGAATAAGCCACAGAAGTCTCGGAATTCTATTCTGTGGAGCAAAGAAACAAAACTGGAACTTTTCAGGCCTATGGAACAGCAGTATGTCCGGAGGAAGAAGAATGAAGCATATGCTGACAAGAACACCCTGCCTACAGTGAAGCATGGTAGTGGTTCAGTGATGCTCTGGGGCTGCTTTGCTGCCTCTGGCACTGGAAACCTGCAGCGTGTGGAGGGCATGATGGATTCAGTCAAGTATCAGGAAATCTTAGGAAAAAACATCATGCTGTCTGTGAGGAAGCTGAAGCTCAGGCGTCATTGGACCCCCCAACAGGACAATGATGCCAAGCATACCTCAAAGTCCACCAAGGTTTGGTTTCAGAAGAAGAAATGGAAATTTCTAGAGTGGCCATCACAGTCACCTGACTTGAACCCCATAGAAAATCTCTGATGGGATTTGAAGAAGGCGGTTGCAAAACGCACACCCAAGAATATTACTGAACTGGAGGCCATTACCCATGAGGAATGGGCTAAGATTCCTCAGGAACGCTGTCAGAAGCTGGTGTCTGGCTATGCATCACGTTTGCAGCAGGTCATAACAGCAAAAGGGTGCTCTACTAAGTATTGAAGATGCTTGTCATGAAGGGGTTGAATAATTTTGAGACTGCAATAGTCATTAAAAGTAACATTTTGTGCTGAATTTGGATCAAAACCCTTGTAATATTATTTTCATTGAACTACTTAAACAGTTATTGTGTAATTTGTTTATTGCAAACAGCTGAGAAATTGTATATTTTGCCAAAAAGCCTAATATGCAATGGGGGTTTAACAATTTTGATTGCAACTGTATTTGTACAATGTCCAAGTGATTCTGAGTATGTAAATTTATTCACTGGAGAGTGCTTTTAAATCAACAATGAAACAAGAAAGTGGTGTCTATGACCTGTTTGTACACTACTTTCTGTATATAATCTCACAACGTATCGCATTTCATAGACAATACCATTGTGCAACACATCACCTGGCAACAATGATGCAAAATGATAATGATCTGTGAGTATCTGAAATCTCAAATCTCTGAGGAAACTGAGAAATTTCAGATCCAGCCTTAGTGAGTGATTACTTTGGTGGGCTGTGTAAATCTTTGTGTGCCAGTAATTTGACAAAGTACAAAAATATGGTCATACATTATCAAAGGAGTGTACAGATTTTCAAATGCTGCACATTTTGATAGGAATTTTAAACCCTCAGTTCACATTCACAAATCTCACTTTCATTGACACTTTTATTCTGTCATTCAGCTCTCATTTTGTACAAAACAGCTCTTAGCACTTACACATACAAGAGGTACTTGCACTAGACTGCAGCAGTGGGTCATGCAAATTTCCGCAGACAGCGGGAGTAGGATGCAGTACATTGGCTAACGATCTCAGAGTACACTAAATCAGATAAGACATATGGCTCCCAGGTGGTGCTTTCAACGTTTTACAGCATACATGTAGCATGTATAGAAAGTGCTAAGGATAGCAAATTTGTGTACAAACTGCTATTGGCATGTGAAACAAGTTGAGCATATGGGTTTTTTAAGAAGAACTGCACAATCTCAGAGGTGAGCGAATCAGGATTTGTACAGCTACAGCAAGCACCAAGGTAAAAATGTGTCACCACATGCACTGCACCAAGCTGCACTTACCCACAGCATTCAAGTTGTTCTGTGCCACTGTTTAAGATTATAATATATAAAACCCTACTCTTGATGCCTGGCTCAGAGTGCGAGGCTGTGGCTATTTCTTGGAAGCTCTGTGTAGACCTAAAACACAGCAAAATCAAAAAAGTATCAGAAACAAAGATTTGTTTGCACAATTTTATGTATGATTTTGAGCTGTTAGAGAGAACAGTAAGAGAGAGAGAGATGAACATGGGAAAAGGAGGAAAAGAAGATGTGCGAGTTGCATAAATCGGAGGATATTTGGTCAGTCAGGAGAGGAGCCAGAGAAAACATGGCAGAGAGATGGGACGGTATACCAAAGCTCTGTGCACCACAGTACACCTTAGCCATGCAGAAAATGCTGTAGTAAAGATAAATGGCAATAAGTCTGCTGATCAAAGCCAAATGAGGGAGGAGAGAGAGAGCCTTCAGTGAGATGACACATGGATTATAGAGGGGGCTGGATCTCACACCAATAGCTACTGAATCAGCCATTCAACCACGACCACTGGCTGCTGCCAACCAGATGTCAATCCATCACTGCTTCAGCACCAAATCATTACTCAGTTTTGGGGAATGACTCATCTCTAAATGTTATGAAAGGCTAGTGAGGGCCTTGGTATTCTTGGAGTACTACTGCTACTAATAATGATAATAATACATTTATTTAAGCCATTCTGCTTGGATCTGCAGTTTCCCTACTTTTCTTCTACCTGGTGTGCTCTTGTGTTCCCCTTCCCCTCTGTCTCTTATCTGTCCCTCCCCTGTCTGTCTTGTCTGTGTATGTGACTGCAGGGCGTGGCTGGTATGTCTGTTCCAGCCTCCTCCTCTCCTGAGCACACCTGAATTATTCAATCAAGACCCACCTGCTGCCTCAGTATATAAGCACTCTCCTTCCAATCAGTATTAGTTGACTTGTCTGCTCGCCTAAGTAGTAATCTCATGATCAACAAAGAACCTTTGTGCTATTTTTTGCCTGCCTGCCTCTGTCTGCTTCCCTGACTTTCGTTCTCTGTGCTCAGGCGCCTGCCTCATGCTCCAGTCTACGCCCTGTCTGTCTGCCTTGTGAGTTACTGGATCAGGATTCCCTCTCTGACCTGTTCTCTCTGGCCTGCTCATCTGCTCTTGTGATTGGACCTGTCAGATCTGACTGCTTAACATCATTGGAAAGATCAAAACAAATCAAATTAAAACAAGAAGAAAAAAGACATATAAGTTCACAAATATAAAATAAAAGATGCAATAACAAAGGCAGAGAATAAAAGTATTACAAAGACATAAAAATGCAACATTAATTAAATGCCTGCCTAAATAACTAGGTCCTCAGTTGATTTATTTTTTTTAAATGTCAGCAAAGGTAACACATCTAAAATAACTGGGCAGGGTGTTCCAAAGTCCTGGATGTAGTAGCTAAAGAAGTTTCCAGTCTTGTTTTCCAGCAACTGCGTCTGTATGATTCAGTTATATGGCTTTTGACAGGCAGTTGCCCTCTTTGATGACTGTTTATTGTAAAGACAAAGCTGGTCCTTGCTTTGCTTGGGAAAAAAAAAAAGAAGAGGAAGAAGAAGAAGAAGCAATTTTGCTGTTTTTTGACAAAATGTGTCTATATAATCATACAAAGGGACTAAAATTGAAATAGAAGCTACAAGAGGTGAGACAAGTTATTCTTTCACAAGTAAATGACATTTTGTGGTTTGACTTTGATGCGAGACATTACGTGTCCCTCACCAAATGGCTGTCATTTGAATTCGGCAACACTTGGTATGTGATTCCTGTACCTGGTTGGAGTTTGATTTTTTATTTTATTATTATTTTTATTTTATTTATTATTAATTTTATGAATTCTCAATAAAGTATTGAAATTGTATTCAGTTTTCAATATTCAAGATTTCAGATTTCATTGAGATTTATACTTAGAGAGGCACTATAGTTTTGAGTGGCAGCATACTTATTGATCACAACCCATCGATAAAACCAGAAAATGAGATGAACAGTAGAAGATATTAAATGCAACTCTATCCAAATACTTACGGTTCTGATACAGAATTATTAATCGAATTATCTTGAAATACTGATATGATGTCAGTGAAAGTTAATTGGTGCATCTGATGCATGCAATGCAATGAATATTAGTATAAATGGCCCTTTATGATAGGGCATTGATTGATGTGACACTGATCACATTTGGAGAACTGGTATGTCATCTGGACTTCTCACTTCTCACTGGGCTGCATTTTATTGGTGGGGAGAGGTTTATAGATTAGATAGTTTGTCACACAGGTCGCTCCATCCACTGCCTCGCACCAACACCTGGGACACACTACCTACTTCTTGTATAACAGCTACCTCCCTGAATTGCTAAAGCTCGCACGTGTGGTGTCCACGCAGACAGCATTGCTGCTACTGCCATCCCTATCTTCTGACACTGAGTTACAACAACTAACTGAAAAAATTGAAAATGCTTAAAATGCATACAAATTAATAATGAAAGCAATGATATGTATGTGAATAGAAAACTAGAGTGATAAATGTCAATTGATTTGATAAACAAGACTGATGTGTGTTGGCCTGATTATCAACTGGGTTGTGTTAATGTGTACTGTCTACCATTCATCATTCACGATAGAAGAAGAAGAAGAAGAAGAAGAAGAAGAAGAAGAAGAAAAAGAAGAACTTTATTAATCACAACACATGCACATGCCATGCTTTGAAGAACACAACAACAACACATCATGCACATGCTTCAGTGAAATTATTCCTCCGTATTTGACCCATCCTGGTAAGTCCTTCCTCCGCGGCAGACAAGGAGCGGTGGGCTGCCAGCCGACAGTGGCGCGCGGGGACCCAGTTCCTTTTTTGTCACCATTTTTGACACCAGTCAGGTGGTGATCTTTTTGCATGTTTTTAGTGGGTTTTTTTTGTGGAGCATACCCCAGGGAGCACAGGGAGAACATGCAAACTCCACACAGAAAGGCCCCTTCCTGGGGATAAAGGGCAGCAGGCACCGAAGACATTTATCGTTTTCAACAAGAATTTTTTGTTACTTCCATCCAAAATGTCAATCAAAAACTATGCATTGTTGAAATGCATATGTATTCCCTGCATGTAGGATGAGATGCTGTATGTGTACAAGGACACAAAGAATGGTAGCAAGGAGTTAATGAGATGTCTAATCCTGTTGGGTTAAGCATGAGCAGGCAAATGTCAGCTGGTGGCATTGATTAATATTGTCGTCATCATGATCAAGGATGAGGTGGTTTTTGTAACACTGTCTGGCGTTCTGAGCCAGTTTCAGTTGTTCATGACTTGACTCAGCCTATAGGCCATCTCATTCAGTGTTACTAAAGCTCCAACCTAAATTGGATGAGTTACACGGACAAATGCGCTTGGATAAAGTTAATGCTCTTCAAGTTCAGAGTTTGGGTGCCCAACAAGCAGCTTTCCCAAGTCCACAATCTGACAGAGACAATGTTATGCAGGCAAGATTTGTGGTGAGTGAGCTAAAAGATAATCAAAGGAATGCTTTTTACAACTGCGGAGCTGCTAGCACCGGTCACATAAAAATGTACAAATCATGAAAAATAAATGAAAATGTGCTTGTCTTACTCAAAGTTTGTGGGGTTAAGATGTTGCGCCAATAGTACTATTTTCCAATTAGCAGAAATTTAGTGATTGTGGGGCCTGATTTAAAGACTCTGATACAGATTTTAATCATGCAAGTACATCATCTTCATCAAATATGCTGAACTGCTTCAAGTGTTGCATTTACAAACAATAAGTGATAGATGGGTTATAGTGTACTCTGAACAGATGAGTTTTCAGTCTGCAACAGAAGATGAGTAGAGTTCGTACTGTCCAGATGTCAATGGGGATTTTTTTGAGGGGTAGCTGAGCACCCCTTATACTGCGGGAGTAGAAAGCTGTTTGAAAGAAGTGTAGTGGACAGGCAGGGGTGTGTGACATGACCATGTCCTGGATGTAAGATAGACCTGAGCCATTCTCAGCACAGTGGGTATGTGCCAGTGACTTGAGTAGGATTGGAGCAGCCACCGGTAATCAATGCAAGATGTGGAGGAGCAGTGTAATATGCGCAGATGATACCCAGCTATATTTATCAATGAAGCCAGAAGAAACCAGTCAGTTAACTAGACTACAAGCGTGTCTTCAGGACATAAAGACCTGTATGACCTGCAATTTTCTGATGCTAAACTCGGACAAAACTGAAGTTATAGTAGTAGGCCCTAAACATCTTAGAAACTCACTTTCTGATGACATAGCAGTTATGGATGGCATTGCGCTGGCCTCCAGCACCACTGTAAAGAATCTGGGAGTTGTCTTTGATCAGGACACGTCCTTTTACTCCCATGTAAAACAAATTTCAAGGACTGCCTTCTTTCACCTACTTAATATTGCAAAAATCAGGCATATTTTGTCTCAAAATTATGCAGAAAAACTAGTCCATGCATTCGTAACTTCCAGTCTGGATTATTGCAATTCCTTACTATCAGGCTGCCCAAATTCGTTGCTGAATATTCTCCAGTTGCTCCAGAACGCTGCAGCATGTGTTCTGACAAAAACGAGGAAGAGAGATCATATTTCTCCAATATTAGCAACTCTGCACTGGCTCCCTGTAAAGTTTAGAATAGAATTTAAAATTCTCCTCCTTACTTACAAAGCCATAAATGGCCAGGCACCTTCTTATCATAAAGAGCTCATAGTACCTTATCACCCCACTCGAACACTGCTTTCCCAGAATGCAGGCTTACTTATGGTTCCTAAAGTCTCCAAAAGCAGAACAGGAGCCAGAGCATTTAGCTATCAAGCTCCTCTCCTGTGGAACCATCTTCCAGTCTTTGTCCGGGAGGCAGACACTGACTCTACATTTAAGAGTAGGCTTAAAACTTTCCTTTTTGATAAAGCTTATTGGTTGGCTCAGGCTTGTCCTGGACCAGCCCCTAGTTATGCTGCTATAGCATTAGACTGTTGGGGGACCTCCAAAGATACACCGAGCTCCTCTGTCCCTCTCTCCCTCTCCATCTGCACGCTTTCATGACCTAACACGGCGTGTTACTAATTTAGCTCCTTCCCCAGAGTCTCTATGCTTTGTCGTATCGCAGGTTCCCATGGACAGTGGCTGAATCTGGATTGTGGATTACAGCTACATCTCCTGCCATGGCCCTGCCTGACATCCACTGCAACTACCCAGAGCCTGGTTCTGCCTGAGGTGGGACTGCTGCAGGTACTAGTTGTCACAGCAATGTTAGCAGTAAAAGACAACTGGTCAGCCAATGTAATCATTCAAGTATTCAAGTGCAATTACTCCTACAAACAAGTGCACAAATAAAAGTAAATAGTAAATGGTCTGTATTTATATAGTGCTTTTCTTGTCTGACAACCAATCAAAGCACTTTTTGAACAGAATCCTATATTCACATTTTCATACAATGGTGGCCTGCTCATTACAAACATTAACACACACACACACACACACACACACACACACACACACACACACACACACACACACCAATGACACACCAATGGCACAGCATCAGGAGCAATTTGGGATTCAGTGTCTTGTACAAGGATATTTCAACATGTAGACTGCCGAGACCAGGGATCGATCCACCATCCTTTTGATAAATGGACGACAGCTCTACCTCTCAATAATCAAAACTCAGTAAACTCAAAATACAAGTTACTTTACACTGTAATACTGTTTAGTGTGTGCAGACCAGAGATCTTCACGTCATTTTATGCAAGTCCAAGTTTTGGTCATGGAGCTAGAGTCCAAGCCAAGTGTCAAGCCTCTTTTCAGAATAATAAGTGTCACATTCACTGCGCATCAGTTTAGAAATAGCCACTGTGCCAACCCAGTCACCAGGATAAATGTTTGCATTGTATGTTTCTGCAAACCATGTGTAACAGGTTAATTTTGGACCCAATTGCAGTACCAATGGTACACACTTCCACTGACTTTGATCTCAGGTGAGACAGAGGATAACGTATTTACTAGAGAACAGATCAGACAAATCAGAATCAGAATCAGAAATCAGAAAAGCCTTTATTGACAAGTACGGTTTTACACATACAAGGAATTTGCTTTGGTGAAGTTGGTGCATGACACATCTAGTAAAAAATAAGCTGTTAAAGTAGTAAAAAATATAACAATATAAATATATATACACAAGCCTTTTTTGTTTGTGAACAGATAAAAGAAAATGGCAGCAGGTAAAAGACTGAATTCACTGTGACACCATGGACATATTGAAACTTTACATTTCTTATTATTCAATTTTTCAATTTTGTGTGTGTGTAATGTGGTTAGTTGTGGTTAGATTTAGGCACAAAACCCACTTGATTAGGGTTTAGAAAACATCATGTTTTGGCTTAAAACACCCAGATTAGTCACGACAAACACAGCTAGAAAATGTCCCAGCCTGTCCTTGACAATACCCACTGTAGTTACCACAAACACTGCTGGAAAATGTTGCGACATTTTGTTAAAAAAAACGGGTGTAGACACCACAAAAAGGACTGGAAAATGTCTCAACATAGATAGATAGATAGATAGATAGATAGATAGATAGATAGATAGATAGATAGATAGATAGATAGATAGAGTTCAGTTCAAAAGCCCCTGTGAAGGACAAGACATCAAGGACGCGTACGTCGCCCGGAAAGGCGTTACCGGGGCCCCACCCTGGAGCCAGGCCTGGGGTTGGGGCTCGCAGGTGAGCGCCTGGTGGCCGGGTCTTTGGACCCGGCCGGGCGCAGCCCGAACGAGCGACGTGGGCCCACCTTCCCGTAGGCCCACCAGGAAGGTCAGGAAGGTTCAGAAGGGGCCGGTGCCTTGTGGTATGGGTGGCAGTCGTGAGTGGGGGCCCCGACGACCCAAACCCTGGATGACGACCCTGGCTATGGGGACATGGAATGTCACCTCGCTGGGGGGGAAAGAGTCTGAGCTAGTGCGTGAGGTTGAGCGGTACCGGCTAGAGATAGTCGGGCTCACCTCTACGCACAGTCTGGGCTCTGGAACCCAACTCCTTGAGAGAGGCTGGACTCTCTACTACTCTGGAGTTGCACGCGGTGAGAGGCGGCGAGCTGGTGTGGGCTTGCTTATAGCCCCCCAGCTCAGTCGCCATGTGTTGGAGTTCTCCTCGCTGAGCGAGAGGGTCGCTTCCCTGCGCCTTTGGGTCGGGGATAGGTCTCTCACTGTTGTTTCGGCTTACGGGCCGAACAGCAGTGTAGAGTACCCGGCCTTCTTGGAGTCTCTGGGAGGGGTACTGGAAAGTGCTCCAACCGGGGACTCCATTGTTCTGCTGGGGGACTTCAACGCTCACGTGGGTCGCGACAGTGATACCTGGAGGGGTGTGACTGGGAGGAACGGCCTCCCCGATCTGAACCCGAGTGGTGTTCTGTTACTGGACTTCTGTGCTAGCCACAGTTTGTCCATAACGAACACCATGTTCAAGCATAAGGGTGTCCATCAGTGCACGTGGCACCAGGACACCCTAGGCCGGAGGTCAATGATCGACTTTGTAGTCGTATCATCTGACCTTTGGCGGTATGTCTTGGACACTCGGGTAAAGAGAGGGGTTGAGCTGTCAACTGATCACCACCTGGTAGTGAGTTGGATCCGCTGGCAGGGGAGGAAGCGGGACAGGCTTGGCAGACCCAAACATACTGTGAGGGTCTGCTGGGAACGTCTGACCGAACCTGCTGTCAGGGAGGTCTTCAACTCCCACCTCCGGGAGAGCTTCGACCAGATTCCGAGGGAGGTTGGAGAAATCGAGTCCGAATGGACCATGTTCTCCACCTCCATTGTTGACGCAGCCGCCTGTAGCTGCGGCCGTAAAGTCGCCGGTGCCTGTCGTGGCGGCAACCCCCGAACCCGGTGGTGGACACCGGAAGTAAGGGATGCTGTCAAGCTGAAGAAGGAGTCCTATCGGGCCTTGTTGGCCCATGGGACTCCTGAGGCAGCTGACGGGTACCGGCAGACCAAGCGTGCGGCAGCCCGGGTGGTTGTAGAAGCAAAAACTCGGGTCTGGGAGGAGTTCGGGGAGGCCATGGAGGAGGACTACCGGTCGGCCTCGAAGAAATTCTAGCAAACCGTTTGGCGCCTCAGGAAGGGGAAGCAGCTTTTTGTCAACACTGTTTACAGTGAGGGTTGGAAGCTGTTGACCTCGACTGGGGATATTGTCGGGTGGTGGAAGGAATACTTCGAGGATCTCCTCAATCCCACTGTCATGTCTTCCGTAGAGGAAGCAGAGACTGGGGACCCGGGGGTCGGTTCATCCATCACCGGGACTGAAGTCACTGAGGCAGTTTGCAAACTCCTCGGTGGCAGAGCACCGGGGGTGAATGAGATCCGCCCTGAGTACCTCAAGTCTCTGGATGTTGTAGGACTGTCTTGGTTGACACGCCTCTGCAACATCGCATGGCAGTCGGGGATGGTGCCTCTGGACTGGCAGACTGGGGTGGTGGTCCCTCTTTTTAAAAAGGGGGACCGGAGGGTGTGTCCCAACTATTGGGGATCACACTCCTCAGCTTCCCTGGGAAAGTCTATTCCAGGGTACTGGAGAGGAGAATCCGGCCGATAGTTGAACCCCGGATTCAGGAGGAACAATGCGGTTTTCGTCCCGGCCATGGAACACTGGACCAGCTCTATACCCTCCACAGGGTGCTTGAGGGTTCATTGGAGTTTGCCCAACCAGTCCACATGTATTTTGTGGACTTGGAGAAGACATTCGACCGTGTCCCTTGCATCATTCTGTGGGAGGTGCTCCGGGAGTATGGGGTTGGATGCCCTCTGTTGAGGGCTGTCCAGTCCCTGTACAACTGGAGCAGGAGCTTGGTCCGCATTGCCGGCATTAAGTCGGACCTGTTCCCGGTGCATGTTGGACTCCGGCAGGGCCCTTTGTCACCAGTTCTGTTCATCATTTTTATGGACAGAGTTTCTAGGCGCAGCCAGGGGCCAGAGGGGGTTCGGTTTGGGAGCCAGCAGATTTTGTCTCTGCTTTTTGCGGATGATGTTGTCTTGTTCACCCCCTCGAGCCAGGACCTTCAGCATGCACTGGGGCGGTTCGCGAGCTCAGAGTAGAGTCCCTGCTCCTCCACATCAAGAGGAGTCAGCTGAGGTGGCTTGGGCATCTCTATCGGATGCCCCCTGGATGCCTCCCTCGGGAGGTGTTCCAGGCATGTCCCACCGGTAGGAGGCCCCGAGGAAGACCCAGGACACGCTGGAGCGACTTTGTCGCTCGGCTGCCCTGGGAATACCTCGGGATCCCCCCGAAAGAGCTAGGGGAAGTGTCCGAGGAGAGGGAAGTTTGGGCATCCCTGCTCAGGCTGCTCCTCCCGTGACCCAGCCCCGGATGAAGCGGGAGAAAATGGATGGATGGATGGATAAATGTTCTGGTGATCATATTTGTGTTTTGACAAGTTATTAACCTGTAAAGGACAGAGAAATGATGAAGCAGGCAACAGGTGATGTATTTTCTTCTCTCGCTTCTCTCTTGTCAGACTGAAGACGAGAGCTGGACACCGGCGTCTCCAAGCCTGTCTCCTTGGGGAGTCAGTGCCTCCTAGTGGCAAAGTTAAGATACAGCTCCAAACTTAGATGTCCATTAAATTAACTGAATAAGGCTCTTCTCCAAAAATATACACATGAAAACCAAACAAAATATGCATTAATTAATTACATAATGTGACCACACATTACTGTGTGTCACACTAGCATCATCTAACATTCAAACATCACTTGCCAGCATGAACTCCAAGATTCAAGCCCTAGAGTGTGAGCCAGCACCCTCTTCAAGTTTATTTGTTTGTTTTTTGTGTATTCATTGGTTTGTTTGTTTTTTTTTCACCTTGCTCCATATTTCTTCCTCTGCCGTGGGGCTGATGCCTGGGAACAATGACGACACACATGTGACCACTGATAGCATCACAATCTCGTGGAGATCACTGACAACTACAATTCCAATTCCAATTCCAACTCAGGTGCCATTCTTTCCACCTGCAACTGCAATTTCTCCCAATCTGAGAAGCCAGATTATAGCAGGTAATGAAATCAATCTGGTAAAAATCTTGCTGTGCTCAGAGATAAGTAACAGATGTATTGTGGGGATGGCTTTCTAAAACTTTTACTCTGGCTGAATTCAGTGTTGCTTTCGGCATATTCAGAGATGTCATCTGTGAAGTTTATCCCACCCATAAGTCTGAGCTGGACACCTACTTGGCCATCATTTCGGATGTCGTCATGACCTAAGGAGGAACATTATTTTACAATTACATAAGTCATTCTCTGCAAAAGTTGCCATGTTCATCCAAACATTCGACCAGAGACTGGACTGGTCTGTAGTCAGCCTAGCTCTCTTAATTAGACATTTCACAGGCCATCCAGCTCACTCCTGCTCAATCTGTGGCAAACTTTCTTACTCCTAATCTTTGTCTAAAATCGTTAGACAATGCCCGAAGGACAAAGGGTATGCTGGCTGAGGATGCTGACGTGCTGAGGTAAGCGTATCGTCTCACTTCCTATTTCCGGTTGCTCTGTCTTTTGTTGCAGTGGCTTATTACCCGCTATTTAAAGTAACATTAGTTCTGCTCAAGCACTCATAAGTCTGTCTTCTTAGCGACCGCTAATTTTACTCTTCTACACGTTTGTCTGCTCTGCTAGCTACACCAGTTTAACCTAGCAACCAGCGATGGCTTCTCTCTCTCCCTCTCCAGCTCTCTCCTGCTTGGTGTGTCAGATGTTTAGCTACTCCTCTGCCTCCTTTAGTGATACTGGTGCCACCGCCGAGGGGAGTGACTGCGGCAGTGTAAAAAAACCCCAATTTCTGTTGAGGAGCGACCACAACCAACAACAGACACTAGGGGGAGGCTTTTAAAAGATATAAAATATGTTTCTTTATTATAAAATCTAAAACAGTAGATGAAAAGATATCCGGGAGGATCTGGTCTAGACAGGAGCCATTTGCCCTGGTTCCCAGGGTGGTGGATCAGGTGGATGCCAGTTCAGCTGCAGCCAATCACTTTACAAAAGAAAACAACAAAACATCCATCAGGGTACTCCACAACCTATCAGTCTTCGACAGTTATGGCTGGTTTTGCACACAACTAGCACTTTGGGTGGGGAAACAAATACACAAAACAACACAACAAATCAACGACCCCATACAAAGGAATTAAATCAAATACAACAAATCATTCAATGAAAATGAAAATAAACTATAACTCAACGAAATAAAGCCCAGTCCAATGTTACTGAGTTTGTGTAAATGACTGATGGTGGGGTGCCCCAAAGTTGTAATCTTCTGCTTATGGGAAACTAGGGTGGCAGCAACAGTTAATACAATGGTGGGAGACAGTATAGTTCAAAACAAAAATAGAGGGGTACTTACCTGGAGGGAGGGCGGAATGCGTTCCCACCCTCCCGCTCTCATCCAAGACTTCCCCCCTCTCGCACTGTGCGCCTCCGCTGTCCTCTCGGCGTACTGGCGACCTGGGCTCCTGGCATGGCAGCAACGGCTCCTTAGGCTCTGGCAGCAGATACACACGTCCGTCCGAATCGCTTCGCTTCCACTGTCTCCCGAACCTGGAACGGGATGCCGCTCCGTTGCAACCACCGTCTGGTTGGCGTCTCGCCAACAGTGTTCCTCACAGCGTGTCATGTTCTGTCTGCTCTGCTGCTCCACGGTTCTCTCTACCCCTGCTGCTACCCATGCGCTGCCGTCTAAAAGGGTGCAAGAGGAAGGGCCCCCCAAATACCCACACCTGTAACCTAATTAGAATTACGCTGCGCACCAGAGGGGCGTGGGCCAATTAACGCTCTCTCTCTCACACACACACACACACACACACACACACACACACACATACTGCTTGTCACCCTGTGACACTGGTACCTGATACTGATAAATTTAGTTTATTTGGTGAGTTAGAGGTGAGGCTTAGTGAATTAAAAGCACAGCTCTCCACCATGGAAACCAAACCATTATCTGTAGTTAGCCAGGCCCCCATAGCCAGTGTGGCCTGACCAAGTGTAGCTTCGGCTAGCCGTCCCTCAACAGCTCCCGAGCAGCTGGGAAACCAGGAAGGCTGGGTGACTGTTCGAAGGAAACATTCGATTACAGACTACAGTAAGATTGTTATTCATGTAGGCGGCAATAACACCTGGTTGTGCCAACCAGAGGTCACTAAAATTTATGTGGAATTAGTGTGTATATATGCATGTGTATGTTTAGCCACATGTCATCATTCAATCACTGGCTGTCGAGGTGGTGTCCAACAAACAGTGTGGGCTTCATTGATAATTGGCAGACTTTCTGGGGAAGACCTGGTCTGATTAGGAGGGACGGCATCCATCCCTCTTTGGACAGAGCAGCTCTCATCTCTAGAAATCTGACTGATTTATTCATGAATCAAACCTGTGACAACTCAGAGTTGAGACCAGGAGGCAGGGCTGCAGTCCTACACACTTCTCTGCACTTTCATTAGAGCAGTTACCCACCCAACACTCCATAGAGCCTGTGTCTGCCCCCCTACCATGTAAACTAAGTAAACCAAATGTACAGAGTGTCAGGCCCGAACTCACACAGGACTCAGACGCAGAGTATGTCAGTGAGCAGACTTTTATTATATCAAGACACCCCAATGCAGAGCAAACAAAGAGGGCTATGAAAATTGAGCTATGATAAAACTCGACTCTAGAGAAAACAAAAAACACTCCCAAGGAGGAAACTATCCGATACGCAGATCTATCAAATTTATCAAAATCAAAATCACTCTCTCAGAGGGAAATCAAAAGGCTACAAAACTTTAAACTAAAGACACTCCGAATGGAGGTAGAGCGATCAAGGAAAAAGGAAAGAACAAAAAACTCTCCTAAAAGATGGAGGCAAGACTCAATACTACTTTTACTATATGAACCGAAAATCTCTCCAAAGGGAGGCTAACCAAGAAAGCAAATTACTCTAACAACTATGAATGTACAACTAAACTACAAAAGTCACAACAAAAAATCACTCTGACGAGGAATCAAGACTTACTGAAAACAGACTGTGGCTGTGGACTATGATGCAGGCTTTGGTGATCGGACACGAGACGAAACACTTCGGCACAAGACAAAGGGAAACGCAGACTATTTAAACACATGAGGGTAATGGGGAACAGGTGGACACAATCAGGAATCAGGGATGACAAACGGGTGACACAAGAGGAAGGGCAAGTGACCTGAAATGAGAGGAGAGTTAGACTTTCAAAATAACACAGGAAATGACAAGACAATAACCCAAGACAGGACGACCTCACCGCAGTGTGACACAGAGAAGAGGAGTTAAACATAAAAATCTCATAAAAAATAAAAACAACCACTGCAATACTACAACAAGATAGGAGAATTATATATGGACTCCTTGATATCAGATCTCTGTCCTCTAAAGCTGTTTTATTAAATTAGTTAATATCAGACCATAATATTGATTTATTTGCCTGACTGAAACCTGAAAACTGGAAAACAGTGCAGCCAGTTTTATTTGTTTTAGTGTACTGCTCTCCTGGTCCTTATTCTGAATTTTTAACCAAATTCTCTGAGTTTTTATCAGGTTTAGTCCTTAAAACAAATAAAGTAATTATTTTACATGACTTTAATGTACATGTCGACGTTGATAATGATAGCCTTTGTACTGCGTTTATCTCAGTATTAGACTCAGTTGGCTTTAGTCAGAATGTACATGAACCTACTCACTCTTTTAACCACACCCTCGACCTTGTCCAGACATATGGAGACTTAATAGTCTCCTCACAGAATCCTCTTTTATCAGACCATCATTTAATAACTTTTGAATTCATATCATCAGACTATGGCTATGATCCCATCAGCATTTAATTCAATGCCAAGTCTCAATACAACAGAGGACTCCTATGCTAACTTTAGTCCCTCTCAAATTGAGTACCTGGTTGATAGTACTACAGGTTCATTGTGTATGACACTTGACTCTGTTGCCCCTCTAAAAAAGAAGATAATCAGAGGACGTTAGCTCCATGGTATACCCCCCAAACCCGCAAATTAAAGCAAACTTGTCTGTCAAGAGAGTCTTAAAATATACAGGAAAGCCCACCGCAGAACTAGGGCAGCCTATTACTCTTCATTAATAGGGGAAAATAAAAATAATCCCAGTTTTCTCTTAAGCACTGGAGCCAGGCTGACAGAGAGCCAGAATTCTGTTGAACCATGTATTCCTTTAGCTCTGAACAGTAATGACTTCCTAAGTTTCTTTAATCATAAAATTCTTGCTATTAGAGACAGAATGTATCACCTCCAGCTGTCAACAGGTACTGATTTGTCTTCGAACACAGAAACCATAGAAAACCTGCTGTAGTTTTAGACTGTTTTTCACCTGTCAACCTTCACCAACTAATTTCTATAATTTCGTCATCAAAATTATCAACCTGCATTCTAGATCCCATCATCAATCTGTCTTTATCAACAGGCTGCATACCACAGTCCTTTAACGCAGCTGTAATAAAACCTCTACTTAAAAAGGCTCCTCTTCATCCAGGGATTTTGGCCCATTATAGATTGATATCCAACTTCCCCTTTCTCTCAAAAATTCTTGAGAAAGTAGTTGCTAATCAGCTGTGTGACTTTCTACACAACAATAATTTATTTGAGGATTTACAGTCAGGATTTAGATTGCATCATAGCACAGAAACAGCACTGGTTAAAGTTACAAATGACCTTCTAATTGCATCAGACAAAGGACTTGTCTCTGTACTAGTCTTATTGGATCTTAGTGCTGCATTTGACAAAATTGACCATGGTATCCTATTGCAGAGACTGGAACACTTCATTGGCATTAAGGGAACTACGCTAAACTGGTTTAAATCCTACTTGTCAGATAGCTCTCAGTTTGTACACATTAATGATGACTCCTCTGTGTTCGTTAAGTCAGGTACGGAGTTCTGCAGGGTTCTGCACTTGGATCAATTCTATTCACCCTATATATGCTTCCTTTAGGGAACATTGTCAGGAAGCACTCAATAAATTTTCATTGCTATGCAGATGATACCCAGCTATACAGTTAATCAATGAAGCCAGAAGAAACCAATCAGGTAAATAGACAACAAGCATGTCTTCAGGACATAAAGACCTGAATGACCTGCAATTTTCTGATGCTAAACTCAGACAAAACTGGAGTTGTAGTACTAGGCCCTAAACACCTTAGAAACTTACTTTCTGATGATATAGCAGTTGCGCTGGCCTCCAGCACCACTATAAAGAATCCAGAAGAACTTTGCAAAAATCAGGCACATCCTGTCTCAAAATGATTCAGAAAAAATAATCCATGCATTTATAACTTCCAGGTTGGATTATTGCAATTACTTGCTATCAGGCTGCCCAAATTCGTTGTTGAATATTCTCCAGTTGCTCCAGAACGCTGCAGCACATGTTGTGACAAAAACAAGGAAGAGAGATCATATTTCTCTGATATTAGCCACTCTGCAATGGCTCCCTGTGAAATTTAAAATCCTCCTTACTTACAAAGCCATAAATGGTCAGGCACCATCTTATCTTAAAGAGCTCATAGTATCTTATTACTCCACTAGAATGCTGCATTCCCAAAATTCAGGCTTACTTATGGTTCCTAAAGTCTACAAAAGCAGACTTGCAAAAGCAGACTGCAAAAGGACCAGTCTTTGTCCGGGAGGCAGACACTGTCTCTTCATTTCAGAGTAGGCTTAAAACTTTCCTTTTTGATAAATCTTATAGATAGGGCTGGCTCAGACTTGCCCTTGACCAGCCCCTAGTTATGCTGCTATAGGATTAGACTCCAGAGATACATCAAGCTCCTCTGTTCTTCTCTCTCTCTCCATCTGCATACTTTCATGTCCTACCACAGCATGTTACTAATTTAGCTTCTTCCCTGGAGTCTCTGTGCTCTGTCATCTTGCAGGTTCCCATGGATAGTGGCTGAATCTGGATTTTGGATTAGAGCTACGTCTTCTGCCATGGCCCTGCCTGACATCCACTGCAACTGCTACAACTATTAGTACATCTACTGTCACTGTTACTGTGATTACATTCTGTCTGTCTGTCTCTTTCTGTCTGTCTCTCACTCTCTCTCTCTTGCTCTCTCTCTCTCTCTCTCTCTCTCACCCAACCATTCAAGGCAGATGGCTGCCCACCCAGAGCCTGGTTCCGCCTGAGGTTTCTGCCTGTTAAAAGGAAGGTTTTCCTTACCACTGTCGCCAGAGTTTGGTCTGTACCAGCTCTATATGGAAAGTGTGCAAAGGCTACTTCTGTTGTGATTTGACGCTATATAAATAAACTAAAATTCAATTCAGTTCAATTCAATTCAATTCAATTCAATTCAATTCAATTCAATTCAATAATTATTTAAGCTTGCCTCAAAGCCATCAACCCTGGCCAACATACCTGAACTAGGGAGGATACTGACAAAGCAGGGGTTCTTAACTGGGCTAAGTGGGTTGCCAAGTCATCTGCAATAACTTGCAATCTGCTTTCAAGGAGATTACTGGAAAACAAGGTTAAAAAGGGATTCATGATTGCTCAATTTGATAAATCGCCCTTTCCAAAAACTCACATTAACCCCATAAGTATAGCAACCCGTGAATATTCTGGAAGAAAACTGGGTAATGATCTGCTCCTCATAATGAAAAGGCTCAGAGTATTAACAGTCTAGCTCATTTGGCATCCTTCTCTCTGTGTTATGCATCTGTTGACAATGCCATTACTTTCATTAAGAAAGCAGGGAGGGGTGTATGACTAGCAAAGGCACTAAGACACTTTCAAAGTGATGTCTTTCCACCCTTAGCATTGACATCTTTTTGGCATTAAATCTTCAGTTGTCGCTGCAGCCAAAAACTATTTGATATCTTGTCAGAAGCTCTTTGCTGGATCCTTCTAAACAATTGCAAACTGCCATTTGTTCATCATCTCCTAGATGATTTTCTGGTACCAGACTGTCTAAATTCAAAACCAGATAGATAGAAAGCATACTTTTGCAAAGTTAGGTATTCCACTATCGGAAGAGAAACTGTCTGCTCAGCTGCAGTCTACAGAATTTTTATGCATCACCTTAGTAAACAACCTGATGCAAGCCTCCCTACCTCAGGAAAAAATATTTTACATCAGAAAAGTTAGAAATAACATACAGGAGGCAGTGGTAACTTCTAAAAGAGAGTTGCTTTCTTTGCTCAGGCATCTTAATTTCACCATGCATGTTATTGCCCAAGCTTCTTGACCTCTCCAGATCTGTAGAGAAACTTCATGATTTGGTGTGATTGGATGCAGGCTGCAAATCCGAGCTCTGCCTCTAGTTCCTTCTGTTTGACAAGTGGGAAGGCATCTCATTCCTTTATAATGAAATTCTAGAATCTCCATTGGCTATTAAGTTGTACACAGACACAGCTCCTTCCATTGGTTTTGGGGGATTTTTCAATAATGAGTGATTTGCTGATGTATGGCTGAAAGAACTGCTACCTTTTTCAGCTAACCCTTCTTCTGCTGCTCTTATGGAATGACCCCGTAAACTTACATGCTCTCTGCGACTCAGTCCGCTAAATTCATATTATGATTCTGCATGGTCTTCCTTCACCTCCTTTTGTGCCCCCTTCTCTGCAGCCACCATACCTCATACATCAGTTTTTCCATCATATGTGCCTTCATAGTTTAATGTTTTCAATAATGCAGCCACCCTCCATTAAGGGAGTTAAAACAGGTACTCAATTCCTCCTGCACTATTTGGATCCATTCACCATCAGCTTGAAAACCAATCTATTCATCTGCCGCTAAATGGCCTTAAGAGGAAGAAACCACAAGATAACAACATATGTCTCGCTTTCACTCTCCCACTCTTAAAAAATATGATCACTTACTTAAGGGATGGGTGCTTTAGTCCTTACACAGACTTTCTATTCGAAAGGTTTCTTCTCACAGCTTTTACAATTTTCTCAGGGGTGATGAGTTTATTACACATACACAGAATCTTCTGATGCTTCACATGACCTCACCATAGCCCATGTAATATGCACACTCATCACTCATCTATATTCTTAAAGTAAGTTTGGCAGGGACAGGAGAGGAGCATCAATTCTAATTTCTTAAACTAATTCCCCTTTGTCCTCTGTATTCTATGATGCGGTAAGAAGCTGACCTCAAGACAGCCAACAAGAGCCTCTCTCTTTGAGGAGGAAAAACCCATGTCCCTGGCTTGGTTTGCGCATCTCCTTCGCTTCCTCTGCCAATCCTGCAGGCTTCCACCAGAACACTACACCGCCCAATTCTCAATGCTATAGGCCAATGGTTGTCAGCTGCCTACAAACACTATATTTGACCAAAAGCACAAGATATCTTCTGTGTTCAAATAGCTACAAATGACCTGTGACCTTGCTAGCTTGTTCAATAAATGTTATAGTTTGATCATGTGGGCTCTTTTTAAACTTATTTGTGTACAACTATTAGCTTCTCCAGCTGGTACTTCCCTGTAAGCACAGTGTTTCAGGTTTTCACATAAGCACTTGGAAGGGCAGGGAGGTCCCAGAGCAGAGCCATACTGCCAAGTCTAATTTCTACAGTATTGATAAATATTTGACTAAAGTGATCATATAGTGAAATGCATATATACTATGTGTAGTCAGTGATAGGGCAAACACTTGACTTTTCAATTTCAACACAAATTTTTTCACAGAAATAGAATACATGTATTACATGCATTAATAACGTTTTATATATTAACATACCCCATTATGTCCTCTCTAAGAAGGTGGCCAACCAGCTTGGTTTCAGCTTGTAAGCAAGAAGAAAAACAGATATGCCTGTGCATATGTGAAGTTGACAATAAATGCATTTCAACTTTAAAAGTACAAGTATTTTAAATAAGTCAAAAGTACTTACTGTTGTTGTATCCAAAACATCTGTTACACTCTTGGTTCTAGTTAACTGTACCATGTTGACCAGGTGCAACAGGCAAATTAAAGAGAGCATTATTGTATGTTACAAACTGTTTCTCAGCATATCTTGAAAATCTAGTGCTTTTGTTGATGCTGACCTCAGCATTTGCCAGGGTTTATTTTTTTTATTTTTCATAAAACAATGCAGGGAAGGGAGAGTGCTATGTAGGTAATTAATGAATATATGTTGCACACCACTCTAAAACCTGCTGGGAATGAAAGCTGAAAAGAAGGCAAGGATGGAAACAGAGAGGGGGTGGAAAACAAGACTGAGTGAGAAGATGCTGAATAAGCACGAGTGCTTGCAGCCCCCAGTGGGAGACTGCTCTTCAACAACTGCAGTCAGCTCATAGAAGATTGTGACAGAGGTTGAAAGATGGGGGGGGGGGGGGGCTATGGGGAAACATACCTACTAAAGCTGCTAGAGGCTGCAGTGTTCATTACACAGGTTGAATGAAAAACACAATTGGTAATTGTGCAATTTTGCCATTGGTGACATTAGCGAGGAAAAAGGTCCAATAAGTGGTCGATTGAGATAAATCCAAAGCACCACTTGACTTGGTCCTGCAGATCATCAATATTCACATCAAACTTCATTTGAATACAGCCATTGGCTTTTGAGATAATTTGTCATGTTGTTGTGTTGATGAAGGAGAAATATTGATCCAACAGTGCTGCTAAAGGAATGGCCAGGAAGCAATTTGGGACTGTTTTCACAAAATAGCCTAAGGCTTTTAGGCTTTCAGTCAGCACATATAGTATGATGGTAAGGTGTCCACTGACTTTTAGTCATATACTACATATCCAAGACCACAACACTATTATTATTCACATAAGCCACGGCAGTCCCCCCCCCCTTCAGGTTTCTTTGTTGTTGCCTTTGCGGACTATAATCCAAAGGGTCATATACTCCAAAAAAATCTATCATAGTCCAACACAACAACACTCAACCAGAGCGCTCTGCCTCTTAGACAACTCTGGCAAAGACAGAGTCCAGCCCCTTCTGAGGTTTGTCATTCCAGATTCAGTAGTGTGCATCGAGGTGACCACAACTATGTCTAGTCTGTACCACTCCATCTGCCATACTAGCTCCTTAGCTACAATATGACAACACTTTAGAGTGAAGAAGCAAGTAAACCTTAGCTTTCACAGGATCAAGAACACATTTGGAACAAGATAAAAATCCTCCAAAACTGAAATACACAAATATTGTAATCAGATTTACTGCAAGACATGTGACAACAACAAAACAAGTTGTCTTTTCCTCAAACAAACAAATATATCTCAGGCAGATTGAGTATCAAGGGATTATGGATCCAGACTTTGGAGCTGCCTAGTAAAAATAAGTACAGCAAAGAACCAATACATTAGAGGTCAGGGATCACAAAGATCAGTGGTCATATTGTTTGGGTTGACAGTTTTTGTCAAGCATACAACAAATCTGCTATTTATTACATTATTAAACACCACGGTTTAAGTATCAGGTGTTATTGTAGCTTGTTTCTTTCCTTTTATTGTGTTTTATTGTTTTAAGCAGGATTGGGGTAAACTAAGATTACTGTAAGATTACTTTAACATTACCCTGATGTCATGGCTGCCTTCCTTAAGTCCATTAGATTTAAGGAAGCAGCAGTTTAAAGTTTACAGTCTAGGATCCCGTGCCAAAAACTATCCCTCAAAGCATTTACATTCTGTCGTCGTTTTTAGCAGTCATGGCTACTGTTAAATGAATGGTGGGGAAAGGGTCTGTGCATTATACTGAGAAAGCCTTGCCCTCATTAGCACCACTCACACTCAGATCCCGTGCTAAAAACTATCCCTGGAAGAATTCACATTCTGTGGTCATTTTTAACAGTCATTGCTACTGTTAAAAGAATTGTGAGGAAAAGTTTCTGTGCCTTATACTGAGAAAGCCTTACCCTCATTAGCACCACTCATACAGCAGATGTATCCACCTTTTCTCTCAATCTATGTGCCTTCCACTCTTGGCCAGGGGAAAGAAGAGGGGAGCATACTTTATAGTGACAGGCAGAGCAGGCAAATACCAATAGAGAATACATCAGGTTGGCAATTATTGGATTATCTCTTGCTGATATCATTACCGCCAAGCATTCACTCCAATTATTGATTGGATTTTTCAATTTACTACACCATTAATGCGAGTGGCCCGACTGAACAATCGTCTGATGAGTCCACGGCTTAGTCGATAAATCCCGTCCCTCAGGTGCTTGTCAAAGTATGTGTGTGTGTGTGTCCATGTACAAGCATGTGTCTGTGTATGCATGTGCAACAAAGTGTGTTTTAAAGAATATGCGGACTTCTCATTCTCTGTGGTACTTAAGAGGCTACCAATCACACCCAGCTAGACAGAAAAACAGTGTGGACTGACTCATTTTGAAAAATGGGCCAAGAGGAAAAAGTAAATTGTAGCCTTGATGTGAAGCAAGTCAGTATCAAATGGGTTAAACAGGGCTAAGCCACAACATGAGCTGGATTTGTTACACAAAACACAGATCACTGATGTTTTTTTCTAGGTTTTGTTTTCAAAGCACAATGTTTAGATTAAAAACATGTAGGCATGAAGAGCCAATCATCATGTTGATATGTCTCCATAAATGACTTCCTACAAACAAGGTATTCCTTTAAGACCAAATTAAAGGTCTGTGCTCTAAAGAACAAAGATGTTTTGTTTTGTTTTGTTTTGTTTTGTTTTCCCATTTATTCATTTATTTCATTTATAGTATGCTGTACATTGTGACTAGTAGTGCAGAGGTAGAATATGGCATATGGGGTTTGGTGCACAATTTTCTATGGTTTGGTCTGCCCAGTGAACTGTCAGGTTCCTGTTATGTGTACAGAACATAAATTCTACAGTGGAAGTTCCACACAGAAAGCTTTGACATTGGGACAGGTGTTGTCTATCAGCTAAACCATGCTGGTTGGGTGAGTCCCTGAGTGTATGGACAGGTTTTCCATTTACAATCCAGGATGTGTCTGCAGCAGGGGCGTGGAAAACATATTGCCACAATGTCATGATAACTGAATTATAAACATAGGTATAGACGTTATAGGCATTTTCAATATTTAGAAATGAGACAACTTGCTGGAATTCAAATTAGAAACAGCAACTATAACAATAATACTACCTGAGACTATACACAAATTTAGGTCTGCAGCCAATGAGAAATGAACTGTCTTCAGACCCGCACCCCCAGGTGATGTTAGCATATACTGTATGGAACTACTGCTACCCCCTCATCCTGCTGTTCTCTTAAAACAGTTCTGCAACCACTCATATTACACAGCTGGAGTGGATACAAACAACAGTTCGCTCTGAACAATAATACACGACTTATTGTATTAATACAGTTTGTTATACTCAGTATTATTGATCAGCCACACAAGATTATGAAAAGAGACTCTTCATACCTCTAAATACACATCAAACTGATCACCAAAGTACAGATCACAGAGTCTGATTGATGTTCACACAATTCTTTTTTTCAATTCAATTCTTCCTCCCAAGTCAGTAAGATCTATCCTTTGGGTAGATGGTGGATACCCTGTAAACCACATCGGCTCTGGACAAAGAGTGGTGGATTGGTGTAAACAATTAAATGTGCTTAAACCAATTGCAACAGCTTCACAAGAATGTGTATATTACAGGACTTTGGCCTCAGTACTCCAGACTATTCACCTTTATGACTGCATTAAAGGAAAATCACTCAATTACATACTGAGATGTCTGAACAAATGACCAATGCTAATGTTTTTTTATGGAAGGAAACACTTAGAATCCAACATTTTGGCACAGCTTCTTTATCTTGGCTTGAAATATGAATGCATTTTGGATGTGAACATGAAGCTCTTTACCCACCCTCTCAATGAACAAAGCTGTCAGATTGTTCTCTTTTTATTTCCCTAATGCATTACAGGGCACTGTTACAGAAATGTGCAATATCCTTGTCATTGCTCTGTGCCTCACACTACACAGAAGCTGAGCTCAGATCCGAAGCACCATTGTGTGCCTACATTATGCTTATCAGCAACAGATATGTGGATGCAAGAGTATTTTATATTTTTGTAATTATGTTTCTTACTGTCAATTAGGGAGCAACTCATGTATGAGTTTGAATAGTTTGTAGAGAGTTATATGTACAGGATGTGGCATCTGCACTGTTCTATTGCTTGTATTGCTCTATTAAAAATGTAAACTTTGTATATTTGACTTTAACAACTCAGCATCTGAACCATTAAGTAAAGATAAACAATTGAAGTAAATAGGAACCCCACCATTTTCTACATCAAGGTCTGTTCACAGGTGTTCAGGACTACTAGTGCATATGTGAAAAACAGTTGTATAATGCCTATAGTGTCTGTCACTCAAGCACTATCACTGGAGTCAGTATTGGTTGGGGCTGAAGACTACGAGTTTGAAAATAAAAAAAAAAATGTGTAGAGTTAAACAGAAGTTGTCACACTTGTGAGCTCCTTACCTGCTGCCACTCTCCCTCTCATCTGCCTACCTGTTCAATCACCTGATGCACACCTGGGACTCGTCACCAAACAGCACAATCCTTAAGCAGCTCCCCTCCACTCTCACTCAGTGCCAGATTGTTCTTCGCCTTCATGCAAGACTCTCTAGCGTTATTATTTGGATTGATCTACTGATATCGGCCTCATCTGTCCCTGACCTTGCCTGTTCTCCGCACCCCTGGTAAATACCTTTGCCTTATGTCTCTGACTGCATCTCTCACCTTGTCCCTGTTGGGTTCAAGATTCGGTAGAACTGTTTGCTGCTTATTTCCTGGATCTGCTGTCTGCTTCAAACTGAGCACCAGGTGTGCCGCAGTAAAGACTCTCAGAGACTTCTGGGTTCAATTAGCGCTGCTCTTGGGCCCTAAACCAGCCCGTTAAAGTACAATCCCGCCAGTCATGGACCCAGTGTGCTCTCCTCCCCCACGGAACATTCAGCAATACGATGCCATGATGACAGTCACAGCGGCAACAATTCATCAAGCCATCATCCACTCTGACTTCGCCTTAGCGAAGGTTCTTAAACAGAACCCATGCAACTCAGACGCACTAGGTTGTCATCTGAGGAGAGAGAGAAAGAGAGACAACGTCAAGCCAATCTCTGTATGTACTGTGGCCGGCATGGTCATTTTGTCTCCCACTGCCCAGCAAAAAGGAGGGCTCACCCGTAATCAGGGAGATACTGGTGAGCCACACCTCCATCCTCCTCTCTCCCCAAATGCCCACTCTTCCAGTCCAAGCTCGTCCTCCCAGAAGGCTCTCACACACTGGCGACATTCATCCAGCAGGGGCAGGGTTGTTCTTTGTGTGAAAGAAGGATGGGACACTGAGGCCATGTATTGACTATCAGGGTTTGAATGACGTGGCACGGTGGCGCAGCAGGTAGTGCAAGGTAGTGCACATACTGGCGACATTCATCCAGCAGGGGCAGGGTTCTTCTTCGTGGGAAAGAAGGATGGGACACTGAGGCCATGTATTGACTATCAGGGTTTGAATGATACGGCACGGTGGCACAGCAGGTAGTGCGCGTGCCTCACAGCAAGAAGGTCGCTGGTTCGGGTCGGGCAGGGCCTTTCTGTGTGAAGTTTGCATGTTCTTCCTACGCATGTGTGGGTTCTCTCTGGGCACTCCGGCTTCCTCCCACAGTCCAAAAAACTTGCTCATTAGGTTAATTGGTGGTTAAATGGTTGTCTGTCTCTATATGTTGCCCTGCAATTGACTGGCGACTGGTTCAGGGTGTACCCCGCCTACACAATGCCTATCATCTGGTCTGCTTTCGGGAGGGAGATGAGTGGAAGACGGCATTCAACACCCCCACTGGCCATTACAAGTACTTGGTGATGCCCTTCGTTCTAACCAATGTTCCAGTTTTCCCAGAATCTAGTTAATGGCGTACTTAGAGACATGCTGAGCTGATACATATTTGCTTACCTAGATGACATCCTCATCTTCTCCCGTTCCCATGAGGAACATGTTCACCATGTACAAACCATCCTGAAATGACTTCTGGAGAACTCACTGCTTGTCAAGGCTAAGAAGTGCAAGTTTGACACCCCCTCCGTCCCCCCGCCTCCAAATGGACACAGCTAAATTCTCCACCGTCACCTCCTGGCCCATCCCTGAGAAGCGGAAACAGTTGCAGCATTTCATGGGGCTTGCCAACTTCTATAGAGGATTTATTCTGAACTATAGTTCCGTCACTGCACCCCTCACCAGCCTGACATCCACTAAGATCGCTTTCCAGTGGACTCCGATGGCAGAGAAGGCCTTCAAAATGCTCAAGACCCAGTTCACCTCTGCACCCATCCTCCAGATACCTGACGCAGACTGACAGTTCGTCGTGGAAGTGGATGCCTTGGACACTGGGGTGGGCGCCGTACTGTCCCAGTGGTCTGTCTCCTGTGGAGAGGAACTGCAACATTGGCCGTCAAGTTGGAGGAATGGCGGCACTGGCTTGAGGGAACGAGAGTCTCAACTCCAGACAGGCTCGTTGGTCTCTATTCTTCACCTGCTTTAACTTTGCCCTTTCTTCGAGAAGGAGGAGAATCAGGGCGGCACTGCCCCCTGTGGAAGAAGAATTGTCCTCGGATGGAACCAAACTCACTGATGAAGAGGAACCACCATCAAAGATGGACGAGGAAGATCGCCACAGTTTAACAAGATTTTTAAATATAGATAGATAGATAGATAGATAGATAGATAGATAGATAGATAGATAGATAGATAGATAGATAGATAGATAGATAGATAGATCAGCCACACAAATCCGGATCTGGCTCCATCCCATACAACAACCATCTCTGACTAGATGGAAACCTACATGCCCATCAGACTCTACAATTCTCTGCCTCAGTCGCTATGAGCCATGGTGCTCCCTTTTCTGGTCCTACTGCTTTTGCTCTCTATTCTTGTCGATCTCCATCACCCCACTGTTTTTTCTGTCCCTACAGTGCCCCACAATCTCTTCCATCATCCTGAACCGCAGGGCTAAGCTTGGACTTGGTGTTGTACTCCAGTGGCACTTTTTTATACCTACCACATCCGACCTCCTTGCCCTCTGGTTTACAAAGCACAACCTTCTTTCTCTGCTCGGACACCTCAATTTCGCCTCCACATCATCCCTCAAGGTCGATCCTTCATCTCCCGCTTATTGTTCCTAGCTCCTTCATCTTTACCCTTCATGATTATATGGTCTTGGATGATGCTTGTAAAATGGAGCTGAGACTGTGGTGCAACTTCCTTTCCTCTCGAAATGTCATTTCCTTTTTCTATGACATCTGCATAAAACAGTATGTACACAGCACCCTCTATGAGATTTGGAGATTACTACAGCAGTACACCTCGGATTGTCCACCTGAACTGTCCTCACTTCCTCCTTCCTCTACCCTCCACGAGCTGTACCCCCCACGAGCTGTACCCCATAGTCATCACCATCCTTCTTTGGGTGCATGAGTGGTCCAAAAAAGTTTATTCAGACAACCACATGACTACTGACATGATGTTTATCTGCAGACTGATCATAATCTCAGCCCAACACCAATTCATCATCCATGCTGGCCATGTTCCAAGCTACAAAAACACCATCACTGACTCCCTCTCCAGTTTCTTGTTTCAGAAATCCAGATTCTTGGTGAGAGACTCCGCTCCTCATCTAACAGTGGTCCCTGTGTTTTCAGCCACTATCTGCACCTGAACCCCCAGCCTCTCGATTTGGCTACAACAAGCAATCATAACTAGTCTTGCTCCCTAAACCCTTTGATCATACCATTGATGGCTTTTTCTTTCCATATGTTGCACAATTTACAATTTCCTTCCACTCACATTATAATATTAATCAGTTTCAAATGTTTTCTGGAGCTCCGGGCCCATCCATTTCTCACCCCTTTGCCAACATGTTAATGAAAGGCCTACAAAAGACAAAACCTTGGCTTGGACCAAAACCCTTACCTTTGACAGCGGACCTCCTCATCTGTTACATCCGATTTTCTGCACTGGCTACTTATCCCCTTTCATCAACTCAACCTTCAAATCAGTGTTTCTACTAGCATTCTTTAACTTCTTACAATGTTCAGAATTAAGCTCTATGTCACCCATGTACAACCCATCATGGCACACGAGCTGAAATTTCCATTCTCCAGACACCCTAAGATTTACCTGAAATGAAGCAAAATCAACAAGCTTGACCTCTCTCACACCATTTTCCTCTTCCATTTAATAGTCATTTAAGTGACCATTTTCCATTTAAACTTGAATCTGAACTGAACCCATGTGATCCTATGTATACCACTGATTATCTCACCATGCTGTCACAATCCATCTTTGCTCTTGCCACTAGAGTCTAGTTAGCCACACCTCACCTGCACACCTGGTTATCATCAGCCTCATCAGCCAGGCTTTTAAGGAGCAGCTTCTCCTCAGCTCAGTGCCAGATTGCCAGTGCTTCATGCCAGACTCTCCAGGGTTCTTGTCAAATCTGCGTGTGACCATTTCAGCATATTCTTGTCCTGATCTCCCAGACTCTCCTGTCAGCATCCTCAGTCCTCGCCTGTCGCTCTTCACTAGTGTGTGGCAATCCAGTTCTCCTTCCTTTACAGAAGCAAACTCGTTTCCCACTGTTCAAAGTCTGTCAGTGATTTTGTACACCGAAGTAATCTCATCACAGCAAATCTGTCTGAGCTCACTCTCTGCTTAGTACAGTACACTCTCAGTTCAGTTTCCTCATTGTTCGTCCTGTAGTGGCCGGTAGTGCACTTGGGTCCAAAACATACCTGTTACAATGCTTCTTCAACATCAATTCAGGTGGTCTCCCAAAACATGCACTGGTCACTCCTCCATCATCAGAACGGCTTCCAAACAAGGAATCTCAGACCACACTGCAATGACATCCAAAGAGCTTTTTTTTTTAGATGGACTGTAAAGGGGGAGAGAGAGGGGGTGAGACATGCAGCAAAGGGCCATGGGTTAGAATCAAACTCAGGCGGCTGAGGACAGTCTCTGTACATGGGGCACACGCATAACCAGGTGAGCCACCAAGGTGTATGCTCTATCAGGTGAGCTACCAAGGCACCCCCAAAGAGCCCATTCTCACCTAGTCCAGTGAAGTTTCTTATGGGAGGAAAGCTAATTTAGACCCTTTCCCCTTTCTTCACTTCAATACTTTTAGCATTGTAAATAGTACATGGACTGCACTCACAGTATATAGTGTTTTTTTTTTTCCTTTGAAGCACAAAGTGCTTTACACTTTGCCTCTAATTCACACACAAACTCACGTATCGCTGGTGTTGACCTGCCTATCACGAGCAACTTGGAGTTCAGTGAACAACCCACTCTACCTCCTGAGCTATAGCCACCTGTGAAGAAGACACTGACACTGAAGATAAATCCTGAATCCTTGTTCAGTCTGCAGCAAATGCCCTTCAGACACCTTTTTCAGTTCTTTATCTCATGCACATCTGACAGAACAGACACACTTCTGTATTAATCAATATACACTTTACGAATGTAACTTCTGTAACTTTAAACCCTCTCTTCAAGGAAAGCAAAACAATCCAGATGTCACTGGTTACCAACTCTCAGATCACAACATTCTCGTGTCTCTTTATTCACATGACATCATTTTCTTGTTTTTCTGCTAAAAGACAAGGAGATGGAGAAATATAAAGGATAGAGGGATTTTAGTGAGACAAAGCCGCAATTAAGGGCAGCTATAGGAAGGATGCAACATAAAGGGAATCAGACAGAAATCTAAAGAGGAGACAGTTTGTCTAAACCAGACAAGGAGAAAGAAAAAACGAAGAGAAAGTTTTCTGCTGTTACAACACAACTATTTTCTTCAGAAGAAAAGAAATGAAGACAGAAGGAAGAAAGCTGAAGCTGAAGAGAGAGTCTGTTCACACAGCTGTTTTTTTTTTTTTTTTATCCTTTCACTTATCTATTAAACCGTATACAGTAAAATTAATTGCTTCCTGATTTTTCTTGCCAACTAAATTTTCACTTCAGATCACCTAACACATTGCTGTTACAATCAGCACAGTTTTAGGAAAACTGTATTCTTTTTCCTGCATAATTAAACATTAAGTTAACGGCAATTACCAATAAATACAGGCATGTCTATAATTCACAAGTCAAGAAGATAATAAAAGTGGGTATGAATTGAAAATGAAATGAAAAGTCCAAAGGAAGAGAGCATCCACAACAAATGGAGTTTCCTGGAATCACTGTGAGGTCAGAAAACCAATGGAAGCACCTGCTCAACCATTGTACTCTATGAACCCCCATCCCACCACGCACACTTTTAATCTTTTCACTCAGCCACTGATCAACAGTCAGTGATGGCAGTGTTTTCACCAGAGAAGCAAGTTGTCATGGTTTTAGTGCTGGCTGTGCAAGTCATATTTTTAAACAGTCAAAAGTAACCTTTTCCTTTTCTCTTTATCTGACTGAGATAATGTTTAGATTAGACAAGGGCTTGGTATTACTGAAAATATTCAATTCTAGGGTCAATGATGTACACGAATTTTGGTATTGATACTAAAATTAATACTTTTTCATACTGTACCTTGAGAAATATTTACATTGTTATACCTTTTTTAACACTGTAACTGCAAACTGTTTAATAAGCTAAAATAACCTTGTATGTAATATGTATGTAATATGTATTCGTATTAAGAAGAAGGGTTTTGGTTTTGGAAAAATCAACTGTGTCTCAGTATTCACAGATATTCTTCCGTTTGACGGTTGACCTGTGAGTGAGATATGGCTGATGGGATATACTGGCCATAAATGCAGTCTGTTATTGTCATGGACTCTGGTGGAGCTTCTTAGTCCCACCCTCCTGCTCACACCCCTCTGCTCATCCTCCTCTCAGCCCTGCCAGCTTTTCCCGCCAGTGCTCTGCCCACACCCTACTGCACTCCCCCTGCATTGACTGTCAGCCAATCTGCGACCAGCCTGCTCTGCCACCACACACCTGTTTCTCATCTGGTTGTTTGTGCTTATGCCTGCCTTGTATCCTGCCTGTTCTCTTGTTCTGCCTTTTTGGATTTTTGACCTGTGCCTGTTACGTGGTTTGTGTTTTTGCCTGCTGACTCTGTACCTCTGCCTGATCAACCTGTTTTCTGGTATTGACCCTAGCTACAGACTGTACTCTGCTCTGCTTAAAGGACCCAGTAAACTTTCAGTTTTTGCCTTATGTCTGTCTCTGCCTTGTGATTCTGCATGTGGATTCTCTCTGATCTGTGACAGTTATTATCAGTGGAACGACACTTCCTGCTACCATAATGTACTGTATGTTCTGAACAATATCTGAATACTGTTTAATACTGCATTTTGAACTCACGTATCTCAACATATATTTTTATTTTCACATCCTCATGCCTCTTCCAAGATCTTTCCCATTCTCACTTTCCCTCTCTATTTTTCTGTCCTTTCTGTTTCTGTCTTTCTCCCCTGTAATGCATGCCGTCCGGTTCTTTTCTTTAATACATCAATATACTATTGTGCAGCGGCTTGCATTTTCTGACGCAAATTATATTCCCAAATGGGGATGTGAGGTGCCCTGCCTCCATGCAGTCCTTTATTGATCGTTCAGTCGCATAAAAGCAGAATGGGCAAAGGCTGAAAAATAATGAAAGGGAGAAAGACAGACAGATATATAGAGAGAGAAGGTTGGCCATCTGTGCTGACAGGGACTTATTTTCCATAACTCAGGGGTTAACTTCTAGTCAGAATTTTGTATTGTAATTAAACAAAAAAAAAACTTGTATTAAATTGGCTAAATGTTGCCACTTCTTGGAAAATAATAACTCCCACCCTCCACAGTTTACCAGAGCGCCTTTGTTGTTATTACTCAAGATAAATTACCCACTGTTGTAGTGATTTGAATGAAAATGTTGCCTAATTCTTTGAATTGGGGAAGTATACAGCATGATATTTAAGACACACTTTTTTTTATCTTTACAGGAATAGTTCAAGATTTTGAGAAAAATGCTTATTCTTTCTTTCTGAAAATGAAAAGAGATGGTCAGTAACCACATGAGGTTGGTGTGTTAGTACCACTGCAACATTTAAACAATCACTTCGGAGTAAAACCATAATGCATTGGTTCAACAATACATTTTCTTTTCAAGACCATCTTCCAACCAAAAAGTGTCAAGAAGAGAAGAAAAAAGGGAACAGATGAATGGGTGGGCATGTGTGTGTATTAGCACAATTCGAGACAGCAACTTAACCTTCAAAGTGTGCACTTTTGGGGATAGCTTGATCCCATCCAGTTTAAAAGAAAGGTTTCTGAAATACCTCAAAAGTGTAGCGCAGTGTTGTTGGGTATGCAAGATTAAGGGCGTAGACCAGTCCCATAAGCAGCACGCACGCATTGGCAGTGTTGCGACATCCAGACAGCATCTCCACGCCTTCAAAGATGATGGATGCACACACACAGACTCACCTACATGCCCAGACTCAGACCAACACACACACATCTGCCCCCACTCCCAGACCAACACACTCGCACCCACACACCCAGACCAACATACCTCCAGACTGTCTCCAGTCTCTCCACTGGGATGTGGAGGCAGGTAGTTAACCTCAGCCCTCCTCAGTCTCTTGCAGTTCTTCACCGCTTGTTGCTCTCCATTGGGCTTCCTCCTCAAGGAACTGATATCCAGTTATGGGTACTTGTTGCTAGAGTTGGGTAGCGTTCACATTTGAACCCAGGGCTCTCAAGTTTTGGAGATTTTGGTGGCGGCGACGGGGGGCTTTGATCTGATAAATAACACATAAATTCGCGACCGACACATCACTAATATCATTAATTCCTCTACCTGTTCCACTGTTAAAAAAAATAGCAGCACAACTTGGTGTGGGCGTTATCCTGGTCATTTCTCTGCGTGAGAAATACAATGTGTGGCCGGAGTGCGTGACGAAAGACCGAAAAGCGTTACTGTCATGCTCAAAGCGTGAGACTTGAGAGCCCTGTGAACCTAGAATTTGGTACCAGTTCCAAGCGATACCTATTTTCGGCTCTTTATCTTTCTCTGTCTCTCTCTAACTCGCTCTCGCCCTCTGTCTCTGACGGTCACCCCCACACATAACATTACCAAAGTGGTGCATGAAGCGAACTCCAGAGTTTTGCACGCCATTTCATGTCTACAGCAAACAATATCATAAGTAATTATCGACATAAAATCATTTATCAAGACATTAATACATTAATATCAGTACTTAATCCTACAGATGACAAGCGACTAGCGCCAACTGTCCTTAAATTCACAGTGGGGGGTGGGGTGGCGTCGAGCGAAAAAGTCAAACAGGATTAAAGAAAACAACTAATATTACCGTCTTACAACAGCAAACATGAACTTACTCACCTCTTGGCACGATGAAGAAAATGGCTGAAAATTCAAACGGCATTCAAGCAGGTGAAGACGACCATGAATCGGAGGAAAAGGAAACATCTCTGTCGCAACCGTAATTGGTCCCAGGAGCATGCCCAGCTCGGCAACCTCGTGAGGCTGTTCAATGAGCATGCGCCGATTTCAAGCAGGCTGCATTTTCGAGTAAAATGTATTTAATATTTTTAGGTTTATGCGCAAGGACTATGAAATGAGTAAATATTACTAGAAAATGTATGAGAAATCATACTCTTATGTTGCAGTTCATTTATTACACGGAAAAAATGTGTATATTCACAATTTAATTATATTGTCACTGAAACTTAATATTACCATGTAGATATTATGACTGTTTTCTTGATATATTTTACTAGACCTCAAAGTTTGTTTTTTCAGTGAAGACTCAGGGTCCTACTTTCATAAAATCTGCATTACATTATAGATTGCAGTCAAGTGTGCCCTGCCCAGTGTGGCAGGGCCATGCCAAAACCACTTCTTCTTTTAGGTGGCATGGTGGCACAAGTGGTAACACTGTCGTCTCACAGCTAGAAGGTCCCGGTTCGAATCCTGCTGTGGGCACTGGTGGCGTGTCCTCCACCATGCCTTCAGTGCCTGCTGCCGCCGGTTGACTGGCAGCCCACCACTCCTGGTCTGCCATGGAGGAAGACTTACCAGGATGGGTTAAATGCGGAGAAAATAATTTCACGAAGCATGGCGTGTGTGCAGTCTCCTCCCTGTAGCATGTGTGTGCAGTGAAGTGAAAATCTTATCTTATCTTCTGGCGTTTTTGTGGCCAGACTTGCCTGGCACACCTTTGACTAACATGGGTACAGGGTGAGATCAGAAACAATACCTTATAATAGATCATAGATCCTGTGGTAGTCATGTTTTCTGTGTAGTAGACCATAGTTGTAATCATAATGATCCATACATCTACGGTTCAATACCACGTAGTCCCATAAACACAATGACAGCAGATTTAAAATGTTTTTTTTCTATGTTTGTTTTTGTTATAGTTTATTTTCCAGTTATTTTTCAAGTCACCAAAAGAGCAAACCTGCACAGGGTGGGAACTATGTATGCAGTGCTTGCTCTCAACATCACAAACTGTAGTTTTCCTTTGAAGAACTGACACTGGGCTGTACACCCCCTGCACATTGGGAAACTAATGGATCACTTCACTCTTACTTCACCCATATATTGTGGTCCAACAGGAAAGCTCAAAATTCTGATGTGGTCGCACAGTAAACAGGGACAAGCAGCATCTGTGTCAAAAAAAAAAAAAAAAAAGTGCTGAAGCCTTAATGAATCTATCTGCTAGAGTAGTCATGAGTTCACTAAAGAGCAAAATCCATCTTATAAGGGAGTTTGTGGTATTACAAGGATTTAGGACACGAAAATCACCATCTATAAACAACAGACAGCTGAAACCCGTCCGTTCGTTTTCTCCCGCTTCATCCGGGGCCAGGTCGCGGGGGGAGCAGCCTGAGCAGGGACGCCCAAACTTCCCTCTCCCTGGATACTTCCCCCAGCTCTTCCGGGGGGATCCCGAGGTGTTCCCAGGCCAGCCGAGTGACATAGTCGCGCCAGCGTGTCCTGGGTCTTTCCCGGGACCTCCTCCCAGTGGGACATGCCTGGAACACCTCCCTTGGGAGGCGTCCAGGGGGCATCCGATAGAGATGCCCGAGCCACCTCAGCTGACTCCTCTCAATGTGGAGGAGCAGGGATTCTACTCTGAGCTCCTCCCGGGTGACAGAGCTCCTTACCCTATCTCTAAGGGAGCGCCCTGCCACCCTGCGGAGGAAACTCATTTCAGCCGCTTTTATCCGGGACCTCGTTCTTTCGGTCATGACCCAAAGTTCATGACCATAGGTGAGGGTAGGAACGTAGATTGACCGGTAAATCGAGAGCTTCGCCTTTCGGCTCAGCTCCTTCTTCACCATGACAGACCGGTACAGCGACCGCATTACTGCTGCTGCTGCACCGATCCGCCTGTCAGTCTCACGCTCCATCCTTCCCTCACTCGTGAACAGGATCCCGAGATACTTAAACTCCTCCACTTGAGGCAGGAACTCTCCCCCAACCTGGAGGGAGCAAGCCACCTTTTTCCGGTCGAGAACCATGGCCTCGGACTTGGAGGTGCTGACTCTCATCCCAGCTGCTTCACACTCGGCTGCAAACCGCCCCAGTGCATGTTGAAGGTCCTGGCTCGAAGGAGCCAACAAGACAACATCATCTGCAAAAAGCAGAGACGAAATCTGCCGGCTCCCGAACCAAACCCCCTCCAGCCCCTGACTGCGCCTAGAAATTCTGTCCATAAAAATAATGAACAGAACCGGTGACAAAGGGCAGCCCTGCCGGAGTCCAACGTGCACCGGGAACAGGTCCGACTTACTGCCGGCAATGCGGACCAAGCTCCTGCTCCGGTTGTACAGGGACTGTACAGCTCTCAACAGAGAGCCTCCAACCCCATACTCCCGGAGCACCTCCCACATAATGATGCGACACAGTCGAAAGCCTTCTCCAAGTCCACAAAACACATGTGTACTGGTTGGGCAAACTCCCATGAACCCTCAAGCACCCTGTGGAGGGTATAGAGTGGGTTAGGGGTCCGGAGTGTTATCAACATATGTGGGTTAGGGTTAGGGTTAGGGTTAGGGTCCAGTGTTCCACGGCCGGGACGAAAACCGCATTGTTCCTCCTGAATCCGAGGTTCGACTATCGGCCAGATTCTCCTCTCCAGTACCTTGGAATAGACTTTCCCAAGGAGGCTGAGGAGTGTGATCCCCCGATAGTTGGAACACACCCTCTGGTCCCCTTTTTTAAAAAGAGGGACCACCACCCCAGTCTCCCAGTCCAGAGGCACCGTCCCCGACTGCCACACGATGTTGCAGAGGCGTGTCAACCAAGACAGTCCTACAACATCCAGAGACTTGAGGTACTCAGGGCGGATCTTATCCACCCCCGGTGCTCTGCCACAGAGGAGCTTGCAACCTGCCTCAGTGACTTCAGTCCCGGTGATGGATGAACCGACCCCCGGGTCCCCAGTCTCTGCTTCCTCTGCGGAAGACATGACAGTGGGATTGAGGAGATCCTCGAAGTATTCCTTCCACCGCCTGACAATATCCCCAGTCGAGGTCAACAGCTCCCCACCTTCACTGTAAACAGTGTTGGCAGAAAGCTGCTTCCCCTTCCTGAGGCGCCAAATAGTTTGCCAGAATTTCTTCAAGGCCGACCGGTAGTCCTCCTCCATGGCCTCCCCGAACTCCTCCCAGACCCGAGTTTTTGCTTCTACAACCGCCCGAGCTGCTGCACGCTTGGCCTGCCGGTACCCGTCAGCTGCCTCAGGAGTCCCATGAGCCAACAAGGCCCGATAGGACTCCTTCTTCAGCTTGACAGCACCCTTACTTCCGGTGTCCACCACCAGGTTCGGGGGTTGCCTCCACGACAGGCACCGGCGACTTTACGGCCGCAGCTACAGGCGGCTGCGTCAACAATGGAGGTGAAGAACATGGTCCATTCGGACTCGATGTCTCCAACCTCCCTCGGAATCTGGTCGAAGCTCTCCCGGAAGCGGGAGTTGAAGACCTCCCTGACAGCGGGTTCGGCCAGACGTTCCCAGCAGACCCTCAAAGTACGTTTGGGTCTGCCAAGCCTGTCCTGCTTCCTCCTCTGCCAGCGGATCCAACTCACCACCAGGTGGTGATCAGTTGACAGCTCAGCCCCTCTCTTTACCCGAGTGTCCATGACATACCGCCGAAGGTTAGATGATACGACTACAAAGTCGATCATTGACCTCCGGCCTAGAATGTCCTGGTGCCACGTGCACTGATGGACACCCTTATGCTTGAACATGGTGTTCGTTATGGACAAACTGTGACTAGCACAGAAGTCCAGTAACAGAACACCACTCGGGTTCAGATAGGGGAGGCCCTTCCTCCCAATCACACCCCTCCAGGTATCACTGTCGCTACCCACGTGAGCGTTGAAGTCCCCCAGCAGAACAATGGAGTCCCCGGTTGGAGCACTTTCCAGTACCCCTCCCAGGGACTCCAAGAAGGTCGGGTACTCTACACTGCTGTTCGGTCCGTAAGCCGAAACAACAGTGAGAGACCTATCCCCGACCCGAAGGCGCAGGGAAGCGATCCTCTCGCTCAGCGGGAGAACTCCAACACATGGCGGCTGAGCTGGGGGGCTATAAGCAAGCCCACACCAGCTCGCCGCCTCTCACCGCGTGCAACTCCAGAGTAGAAGAGAGTCCAGCCTCTCTCAAGGAGTTGGGTTCCAGAGCCCAGACTGCGCGTAGAGGTGAGCCAGACTATCTCTAGCTGGTACCGCTCAACCTCACGCACTAGCTCAGGCTCTTTCCCCCCAGCGAGGTGACATTCCATGTCCCCATAACCAGGGTCGTCATCCAGGGTTTGGGTCGTCGGGGGCCCCCGCTCACGACTGCCACCCATACCACAAAGCACCGGCCCCTTCTGAACCTTCCTGCGGGTGGTGGGCCTACAGGAAGGCGGGCCCAGGTCGCTCCTTCGGGCTGCGCCCGGCCATCAGGTGCTCACCTGCAAGCCCCAACCCCAGGCCTGGCTCCAGGGTGGGGCCCCAGTAACGCCAATCCGGGCGACGTACGCGTCCTTGATGTCTTGTCCTTCATAGGGGCTTTTGAACTGCTCTTAGTCTGACCCGTCACCTAGAACCTGTTTGCCTTGGGAGACCCTACCAGGGGCATCAAGCCCCGGACAACATAGCCTCTAGGATCATTCGGGTACTCAAACTCCTCCACCACGATAAGGTGGCGGTTCAAGGGGGAGACAGCTGAAATCCATCTGTTATTTATGGTATACAGAGCAGCTCCAGGATCTGTCTGTCCCAACATGACATCATCACCACAGTTTGTCTCTCATCTTCATGTGAATGGGCTTCAGACTCCATCATTTCCCTTTAAGTTATATGACTCATTATTTCCTCAAAACTAAGCAAGGGAAATAGTGAAAATGGAAATTCTAAAAAAAAAAAAAAAAAAAAAAAAAAAAACAGAGGGGATGCCTGTGCAATCATTTCCTCTTACTGCTGCCAGAATTAACTCCCCAAGGGAAAGTCCTCCTAATCATCCCCATTGTTCAAGGTGATTCTAGTATTGTTCAGTGCGCATTGTGTCTCGTTTATCCAATGGGTTGTGTTGTAACTATGTTGAGAATAATTCAAAGACTGTCACATTCCTCCCAAAAATGTGTATCATGGTGTGTGGTTATTTGCTGGCTATCAGGTACCATATATGTTCTACAAATAGACCAGGTTAAATATTAAAATTTGCACAATAGAGAATCACACTTGAGACTTGTCAGCATTACTTTTTAATCCAACTGGAGCAGGAAAAAGAGTCACCATGACACCATAACAACAATTAAATACCAATTGAAGTACATCACCAATTTCATTCTGATTATTGTTGAAGATATTCCTATTATTGAATATCTTACTTTGCTCACACGCTCACACGAGATGAAATGTTTACACTGACAAGTAAAAAAAAAAAAAAAAGATGCTTAATCTCAGAATTTATGAATCTGCTTCATAAACAGACAAAGGTGAGAGGAAAAAAGGAGAGACTGAAATTAAGTAATATAAAGATGTCTCTGATTACTTTTGAGGCCACTCAGAAGTTGAACACAAAAACACAGGCACACTTCAGAGTACAGTTGGTACATGGGCTGGTCTAATAAACTCAAATGGTCCAGTCGTCAAATTTGGGCGAATTACGTGAGGCACAATTTGCTTCATTTTCTGTCAGAGTATCTGTTATCCACAGCTTGATATATACTGTATTAAAAGCTTCTCCTTCAGTTCATTAAATCCCTGTAGCCACCTGAAATCAGCAGGACACATGTGTTGATAAATCTGCAGCCTCTGATATTTGGAGTACCAGAGCACCAGTGCCATTACACACAGCTGTCCACTTAACGTCAGTGTATTCACCTGAAAATGACACAAGGCTGCTACAAAATAAGCACACACACACACACACACACACACACACACACCTCTACACACATCACCTGGCATAACTCGTTTTTTTGTCGTATTTCGTGTTTTTTTTTTTTTTTTATTGAGATGTATACATGTATATTGTGTTATTTTATTTTATTCTATCCAATTCTTTTCCAATTTAGATATTTGTATTGGACAAAAAAGGTTCTTACCAAAGCTAAAGCCAAATCTATTCCCTTGGTTCATGTTGTGCCATTCTGGGACACTCTGGGACAATAGTAACATTTTCTGTAGAAGTCTTGCATAGCTCAGATGTTTCACAGCAGACCAGTGATGTGATTGGCTGAAAGTGTTTTTATGAATCACCATACCACCTGATCTATATTAATATTATTAGCAGCTAGCAGTAGATTGGATACGTATATAGGTTGACAATGACCAGGGCCTGTGAGAACAGAAACATGCCTGAAATGTCTTCACAAATCATCACACTGAGATTCCATACGAGCTCTGTTGTGATTGGTTCCCAATGGCTGCAGAGGGATACAGATACTCTCTCAAACTAAAAGAGCTCTTATGTTAATGTGAGGGAGTGTGACACCTTGATCAATGGACATCTATAGACAGACACAAAGACTACTAATACTCAAGAATGTGTCACATCAGAGAGTGGTAGGACACACACACACACACACACACACGCACGCGTGCGCGCGCACACACACACACACACTCACACACACACATACAGTCACTTGTACAATGTTACAGTCACATAAATAAATAAATACTATAAATACAGTAGCTGTACCTCAGCTACACAGACACCAAAGGGCTGCTTTGTTTTCATAGTGCACACACACATACATACATACCCTCTGGCACATACATCTCTCATCAGCTGGAGTGACAGTTAACAACAAGCAATTAGTTGTGCATGAGTGGTAGAAAAATGAATGTGGTAAAGAAAAGGAAATTTGTCAAACAATCCACAGTACTGTATAGTCACAAGATGACAGGTGGGCAGACAGAAATTAGTCTGAAAGCAAAGGTGTGTGTGTGCGTGTCTGTATGTGTGTGCATGTACAGTATGTGAGGTTAAGTGTGCATGAGGGCATTAACACAAGGGTTGTTACTAGCAACAATAGTTGTCACCTTTCTCAAGCCATGAATAAAAAACTGTAGGTGATAAAACTGCTATATAATAATAATAATAATGATAATAATAATATTAGACCCCTCTGCTATAATGTAATAATAATTATTATTATTATTATTACTATTATTCATTCATTCATTCATTCATCTTCTATACCCCCAATTATCCCTTGGTGAGTATGGTACTGATAAACAGGACAAAGAATTACCTGCTTTTATTAACATACTATTACATGCATACATACTACACACTATTAACATACTCGGACATATGCGCATTTCATGTATGGCTTTTACATGGGAAAAGGCTGCAAGAATGAGGATTTTCTTATCAGTAAACTAATAGCATCTCACAGAAGCTTTTTCTTAACAGGAGTCATCTGATAATGTGTGTATTATCTTTAGAAAGGCTTTTGTCTGCAAAAACAGTTTGTGCAAAATGTTATAATCAGGGTCATCTTTTGTACAGGCAAATACTGTATATCAGTGCTGACCTAGGTGGTGGACCAACAAACCAATCAACTGACTGACACTCCTGACAGCCACTCTGCATGCCTATAGAAACAAAAAAAAAAAAATGTTGATAGGCAGTGAAAATGAGGCAAATGTCTCTTTACCTTGTATCTGAGGGCAGCTCACTGGTTATCTCTGACAGAGACAACACTTAAGGCATGACTTTCAAAAACGCTGATCCACAGTGCTCCAGTCTCACTTACCTGTTTGGCTGCCAACTGATAAGACTTACCTGATATTGTGATCCATTACTAAACTACATGATGAATTGCTCAAAATCCTGCCTATATCTCTAAAATACTGTACAACAACAATGTGCCCACAGAAAGGACAATGTGAATTTTGTGCATTCTGAAAATTAGGAAACTTAAAAAAGACAGAATTGGGAGTGAATGAATGCAAGTGTCAGAGCGAAGAGAAGGGGAAGGATGACGCAATGAGTAAAAAAGTGAGAGTGAGTGGAGAGAATGAGAGCTTCCTTCTCTAATTCCACAGACCATTAAATTGTAATTTCAATGGCTGATATATTTATGCATTAAAACATTATGGCCGCAGACCCAACCAATTACTATGCAGACTGAGCTCTTGCTGTCCACACACCCTGCTTCATAGGCAGGATGTGGAAAGATCATATCCATGAAATATACAGGCTTCCTCACAAAACACCACACCAGGCTGGTCAAGAAAATTTGACAGTGGGAAAGTCAAATAATCTCACACAGAAATGACCACAGTATGGATATCTGGTAGTAGCTGTTATACTGTACCTTCTGCTGATACATAAGGGCAACATCATGTGTAGATCACATATTGGGGCTCATGCAAGAACATTTTCGTATTCATATCTAAATCTATTTATGTTTATGTTTTCTTTGAGTGGTCAAAGTTGGATTTCTGCAATCCCTCTGAACTGGGCAAACTTGAATGTCACTTGTTTCTTCCTCTTCTTTCACTCTTTCTTTCTTTCTCTCTTTCTTTGAAATGTATGATTTTAATGTATTTTTATGCTTCTGTAAAGCACTTTGAATTGCCTGGTGTATGAATTGTGCTATACAAATAAATTTGCCTTGCCTTGCCTGCCTTGTCCTTGAGTAGGTGGGTGTTCATGAAACTTGATTATTAGCACAATCCTTCCCCTCAAATTGTTATGAACAGCTGCAGATCTTGACTGTGACAGAAATAAAGAGGTAATTGTTTAACAGGATGTTAGACCCTAAAAGATAAGATAAAACTTTATTAATCCCATGTCGGGGAAATGAAATTGCTACAGCCCATCCATCTATACCCGACTATCCCTTTCAGGGTTGCGGGGGGGCTGGAGCCTATCCCAGCTGCCATTGGACAAAAGGCGGGGTACACCCTGAACCGGTTGCCAGTTGATTGCAGGGCAACATAAATAGACAAACAACCATTCACACTCACACCTAAGGACAATTTAGCATCACCAATTAACCTAATGAGCATGAGTGCCCAGAGAGAACCCACGCATGCACGGGAACAACATACAAGCTTCACACAGAAAGGCCCGAGCTGGGGATCAAACCGGCGACCTTCTTGCTGTAAGGCACATTCACTACCTGCTGCGCTACCGTGCCGCCCATTGTTATTGTTATCTTTTGTTATGTATATGTAAATTATATACAAGTGTTAGGCAGTGCTCAGTGTCCTCCCTTTTCCCCTTGTCTTTTCCCTGTGTTTCCTTGCCCCCTTGTGGTCTTGTCTGTTTTTCCCTGTTTGTTCAGGTCCGTGCTGTGGGCTGCACCTACCTGCCCAGCTCCTCCAGCCCTTCCTCCTCTCACACCTGCAAGTCATCACCTCATCTACGACTTAATTAGCAGTGTATTTAACCCCGGCTGAGTCCACCAGCATTCGTCGGATCGTCTGCTTGTCTCAAGTGCTACACCCGTCCACTCTTCTGCCAGTCGTCCGTCTGTATTTGCTTGCCTGTACTTACTCAGACTTTTCTTTGTACTTTTAGGAGTTCCTCCTGTTAAGCCCTCAGCCCAGCCCAGCCTTGCCGGTGAGAGGAATTGGATCGTGACCTTCTGGAGCGTTTTTCTGCTGTCACCCTTAGTTGCCAGTTTTTTGGACACTTTCTGTTATATTATTTTATTAGCGATCTATCCAGAGCGGTTTTTTGCTCTCACCTTTAGTTGCCGGATTTTGTGGACACTTTTTGTTATTAAACCATTTGATTTTTGCAGCCTGCTTGTTCTCCTGTGCATTCTCTGAGTTCATCATTGTTCGTGCACTTAACAACAAGAGTATGAGAATACTGAAAAATACCATTGCTATATTGAATTGCACATGAGAAAAATATTGTTGCCTTATTGAATTGAGCAAAACACATCTTATTAAAAAACCAGACCATGACTTAAATTGAAGGGGATGTGACAAACACAACGATGGACAAGATAATACATTCCACTGCATTCCTTTCAAGTGCAACAGAGTATGGTCATGTGGACATCGACCTGCATAAACACCTTTCGACAGCTGTTGGATTGAGATACTTTTCCTAAATACACCTTCTCTAAACATTGTTAGACCTCTCACTAAATTGGCAAACCAAGATGTTAGTGTGTTGCTCAAGTGTGGTGAACAGAATATATATTTTTACATAGTTTTCTTTTTTTGTAGGTTTGTAGATTTAGTTAATTCAGATGAGATATCACAAGTCCCAAACTGAATATACAATGGCTTCCATTTATTTGGTCTTGGGGCTGAAACTGCAATAGATGTTAAATCTTATAAAATCTGTGCAATAAAGAGAAGCATTACTTAGTTTTATGTTTTAGAACAGCAAATGAAATATTTTCAGTCTGAGTAATGTTGTCATTGGCATGTATGTTTTGATTTCTACCAAGATGTCATCAGATTCAATTAAATTATATTTGGGAAAAATGTTTAGTGTGTGTCTGTGTGTGTGTGTGTGTGTGTGTGTGTGTGTGTGTGTGTGTGTGTGTGTGTGGTGTGTGTGTGTGTGGGTGGGTGTGTGTATGTGTGTGCGTGTGGGTGGGTGGGTGGTTGTGTGTGTGGGTGTGGGTGTGTGTGCGTGAGAGAGAGAGAGAGAGAGAGAGAGAATGCGCTCAGTTCATGTCAGACAATCCATCACTGACAGCTCTTCTTGCGGGTGGATATCTGCAGGTTACGGTTGTGCTCCCTAAGCATTGTGGGAGCTTGATGTATGTGCTGTCGACTGGCAGTTAATGAAACAGCAGCTACAGCAGCTAGCCTCCCTTCCACTGCTACTCCCTCTCTCTACTCTTCTGTTCTCCTGCTATCTCCACCTATATTTCCTCTCTGTCTAGTTTGTCTCCTCCCATCGCAACCCAGCCTCACATCAAAATGTGTAATAGCTACATTGGCCCACAGCACAAGACATATTAGTTTCACAATAGTGGCTCTAAAATTGTGAGATGCCTTCTTTTTGGCCTATTTTTTCTAATGGCTTAGGTGCATGTCAAGTTTCTATTTATTCTCAGAGGAAAATGCAATATTTTAGATTTGGATTGAAGATCTTCAAGTTGACATTAGACTGACTGGATGGCTGGAGCAGTTGCTTACTGGAGGGTGGTGGCAGCAATGTGCACAGCCTGTTGGAAATCTGAAGAAGAAATCTGTCATCACTAGGAACTGCTCTGAAATTCACATTTATTTACTGAAATATCATTAAACAGTTGCATAAAATAACACAACAGCTCAGATAACTATTAAATGATTGATTCAATGATTGAAACAACATGAATGTGGTTTCAGCAATAGCCGAGTCCACAGCAACCACAATAGGAACGAAAGAAAATGTTGCCTTTCAACAGTTTTCCGGAAAGAATATAACCCAAATCCTTCCCAGTCAACCAGGTCCTTCAGTCCTCTACTCTGTTGGCGTACATCTTGAAGTCGTCTGACCATGAATGTAGGATAATTAGGCAACTTTAACTTAACTGCATATGTGAAATCACACTCTCCACCACAAAAGGGACAATCATGCAAGGAGTGAGTTTCTCAGAGACAGTCATCTGAAGAATGTTCTTGGGAGATAACCAAACTCTCTGGGAGGCGTTTCAGGACAATTGCCACTAGAACAACCCACTTCAAAAACAGTTTCATCCCCATTGCAATAAACATTCTGAACTCTGAACGCTAAGGACTAAGCAGGACCCTAACGTATTATGTATTATGTAATGTGTCTGTCTGTAAGTCTATTTATGTTATACTGTATGTTTAATGTTTAAATGTTTAATGTAATGTTGGAACCTGTACCATGCTGTACTGAAAGCAAATTCCACCAGCCTGGCTGTGTGGTCATTAAATAAATCAAATCAAATCAAATCAATGTGGGTGCTGGGGTCCAGTGACAGCAGGCTAAATGCTTCTTAGTAAAAATTCTTAGTAAAGCAGCTTGAGTTTCCCTCCACAGAGTTTTTTTTTTTCTTTTTTAGCTGGCTGAATGTCAGATTCTTGTCAAGTTCTGATGATCAGTCCATACTACAAAAGGCAGTTCAGTACACCTCCAACCAATGGCACCATTTTTCAAATGCCAGTTTTACCACCAACAATTCTTAATTCTCCGCATAATAGTGTCCTTTTGCTCGTGAGAATTTTCAGGAGAAAAAGGAACAACGATGGAGCTTTTGGTCTGGACCTGAGCACAGAGAGTACAGGCCCCACTCCGGTGTCAGCATCTAACTCTGTGATGAACTAGCTAGTGGGGTCTGGATGGACCAGGGTGGGGGTGGAAGTGAAGAGGCTCTTGCATTGAGAGAAATGAGGTCTGCCTCAGCAAAATTAGATGGAGGAGGGGGCTAACTTTGTGAGAGGAGAGGCACTCTGTTGAAGGAGCTGACGGTAGACACTGCTTTCATCCTCTCTGGATCTGTCTTGACCTGTCTGCTCTCAATGATGTACCCCAGGAAGCTGAATGTGAAGTCCAAATACTGCAAATTCTATGGCAAGATAAATAGTTCATTCTCCATGAGCCTCTGCAGAGCCTGACAGACAAGGGAAATGTGTTGTCATGTCTTTGGGGAAAAAATAGGGGTGTTGTGGTGGTAAGGAATAGCTAAACCCTTGCTGAACACCTGCCCTAGATCTCTCAGGCTGGGAAGCTCAGGATTGGTTGAGACACCTGCACCCACTGCAGGAGACAAAGCAGACTGCAAGCAATGTGAGTGACATAATGGACTGGACTTTGTAGCTTTAACCAGGGATGGCCAAGTATTAGAGGCATTTTGGGAGCTGAAATTACACTCAGTTCACCAGTCTCTGTGGTTACCAGAATATAGTAATGTGACAGAAACTGTGCAGTGAGTTACTCAGGTCAAAATCTCTAAGGCATTATCTGTGAGGAGGAAAGCTTGTTGTTCCCGAGGCACACCAGACTGAACAGCCAAATTGTGATAAATTAAATTGTCTTCAGCCCCTAAACGAATTGAAGCTTGGAGAAGAAGAGTGAGACTCGTTCATTGAGGGTTGCCTGAATTTATAGCCTGAGCTTTGATGGGACGTAGATTGACACACTAGTAGCCCTACCACTACTGGTGAGACCTGCCCTTCTGGTTGTATCGGACCTTTCTTCAGAGGTTAATTGGTCCCTAATAATTGCATGTGCTCATCTTCTGATTGATCTGGAGATGAGAGAAGCAGGATTCCTACTTTTGTGGGTGGATTCTTACTTTTGTGAAGGTGGATGATAACTGATGAGTGTTCCCAACATTTTCACGCTAGGGAGACAAGAGAAGGTTGGTTTATCACATGAAGCCATTTTCATCTTTTAAATTATTCACTCCCCCCTCCCAACAGGCACCAGTGCTTGATCATTCCACTAGGAGTCCATTATGAACATCTAAAAATCCACAGAGCATCTGCAACACTTCTTGATCTCTGTCATAGGCTTAAAAGATCATTACAGATATTTTCATGGTGATTGGGGTAGTTACCAGCTTTCAAGTTGGTGACAATCTCTATCGGAAATAGCATCCACAGAAGTGCTTGCATGCACTGCCGCAGCCCAAGTCCAAAAGGAAGGTTAATGGCCGCTGATTGACAACCACAGAGCACTGTAGTAGGAAACCACTCCGTCTCTCCAAACCACCAGTTAAAAGCTCATGGTCCATGGAATATAACTGGCTGAGGTGGCTGAATGACTGAGGCACGGACATTGAAGGGGATGAGGTGTACTACACACAACATCAATAGCTAAATTCACCACAGTACCCCCCCTGTAACGAACGTCTCCTGATGTACTCCCAGGCTTGTGCGGATAATCATCATAAAACCGCTGGAGGAGCTCGGGATCCAGAATGAGCCTCCTGCCAATCCAGGACCTCTCCTCCGGACCGTATCCTTCCCAGTCCACCAGATATTAGAACCCACACCCATGCCATCTAACATCCAAGATCTTCCGGATGGTGTAGGCGGGGTGGTCATCCACGAGTAGGGCGAGTGGAGGGGGTTCAGCCGGAGGGCACAGCGTACTGGAGGAAACAGGTTTCAGCAAAGACACATGAAAGGTGTGGTGTACATTCATGGATATAGGTAGTCTTAAACGGACCGCAGAAGGATTAATGACTTTAATGATCTCAAACGGACCAATGTAACGCAGTGCCAATTTACGCGAGTCCACCACGAGAGAGAGGTTGTGGGAGGAGAGTGAGACCTGCTGTCCCGGATGATACTGAGGTGAAGGGGTCCGGTGTTTATCTGCAAGGCGCTGATTCCTCTCCGATGAGCAAGTCAGGGCCGCCCTCACTGCTCTCCATACACTGTGGACTCATTGGAGATGTGCCCGCACTGAAGGGACTGTGGCTTGTCTTTCCTGTGTGGGAAATAAAGGAGGCTGAAAACCGTTAGCGGCCATGAAGGGAGACATACCGGTGGCGGAGCTGGTGAAGGAGTTGTGGGCATATTCAATCCACGGCAGGTGTGTGCCCCAGGATGCCAGGTGACGAGCCGTGACGCAGCCAAGTGCAGATTCCAGGTCCTGGTTAGCTCTCTCCGTCTGGCCATTAGATTGGGGATGATAACCAGAGGTGAGACTGGAGAATGCACCAAGAGCTTTACAGAACGCTTGCCACACTTGGGATGAGAACTGGGGCCTCGGTCGGACACAATGTCACATACAAACGATTCTCAAGGAGGTGCTGGAGGACCTGTTGAACCTGTTGTGTGTGCTCCTGCGACTGAGAAAAATGAGAATGTCATCAAGGTAGACGAACACGCATCTGTTCAGCATGTCTGGTAACACATCGTTAATCAGTGTCTGGAAGACAACGGGGGCATTTGTCAGGCCGAACGGCATCACCAGATATTCAAAGTGGCCCAGAGGGGTGGTAAATGCGGTCTTCCATTCGTCTCCCTCTTTTATCCGGACAAGGTGATAAGCGTTTCGGAGATCCAACTTAGTGAATATTGTAGCTTTGCATAACAGCTTGAAGGAGGGATCAATGAGAGGCAAAGGGTATTTATTCTTGATGGTTATCTCGTTTAAGCCACGGATGTCAATGCACGGGCGGAGTGTCTTATCTTTCTTTTCAACAAATAGGGGTGATGGAGAAGATCGGATAAAACCTGCCGCTAGCGACTCAGAAATGTATTTCTCCATGGCCTCCTTCTCGGGGCGAGACATGTTGTACAGTCTACCGGGCTGGAGTTTAGCCCCCCGGAAGGAGATCTATGGAAGAGAAGGATGCTGAAAACCGGACTTGGATTGGGTGAGGGTGGTCTTCGGCTTGGTGGATCTCTCCCTGGCTCTCTTCCTCAATCTATTATCTAATCTAATCACTAACGAAACAAGTTCCTCAAATGATTCTGGCTCATCTCAAGTGGCGAGCTTATCCTTTAACTCTTCCGACAGCCCATTTATAAATACTGCCTTTTTCATTTAAGCTGCTCTCGGCGGCTAGAATACGGAGATCCTGGGAGAACAAAGCGGCCAAAGCAGCGCCCTCCTGGAACGACAGAAGCCGTTTTGCCGCCTCCTGGCCGCGTGCAGGATGATCAAACACCTTGCGGAGCTCGGAACTAAAACTATCAAATGAATCTAGGACCCAGGATTTACTTTCCCATAGAGCTGTCGCCCACTGTCCCACTTTCCCTCATAAAAGGTTAATAACATAATCTATCTTTGCACGGTCTCTGGGATAACTGGCCGGCTGTTGATCAAAAGCTAAAGAACACTGTAGCAAAAAACGGTTACAGGACCCCGGATCTTCAGCATACTGCTCGGGAGGAGGAACAAAGGGCTCTCTGGCAGGAGGTGGAAAGGCGGAACTGGTAGTGGGCTGCACTGGATGACTGTGGAGAGCCTCTGGAGATGCCATCTGAGGAGTGAGCTGGGAAAGGTGTGTGTTAATACGATTCACACTGGCATTCAAGTCCTGGAGGGCACCCATCACTTCTCTCAACAGCCGTTCGTGACGTTCTACCGCCGCCCCCTGATCAGGGCTTGGTGTATCTGCTCAGAGTCTGCTGGGTCCATGTCGTGGCCAGATTATTCTGTTATGCGCTAGGGTGTGATTTGGACTCAGATGCAAACTCGGAGACTTTCGGAGATACAGGTTCACAGTTTATTGTGCCCTCAGCCTCGCTGATGACTGGAGGCTGGTGGCTGAGTGAGGTCGAGTGATGAGGCTGCTGGGAAGCAGGTGCAGGAGCCTGGAAACTGGTGACGGGAGCAGGCTGACCCTCTGCGAAGCTGAGGCGCAACAGAGCAGGTGAGATAACCAAGTGACTGTCCAAATATCATACACAACGTTATAAATCATTCACTGGAGAACACGTGGATGAGCCAATTATACCACAGAGAGGCGGAACAATAATCTGGCGCCAAGCTCTCCGCTGTACCCCATATATATGTTGCACGGGATTGTGATAGGAGCCAGCTGTGTCCGGGCCAGCTCCCCAGCCCCGCCCAACAGCTGCCAAAGGAGGACCAGTCCCACACACTGCACTACACACAACATCAATAGCTAACCACTCCCCCCCCCCCCCGCTCCTCCTTCCTACACCCCCTACATCCTCCTGTGTGAGCCCTCTTCACACCTCCTCAGACTGCCAGACTGACTTTACTCTCCAACCTGAGGACTACACCCCTTCCCCACCTGTCACCTCCACAGTGTGCTTCACTGCTGACCAGGTGAGAAGACAGCTGATGAGACTACACTCAAACAAGGATCCAGGCCCTGATGGTGTCAGCCCCAGGGTGTTCAAAGCCTGTGCCTCCCAGCTATAGGACTACAGACCTGTGGCACTGACCTCCTACATTATGAAGACCCTGGAGAGACTCGTCCTGGAGCAGCTCCAGCTCATGGTCAAGCCACTCTTGGACCACCTTCAGTTCGCCTATCAGCGCCGACTTGGAGTTGAGGACACTATCATCTGCCTGCTCAACCGTGTCTACATCCACCTAGACAAGCCGGCGAGCACTGTGAGGGTTATGTTTTTTTTTTTTGTTTGTTTTTTATTGTGAAACAGAGTGACAAAAACAGAACACAGCAAAAACAGTGACATAGGGCATAAACAGTAGACGTACGGTGAGCAGACATATAAACAACAGACAAAAACAAAGCTTGCATTCATAGTTCATGTAAATTCAGGTTGACATAAGTATGGGGCATGTTTCGATATTTGATTGGGGGGTAAATGTCCATGATTGCTGATTTAAACAGGAAGGGGTATGGCATGTATGATGGGGATAGAAAAATACGTTTAAAAACAAACAAACAAGCAAACAAACAGATAAACAAATTGTGAGGCATTAGGATTATAATGAGGGGAGAGAGAGAAAAAAAAAATTAATAAATAAATAAACAGATAGATAAATGGTGATGTAATGCAGTATCATAATTGTGTGTGTAACCTAATATAATAGCTAATATAAAATTTATATGACACAGCATAATGTAACATAATGTGACACTACATAATATGAAACAATATGAAGAAATGTATTATAAAAATATATTATAACATAATACTATAGTACAATATAATATAGGATAATAAGATATCACCCATTATAATATAATACAATATGGTATAGTATAACATAATAAAACATAATATAGTGTGATGTAATGTAATATGAAGTAATATAACATAATATAGTTTGATCTAATATAATATAGTATGACATAACATAATATAATGTTATATAACATTGGAGGGTTATGTTTTTTGACTTCTCCAGTGCATTTAACACCATTCGTCCAGCTCAACTGGGTGACAAACTGACAGTTATGCAGGTGGATGCCCCCCTATTGTCCTGGATTGTGGACTACCTGACTGGCAGACCACAGTATGTGCGCCTGCAACACTGTGTGTCAGACAGAGTGGTCAGCAACACTGGGGCCCTGCAGGGGGCTGTCCTCTCTCCCTTCCTCTTCACCCTCCACACCACGGACTTCAACTATTGCACAGAGACCTGCCACCTTCAGAAGTTTTCTGATGACTCTGCGATAGTTGGATGTATCAGTAAAGGTGATGAGGATGAGTACTGGGCTGCTGTGGACAACTTTGTCACATGGTGTGAGCAGAACCATCTGCAACTAAATGTGGCAAAGACCAAGGAACTGGTAGTGGACCTGAGGAGAACCAAGGCACCAGTGACCCCCGTTTCTATCCAGGGGGTCAGTGTGAACATTGTGGAGGATTACAAGTACCTGGGGGTACATATTGACAATAAACTGGACTGGGCAAAGAACACTGACGCTCTCATACAGGAGGGGTCAGAGTCGTCTCTATTTTCTGAGGTGCCTGAGGTCCTTCAACATCTGCTGGACTATGCTCAGGATTTTCTATGCGTCTGTGGTGGCGAGTGCTATTCTCTACGCTGTTGCGTGCTGGGGCAGCAGGCTGAGGATGGCGGGCGCCAACAGACTCAACAAACTGATCCGCAAAACCAGTGATGTTGTGGGGATGGAGTGTGACTCTCTGACGGTGGTGTCAGAGAGGAGGATGCTGACTAAGCTACAGAATATCTTGGGCAACATCTCACACCCACTTCATGATGTGCTGGTCAGGCACAAGAGTACTTTCAGTGAGATACTCATTCCACCAAAATGCAAGACTGAACGCCACAGGAAATCATTCCTGCCTGTGGCCATCAAACTATACAATTCCTCCCTCTGAATGGCCCTTGGACTTTTTCACTGCCTGTTAGATCACACATATTTATACTGATATTATACTGATACATATTTGACCAAATTCAATTTACAAAGCACATCCTTCTGCATATACTCTATTTTTTTTTTCGTCAGTATATATATTTTGTTTAATATTTTGTTTTGTTTTTTATATATATTGTTTCTTTTTTCTTTTCTAATTCTATTCTTGTGAGGAGCACCTGCAACAAAAACAATTTCCCCTTGGGGATCAATAAAGGAATTCTGATTCTGATTCTGATTCTGATTCTGATTAATGTGTATGTTGCTAACTACCTACAGCTGATGTCTGCACAGTTGTTACACTGGCTGCCTGGGGTGAAATCACAGGAACTGCCAAAATCACTCCATCAGTCACGTTTGTGCAAATATCGCAAGCAGATTTGTGTTGTTTTGGGTTCTGCTTGGACACACCTAAAGAAATCTTTGGGACATAAGAGCTGGATGAGCTGCCAATCCTGTGGGCTGCAGAGTCCAAACTATTCTGTCTTAAGTATTATGCTGAATGACTCCTCCAGCAGCTACTATGTATCTGTAAAATGATGCTCTTCCTCTTTCAGTCTCCTCCTTCATTTTTACATGCCTTTCCTTTCATCTTCCTCCACAAGTTTCTAAGCTCTTAATCAGCCATTTCTCATCCTTTGATTTGTTCTCCGTATTGTCACTGGTCGGTTAGTTGAGTGGGTGTGTGAGAGTGTGTGTGTGTTAGCGTGTGTCTAGATTTGCATGGCCGTTAAAAACAGAAACTCAATTAATTTAAGCCTTTTTAATTAGCCCCAGCCTTGGTTTTACTGTTTCCTTCTCTCCTCTCCTTCTTAAACCACTCATGTTTCAGCTTTATTCTAATGAGCTCTCACTTTCTCCCTCTCACTTTTTCTCTCCTCAGCTTTTTTTTTTTTTTTTGCTTGTTTTCCGCAGCTGCAGCATCTAAACAGCGGAGTTCACTTGACATGTCCAGTATATGAAAGGTCCACCAATGCAACGCCCGTCTGCCAGGAGTCAGTGGCTGGCCAGAGAAGTATCAATGAGTATAAATTTGACACCAGGGATCATGTCTGAAGAAAGACAGAGGCCACCATCTCCCCACATAAACAGCAACCTGTTATCATGTGACTTATTTCCACACCTTGGTCAATAGATGAAAACTAAATCCTGTTCACTGATATAGACCATGAGATGTGGCTTGAAAGCTCAAAAAGTTCTGACCAGGATTATTTTTTATGTTTTTATTTTAAAAATTATTTTATCAAATTAGGAATAATACTTGAGATCATGGTTATTCCAGATCAAAAGTGTTGGACAAATAAGTGACTAAATGGCACAGCAAGAAAATAGAAATTTCCATGCAAGGCCCCCCCCCCCATCATTTTTTTTATTGGTTAGAGATGATAGAAAGTTATTTCATGCCTTTGACCTTACGCTGAAAATGTACAAAACACATCTTTTGTGTTTTTTCAACATAATTAGTGGCTTCGCCTCAGAGCTTAAAGTATCAGAGACTTGTTACCAAACACAGGGTTTTCTGTATGAATCTACCAACCAAAAACCAAAAATGTGACTAAAATCCCACTGATGTGATTTTAGTAGACACTGGTTGGAGTTTGGCTGAGCTAGAGAGATCAGATAAATTATAAGCTATTTGCAACACATTCTAAGGTGTAACAATTTTAATTAAAGAATTCTAATTTTGTTTGCTCAGGCTGGGCTCCACATTTTATATAATGGTTTTAACAATGGTTTAAGTGCAACCATCCACAGTGTCCAACAGAATTAGAAAAACTTCTCTCCTAGCAACAATGGATGAGGGACCCGACTAGCTGCATTATGCCACAAATATGACCAGTGTGTGTGTGTGTGTGTGTGTGTGTGTGTGTGTGTGGGGGGGGGTGTTTATGTGCATGTGTGTGCTCACATGGTACCACATCCCTAATGATGCCACAACCTCAGTGATAACAAGCTGCTAAAAGTGACATGCCATCAGTTGGCATAGCTCTGATGACAGAATGGCACCGGCTGTCTCACACACACACACACACACACACACACACACCCACACACACACACACACACACAGGCATGACCACACACACAGGCATGACCACACACACACACACACGCACACACAACACACACACACACACACACACACACACACACACACACGGTGGAGTTGAGGCCTAATGGAGTGGGTTTGGACCTTCATCTCAGCTCTGGTAGCTTCATCCCCCCGCTCCCCTACCACCATAACAGTCAGTGTTCACCTTTGATCAGGACCTAAAATGGCAGCACTGGCTCGGCTGACATGTCAGACAGCTGCCAATTAGATCAGCTCAGCCTCAGGCGACTGGATTTCAGCCTAGCAGCAACCCAGCTTGTTTTCCATAGAGGCAGTGGCTGCACAGAGGTTTTTCCTGCCCACTCTAATTATGGTTTCTTCTGTTAGAGGAGCAGATATTTCCAAAACTTCTTGAATATTAATATTTATCTTGCCAAGTGGGCTTGTACATAAACGAGCAAGTATGTACAGTTCAGATGTGTCACTTTTCAGCCCTCCGATGCTCATAAATTATTTCACAGATATCACTCTATTGGGCCAGATTTCCAAATGGTGGACAGGGTTCATGTATTACAGGACACTCACTACTCTGCCACCTCCAAATGTGAATGCTGTCAGCAGCAATGCCACTGAAAACTGAAGGCACTGACAGTGTGTGAATGTCTCTTGGATGCAGCATGTCTTATACGTCTCTTTGCATAGATTGTCTCTAACGACGCATGATAGAATACACTAAAATACAATAGAATAGAATAGAATAGAATGCTTTATTGATCCCTCAGAGGGGAAATTGCCTTTCAGTTACATCCCGTCCAAGAAATATAAAAAAGACAGTGACACATGGGGGAGGACAGGAGCGGGAGAACTGTGGGTCAGCCACACGAGCAGCGCCCTGTTTACTTTGATGAGAAAAAGGAGAACAAGAGGGAGGAAGAGGGGAAAAAAAGCAACTCCCAAACTAGGCTGATTGGAAAAGCTCGAATGCTTGGAATATATGAACATGTATATAGTATACAGTAATTATAGCTTCTATCTCTTCTTGTTTAAAAAAAGCATAAACGTTCATTTAAGGGGCCATAATGAAATAATTAAATTCAGAGTTCATTTTTTCAATTTGACACTACTGTAAATATGGTTTAAACAGGGCCATAGACAGCATTTTATAGATACTGAGGTTATGAGTCCATATACAGTAAAACACAAAACAGAAAAAATACTAATAATATTCAAAACATCTTTTAAATATTATCTTAAAGGAATGTGTATATTAGAAAAATTGCAGGTCAGGACAAATGTATCTCAGTAAAATGACTTGCTGATATGAACATGTGTAGTAAAAGTAAAAAGAATGTTCATTGTTTGTCTGCAGGCTGATGGATCCTAGTGGTAAACTGCAAATTGACAGATATTCTGTTAAACTGTGATGAGGTTCATGATATCAGTAGCTGGGGTGACTGGTAACAGGACAGCCCACACAGCTCATTATTTTTGGGTAGCTCCACCTTTTCAGTCTTGTTACTGCTGGCTTTCCACATACCACCATGCCAAAGTGCTATTAAACTTGATGCCCTTGTGTTTCTAAAACCAAAGAAGTCTTGAAATGTGCACTTCTTGCCAGACCTCATTAATATAGACATATATAGATGCCCCCTCGACTCAGTGGTGATGGCTAAGCTGTCATCCAGGATCGAGAAAGACTCCCATCCCCTGCAGGACACTTTAACAGCACTGGGGAGCTCATTCAGCGAGAGACTACTTCACCCAAAGTGTGTGAAGGAATGCCATCGCAGGTCCTTCCATCCTGCAGCAGTCAGACTTTACAACCAGCAGTGCTCCCAGTAGACCACACACTCACCAAGACTTTCAAACTGACTGCACTATGATACACATCAACTGTGTTCGCTTACACTGTGAAAATATTTTATTTGCTCAGGTGAATCTCAGCTTAAGGCGCAATATGTCAATCTTTCAATCAGGTGTATTATTACTCCTATGTGCAATATCAATACTCCAGTCAGGAGCACTATCATCCAATTGCAATATCAGTACCTGTTGTTCATATTTTTATATTTCTTGTTTATATTGTTTATATTGCTTGTTTGATATTTAATGACTTTTTTACTGATGCCCTCTATTTTTGCTATCCACTTTGCTGCTGTAATACGTGAAATTTCTCCACTGTGGGACTAATAAAGGTATATCTTATCTTATCTTACAGTGTCCTTCAGAGGGCGTACCCCTTTTGTGCATGCTAAGGTTAACAGTATCAACATTGACACATTTCTGACCTGCTAAAAGTACATTTGCCACTTCAACAGTTTGTCTGGTGTTTCCTTTTGCTTAGTTTAAGCTTCCGTTTCTGACGCCGTCCTGAGTGACAGCCCTTCCAGCAGCTCTGTGTGTGTTATTTTGTACTATTTGAACTTTTAGTGATTTTTTTTGTCACTGCTTACCCTCTATTCTATGGATATGGATTTTAACAAGCTTAAACTCGTTTATTCGAGGAACCAACTACTTACTCTACAAACAAAGTCCTGTGCGGATGTGGTTCCCTAGTTACCTGACCAGGTGAGGAGGCCGTATTGAGGCTGCAGAGCCAGCGCTAAGCTTAAGGCTAAGTGGTTAGGGAGAAAGTGGAGATACAAGCCTTCGGTACCTTTGGTGATCATGGGAAATGTGTACTCACTACCGAACAAAATCGATGAAATGGCTGCGCTGGTGAAAAATGTGAAGACCTATAGGGAGTGCAGTTTGCTGTGCTTTTCTGAAACGTGGCTCACGACAAACATCCTGGATGCTAACGTTGAGCTACCCGGCTTCAGCACAGTCAGGGCAGACAGAGACAAAAGCCTGCGGGAAGAGAAAAGGAGGAGGACTAGCTATATACATCAACACAAGGTGGTGTAATCGTGGGCATTTAAGCACCAAAATCTCCATCTGCTGCAGGGACATCAAACTTGTTGCTGTAAGTTTGCGTCCTTATTATATGCCCAGAGAGTTTGGACACACCATTGCTGTTGTTGTTTACATCCCTCCATGGGCCAACGTGGAGGTAGCGTGTGATGTCATCCACTCCACTGTTGCCAATCTACAAACACACCATCCTGAGGCCATTGTGTTGATCTCTGGGGACTTTAATCATGTGGCTCTGGACACAAAGCTACCTGCTTTCTTCCAGTATGTGGACTGTAACACCAGGGGAAATAGGACTATTGACCTACTGTATGCAAACGTAAAGGATGCATACAGCAGCACCCCGCTGCCTGCACTGGGGAAAGCAGACCACAGCCTAATTCTGCTTCAGCCTCACTACAAACCATGAGTGAGGAGGCTACCCACAAACACACGCTCATTCAGGAAGTGGTCTCCTGAGACAGAGCAGGCTCTGAGAGATTGTTTTGCAACTACAGACTGGGATTTACTGCAGAGGTCACACAGCGAGGACATCGAGGGGGCTGTGAGCTGCACGACTGACTACATCAACTTCTGTATGGATGTTGTTGTTCTCTTAAGAACTGTATGCTGCTATGCTTACAATAAGCCCTGGATCACGAGTGACATCAAGGGCCTTCTAAACCAGAAGAAGAGGGCTTTCGCGGACGGTGATCAGCAAGAATCCAGCTCAAGGAAGTGAAGGAGCAGTACGGAAGGAAACTGGAGTAAAAGTCGCAGAACAACAGCATGAAGGAGGTGTGGGACGGGATGAAGATCATCACCGGCTGCAGCTCGAAGCGGGTTGCCACCATCAAAGGAGATGTGGGGAGAGGGAATCAGCTGAACAAATTCTTCTACAGGTATGACCACCCCAACTCATTCGCACCTCAGTGTACTGCATCCCCTTCCCCACCCTCTGCTCTCTCTCTCCCTCTAGACACCAGCACAGAGGAGACTATCCACCCACCCAAGATCACAGCAGCCCAGGTGTGCAGACAGCTGAGGAGGCTTCATCCCAGCAAGGCAGATGGAGTATCCTCTCGACTGCTGAAGGCCTGCGTGTTTGAGCTGGGAGACCCCTACAGCGCATCTTCAACCTGGAGCAGGGGAGGATCCCTCAGCTGTGGAAAACATCCTGCATCATCCCAGTCCCAAAGAAACCAAAACCTGAGGAGCTCAATGACTTCAGACCAGTTGCCCTGACATCACATGAAGACCATGTAGTGGCTGCTGCTACACCACCTGAGGCCACAGGTGTGCCACGCTCTTGATCCTCTGCAGTCTGCTTACCAGGAGAAGGTGGGAGTGGAGGACGCCATTGTCTACTTGCTACACCGATCTTTCTCTCACCTGGACAGGGGCAGCGGTGCGGTGAGGATTACATTTTTTGACTTCTCCAGCACCTTCAACACCATCCAGCCTCTGCTCCTCAGAGATAAACTGACAGAGATGGGAGTAGGCTCACACCTGGTGGTCTGGATTACAAACTATCTGACAGGCAGACCTCAGTATGTGAGACTGGGGGACTGCAGGTCTGACACTATGATTTGCAGCACAGGAGCACGGCAGGGGACCCTGCTCTCTTCAGTCCTGTTTACCCTGTACACATCGGACTTCCAATACAACTCAGAGTCCTGCCACATGCAAAACTTGGCAGATGACACTGCTATCGTGGGCTGCATCAGGAGTGGATAGGAGGCGGAGTACAGGACACTGATCCAAGACTTTATTACATGGTGCGACTCCAACCACCTGCACCTCAAAACCATCAAGACCAGGGAGATGGTGGTGGACTTCAGGAGGCCCAGGCCTCATCCGGAGCCTGTGACCATCAAAGGGGACTGTGTGGAGTTTGTACGGACCTACAAGTACCTAGGAGTGCACCTGGATGATAAAATGGACTGCCAACACAGATGCTCTCTGCAGGAGAGGACAGAGCCGACTGTACTTCTTCAGAAGGCTGGCGTCCTTCAACATCTGCAAAAAAGATGCTGCAGATGTTCTACCAGACTGTGGTAGCAAGTGCCCTCTTCTACGCAGCAGTGTGCTGGGGAGGCAGCATCAAAAAGAGGGACGCTGCACATCTGGACAACCTGGTGAGGAAGGCGGGCTCTGTTGTGGGCACAGAGCTGGACAGCCTGACATCTGTGGCAGAGCAACGGACGCTGAGCAGGCTCCTGTCAATCATGGACAATCCACTGCATCGGCTGCACAGTGTCATCTCCAGGCAGAGGAGCAGCTTCAGTGACAGGCTGCTGTCACTGTCCTGCTCCACTGAAAGACTGAGGAGGTCATTCCTCCCCCACATGCGGCTCTTTAACTCCACTCCAGGGGGGGAAATGTTAAACATTGATGTCAAAATTCCTCAATGTTCTGAATGGAATCTGTACAACACTCTGGTCAACATGTACCTTAACTTGCATTCTGTTTGCACCGGACTTTAAACTTGCATTCTGTTGCACTGGACATTTAAACTTGTATTCTGTTTGCACTGGACATTTTTACTTTGAACTTTTAATTCTTGCTTGCTGTGCTTTTGGATTATTTATTGCATGCCTTTTACTTTAAATTTGTGGATATGCTGGAAGTTGTGAATTTCCCTTGGGGATGAAGTATCTATCTATCTATCTATCTATCTATCTATCTATCTATCTATCTATCTATCTATCTATCTCTCTTTCGTCGTGACTGGCTCCAAGCTACGACAAATAAAACAGAGGGTGATAAATGTTAAAGCAAAATAATCAACTGTTTATTTAACCCAACATAACCAACTAAGGCAACAAACTAAAGTCGACAGGGCAAACACGGGGAGTGCCGCTCTGAGGAGCGGAGCCTCCTTCTTCTCTCTCCTTTCTCCCACCGGAGTCAGTCAGGCATGGGCTTAAGTAGTGGCAACACCGGGCCCAGGTGTTCCCAGTAACATTCACGATGATCCTGCCTACCAGGCACCTGCAGCAGAAAAGGAAAAAGACAGACAGCAGGCAGCCTAGCAACCTAAACGGGCGGGGTCTTGACACTATCTATCTATCTATCTATCTATCTATCTATCTATCTATCTATCTATCTATCTATCTATCCAGTTGTAGGTTAAAGATTAGCTGTCATTTCCATGCATGTGTGTGTGCACAGTCTTGGAACTAATTGTTAGAGGCCATAATTCTGTTGAACCATGAATTCCTTTAGCTCTCAGTAGTAATGGCTTCATGAGCTTCTGTAATGATAAAATTCTACTAGAGACAGAATTCATCACCCCCTGTCCTCAATACATACTGATTTATTTTCAAACACAGAAACCATAGAAATAGTTATTTAACCTGTTTTAGACTGCTTTTCACCTATAATTTCTTCATCAAAATCATCAACCTATATTTTAAACCCCTTCCCAACTAAGCTGCTTAAAAAAGTTTTACCTTAATTGGTTCTCTTTAGTAGATATGATCAATCTGTCTTTATCAACATCTACATACCATAGTCCTTTAAAGTAGCTGTAATAAAACCTCTTCTTAAAAAGCCTACCCTTGATCCAGGGGGTTTGGCCAACTATAGACCTATACCCATCCTCCTCTCAAAAATTCTTGAGAAAGCAGTTGCTAATCAGCTGTGTGACTTTCTACACAACAATAGTTTATTTGAGGATTTCCAGTGAGGATTTAGAGTGCATCATAGCACAGAGACAGCACTGGTTAAAGTTATGAATGACCTTGTAATTGCATCAGACAAGTCTTATTAGATCTTTGTGCTTTGACTCCATGTGTAATGGTATCCCATTGCAGAGACTGGAACACTTTGTTGGCATTATGGGAACTGCTAAACTGACTTAAATTCTACTTTCAGATCGCTCCCAGTTTGTATGCTAATGATGACTCCTCTGTGCAAGCTAAAGCCAGTTACACAGTTCTGCAGGGTTCTGTGCTTGGACCAATTCTATTCACCCTATATATGCTTCCTTTAGGGAATATTATCAGGACACACTCATCTTGCTATGCAGATGATACCCATCTATATTTATCAATGAAGACAGAAGAAACCAATTAGGTTATCTAGATTACATGGGTTCTATTTTCATCACATGGGCTCTATTTTCGCAGGGCACTGGGTGCACACCCCGCGCAGTGGTATTTTCGTGCAGCACAGCCAGGCGCACAGTGCACTTGATATTTTGGTAAACCGAGGTGCACAGAGGTATGCCAGGATGGGTGTTGCGGCGCAGTAGGGGGAGGTGTCTGCATAATCAACCGGCGGATTTAGATTTTCGGTCCACTTGAGTTGCGCTGAAAGCTCGCCACCCTGACCTGGTCAGCTCTGTGCGCCAGCGGCGCACCACTGGGCAAGTGGATTTTCGTAAACCGGTGGAGTCGTGCGCTCACGTCACCAATACCTCACAGGCAGGTTTCCACAGTGTCTGGTATTTCACTGCAATCAATAATTAGCAACAGCCACGATTCAATGCAACTATCTGAGTCAGCACATACAGTCAGACCTAAATTTATAAATGTTGTTCAGTATCTCATCTGACCACATCGCAAGCGCATTTGGCACGCATAATGCTCGCTCAACCAGACCGAATTTACACGGGTGAAACAGGGATGCAATCTAGTCAATTAACATTGCTGTGCCAACCAGAAACAGCCGTGGCATCCTACAGAGCATATATACTACATCTATCTCAGAGCACTCGAGAGACAGAGAGAGACAGACACAGGGAAAAAATGTAAGTGATGCTCGTTGTCCGCAATTACCTATGTCATTTCATTCCAAATACAAATGTTATCACTGTAATGCTTAACGTTATCTACGAAGATGGCGTACATCATTGCTTTGAGGAGGATGAGGAGGAGGCTGAGGATTTACCATCTAAGGACCTCCTCCTGGGAGAAGTTTGGGCGTCAGACAGTTTCCTTCACAGGCTCAGTCATCCTCGAATCTTGCTATGTGCCACGCCAGTGGTGTTTTTAAAGGTGAGGTGAGGAGCTAGTGTGATTGGTGAAGATTGGACTCGGCTGTGTCAAACCCACTCCATGCCTTCTCCCCTCCCTCCTTCCGAATTGAGCCGCTGGGTGGGACTGAGATGAGAAGGGGGAGTAGTTGCGCCGGCAGAGCAGTGCACGAAAATACCAAAGTCTGCACTGCCACGCCCCGTCGGCACAGCAGATCTGACTTTGTGCCACGCCTCCACCGTGCCGGTAGCGGAATCGAAAATAGAGCCTCATGTCTTCAGGACATAAAGACCTGGATGACCTGTATGTTTTTATTGTTTAACAAAATTGAAGTTGTAGTACTAGGCCGTAAACACCTTAGAAACTCACTTTTTTGATGATATGGGAGTTATGGATGGCATTGCGCTGGCCTCCAACATCACTATAAAGAATCTGGGAGTTATCTTTGATCAGAATGTGTCCCTTAACTCCCATGTACAAAAAATTTCGAGGACTGCCTTTTTACACCTGCGTAACATTGCAAAAATTATGCATAACCTGTCTCAAAATAATGCAGAAAAACAAGTTCATGCATTTGTAACTTCAAGACTGGATTTTTGCAATTCCTTATTATCAGACTACCCAAATTTGTTGCAAGAGACTAGTAGCAGTTAGGTTTTAGATATGCGACATGAGACAGTTATAATTAGTAGTGCTAAATTCACCAAATATAATCTGCCTTTCCTTTCTTCTTTGTTCTGTTACTTAGTTATACTATAAGTTATCATAAAAGTTAGTATTAGAATTGAAGAATGTTGCCATTCATCAAGAAAATGTGTCTTATGTATGTATATTTGTGCCAACATACATGCTGGAAACAATGTGTGACTGAAAATGTATCATTTAAACTCTGTGAATGACCATAGTGAGTCCATCATACTCAACTGTGTTTTTGTTAATGTTAATGTTTTTCTTTTTATAGGATAAAATAATAACTTTCACCTGTAAATCATTCTAAAGCGCGTGAAGGCCTGTTTGTCACTGACACGCCCCGGAGCGCCGAAGGATATATCCCCAACAGCCCACGGCAAAGTAGCACTTTAGTTTTTTGAAATCAATTTGTCTTTGTTCCCTTTAGTTCTTTTCCCAGTCTTCTTGTAACTTCAATTTTTGCTCATCAGTTGTCTTTTTCCCACCTACGTTATTGTAATCTTTTGTCTACTTTTACTCGCCACGTTAACCGCATATCTTTTTCAAAGTTAAAGCTGAACTCCTATTTTCTTTAATAATAACAATAATAATAATATTTTGTAGATATTTTTGACTGGCCATCGGCAGTATTTTCAACTAACTGCAAAGTATTGCCATATGCACATCATCCTCTTTGGACCAAATCCAGCCTCAACCCATCTATCTGTGTCAAATAGCCAATGAAAGAGCTACTCCTCTTCTGTCACCAAAGGACCAGCCCCTGAAACATCTCTGTCCAGTATTGGCTCTTAACACTGCAGCTCGACTGGTTCTTTCCGTAGGACCGCAGTGCAGATCAGAGCAACGAGCAACAGCCAGGGTCCATTTGGGTCAGTTCACAACAGTCCGTCATCGGATCCTCCATGCTGCAGTTGATAAGAGTTGGTGCTGTAGGCTATAACAATTTCAATTCTAATTAGACTCGCTTAGTTATTAATTCAAGACATTAATACTACATTCATGTCCTCATTCTTTTCAAAACTACTTCTCACTATCGCCAAAATCATTCATTTTATTATCCTGCTATAGCTTCTTCATCCAGTTGTTTGTATAATATAATGTTTGTATATATAATCATATAATCCATATTATTCATCGTATCATTCATATTCATTCTCATTATTGTGTCAAATAAATAGTACTTTTCACTTAAGTCGTTGTCAGACAGTGTCCTTTGAGCTGGAAATAGATGATCACTATCAAGACCTTACGCTTCAGATGATGAGACTGATCTACCATTAATTCATTAATAATTATAAAAAGTAGCAGAACTGGCCTCTAACTGACCTTCTCTTACTCTCTCTGCATTCCTTCAGGAGAAATGGAGTTGTAAAATACCCCAACTTTCAAGAGCTATTGACCATTTGAACTGATTACAGGGAAGGCATTAATTTGGAGAGAAACAAGATGTCTGGCTCAGAGACATCTCCTCCACTCTTTTGGGGGAGCAAGAGACACAGACACCTCAACATCAAACATTGCCTTTTTGCTCCATCTCGTTTCTCGTGGACATGCTAACGCTTTCTTGATAGCCCATGAGAAATACAGACAATAAAACTGTCTGAATGAAAGGTGCCAGGTCCCAGGGGAACCTACAGAATCAGATAATGCTGATGGGTTGTAAATTAGACATTCCTGAAGCAAACTGTTTTGTATGACCGTGTGCCTTGTTTTCCAGTACACCAGGATAACCAAATCTATATGTTTGATTCAACTTTGGATTTTCTTACAGTACCAAGCCCATAATCTGTGTGATATCAATGCTTTTTCGGTGTTTCTAGCTTGTAGAATGACAAAGCTGTGATTTTTAACTTCTCTTCCAAGTTTGTCTGAGTTTTTACCATGGAACCATACTGCCATCTAGAGGTTCGTAACGGTTAGGTTGAATACGCTTGACGTGATACATTTATTAATAAGTAACTGTAACAGTGATGATCATTTTGGGCAAATATAGTCTTCCCTTCTTTATTTATTTATTTTGTGTTAGTTATACCTTGAGTCATCATATATATTAGGATGAGTATTAGAAATTGTTATCATGATTCTGTTATCTTGAGTCATCATTTAACGTTGTCAGCCACTCATAAGAATTGCCCAACGCATGTGGTGAACAATGTTGAAATGCCATTGAAAATTGTCTATTCAAAATATATGTGATTGACTATAGTGAGAAGCAGATGAGCCCCTCATACGAATCATTAATTAATCCTTGCCTTATAAGATGAAATGATGTCGCGCGCCTACGAACCATCCCACATGCGCAACAGCCTATCGGTGATTAGACACACCTTGGAGCGAGGATACCATCTGCCGCATGCAGCGGACAGTTTAGTTTTCCGTTTGTCTTAATTTTTCCTTGTCAGTCTAAGTTTCTATTCTAATCTAGTTTTTAGCCTTCATTCTGTTCTGTTTTTGCGTTCATCTGGTCTTCTCTTTTGTCTTTTGTTGCTGCTCACAGTCATGCTGAGTAGCTTGAGTTCATTCTTCAGAAGACGTATTTTCTTTTGTTTTTCTCTTCGTGAAACTTTAATTTTTGCTCGCCATGTTAAGCCACATGATTCATTTTGTTTTTGTGTAAAACTCTAGTCACGTAATAATAATTTTGGAGACACTTTTCGGCCATTGAAGAGGCTATCAATCTTATTATTATTATGTGCAACCCCAGGTGCTGCTGATTACCCCCACAGCTGTGTTGTTGAGGAGAAACAGAGCATGGCTGGGCTGGTTCTTCCTGAAGTCAACAATGATCTCTTTGGTTTTGTCCACGTTCAGGATCAGGTTGTTGTCTCTGCACCAGCCCACCAGTTGCTCCACCTCCTCTCTGTAGGCCAGGTCATCGTTGTCCCTGACAAGGCCCACCACTGTTGTGTTGTCTGCAAACACAAAGTGATTGGTGGCAGCCCTGGAGACGTAGTCATGTGTCATCAGGGCTAACAGCAGACAACACAGGGTTCAGGACACAACCATGAGGGGAATCGGTGCTGAAGGTGATGACACGGGTGTTCTGTCTGACCCGCACTGACTGTGGTCTTTCAGTGAGGAAGTCAAGCAGCCAGTTACACAGGGGGGTGCTAAAGCCCAGGGGTCCCAGTTTGTCTAGCAGATGCTGTGGAATGATAGTATTAAACACTGAAGTCCAGAAACAGCATCCACACATGAGTGTTCTTCTGCTCCGGGTGTGCAAGGCTCAGGTAGAGAGTGGTGGAGGTGGCGTCCTCAATTGAGCGGTTTGGCCAGTAGGCCAACTGGAAGGGGTCGAATGTGGGAGGGAGTCTGGAGATGATGTTTTCCTTTACCAGTTTCTCGAAGCACTTCATCACAATGGGTGGTAGTGTGAATGGCCAGTAGTCGTTGAGTGATGTGATTTGAGGGTTTTTTTGGCACTGGGATGATGGTGGCAGACCTGAAGCATGATGAGACTTTGGTTTGACCCAGTGAGGTATTAAGTATCTGTTAAAACATAGGCCAGCTGATCTGCACATTCTCTGAGCACCCACCCAGGTATATTATCATGGCCCCTGGGCCTTCCATGTATTAACTCTCAGAGACGCCCTCCGCTATGTACACACTCTTGAGTGGTCATACCAAAGTACCGGACAGACCTGACAATAACAATGTTGCCAAAGATTTCGACCAGACCATTCCACAAAATCTTCCACCACTGCTCTCTATTCCTCCTCTTGTGCATCCTTTATACACCCCACCACCACTGAGTCATCCAAAAACTTCTGTAGGTGGCACAATGAAGAGTTGTACTGAAAGTCTGAGGTGTACAAGATGAGGAGAAAAGGAGACAGAACAGTCCCCTGTGGTGCTCCTGTACTACTTTCCATGATCTCAGACAGAACATTGCCCAGTCGGACAAACTGCAGTCTTTGGAAGAGATGTAGGCCTGTGTGTCATCGGCGTAGCAGTGAAAATGGATCCCATGGTGACGGAGGAGTGTGCCCAGGAGGAGGAGGTAAATGATGAAAAGAAGTGGACCTAAGACTGACCCCTGGGGGACACCCAGTGAAACACCCGAACACCCAGACTTATGATTCCTTATTTGCACAAATTGCACAAATTGTTGGTGGTCAGTGAGCTATGATGTGAACCAGGAGAGTGCAACACCAGTGACCCCAGTGCCAGCCAGCCAATCCAGGAGCAGTGGGTGGGAGATGGTGTGGAATGCTGCGATGAGGTCAAGGAGGATGAGAATGGTAAGTAGTCTGGAGTCAGCTGCACGGAGGAGGTCGTTAGTGATTTTGACCAGGGCTGTTTCAGTGCTGTGTTTTGGACGGAAACCAGATTGGAAGGGTTCATTGAGGTTGTTTGTGTCGAGGTGGGACTGTAGTTGTGCGGCAACCACTCTTTCAAGTGTTTTGGAGATGAAGGGGAAGTTGGAGATGGGCCGGTAAAGATTAAGGTCAGCTGGGTCAGCACTGGGTTTTTTCAGGATGGGTGTGATAGCAGCCAGTTTGAGAGTGGGGGGTACAGTACCAGTGGTGAGGGAGGAGTTAATTACGTTGGTGACCATGGGAGAAATGGGCGGCAGACAGGCTTTGACGAGGGAGGTGGGAAGAGGATCAAGCTGACACGTGGTGGTTTTGGCTTTTTGGATTAGTTCAGAGATGGTGTGTTCTGATACTGGGGTGAAGTTGGAGAGGGAGCTGATGAGAGGTTGGCCAGTGGTGATCATCCAGGGTGGATTGTTTGAGGAGGTGCGAGATGAGGCCAGTTGTTGGTGAATGGTGTTGATTTTGGAGCTGAAGAAGTCCAGGAAGGCAGTGCACTGATCGGTGGAAATGTCTGGAGGGAGGGTTTTAGGTGGCTGACTGAGAAGAGGACTCTGTTGTTACCTGTGCCAGTGTTGTTGACATTTATTTCACTTAAAGGCAAATCACATGACACAAACTGGCCATTTATATTAAATTTATTATACATGCAGTGTAAAAGCTTGTGATTTTGCAGAAACACTATGATTAAATAAAAGTAGAATAAATAACACAAATATGAATTAAATAAATTTAAAAAGTAAGAACAGAAAAACATGTACATTTGTGGTTTCTTTTCTTATCCTTAAACTGGCTTAACTTTTTCAGAGCAGCTTTCACATTCTACATATAGAACTATTTAACCTTCGGAACAGCAATGTAACTGTAAATTAAATCATCAATTTTCCTAAGCTATGACATTCCTCGGAAAACCAAAAAGAGAGTGATCTTTCTTTTGATTAATAAAACAACATTATGTATAAATTGTCATTTCACCATTATTAATACAAATCCCAGGTCTGTAACAATCTGTCAGATGTAATCAAGGTGCTAACTCTCATTTTTTTTTCCACCAAGGCAAAGGGTCCTCACTCCTGGGGATCACTTCTTCTTCCATGTATCTACGCATTTCAGTGTATGCATCTATGTTTGCTGTGCAGTTGCTCTGAAAAGCCATTAGATGTGCCATAATCCTCCCTTGGATCTTGAACACTCTGCATCACTTCTGTCAGTGTTTGTAGTAGGTGATCATTGTGTCACTGACAAGGCTGTTCTCATAGAGGCTTCACTGCTGGTTGCCTGTCTCTCACAACTGCCCAGGCCTTGCATCTCGCTGATGATCTGTGATTTGATTGTTTCCACATTTGCAGTATCACAAAAGACAATGTTTTTGAACCTTATATCCAAAAATGTGCTGGCTGCAAGAGTGTGGTTGTGCTCAATGTTTTGAAAGCACCGCCTGCATTGTGCTGCAAGATGTGAGGCCAGAATGTTTCCTTTCTGTCCAGCAGATGAAGTTGCTTGCTGGAGAAGAGAGACCAGAGTTATGACTTTGGAAATGGTTACATATTTCTCTGCTGAATCCTCCTTTGTGGCCTCTTCAAAAGGCCTGAGGGCTTCAATGCTTGGCTAATATAGGTCCACTCCTCCTCACTCAGACACAAGGTGTTTCTCCCAAGAAGACACAGTGCTGTTGTGACAGCTTGTTGTTGTTCATGTAGTCTCTCCAGCATGTACAATGCTGAATTCCATCATGTGTCTACTGCCTGAATTAGTCTGTGCTATGGTATCTGCAAGTGACTTTGTACTTCTTTTAGTTTGTCAGCTGCTTTGGTGCTGTGGTGGAAGAACCGAACAATGGCACCACATTTCTCCAAGATGGGCTCAAAACCTGTGTCAGCCTTAATGGAGTCCTTCACAATGAGGTTGAGAGTATGTGAAAAACATGGAACGTGTTTCCAGCCCGTTTTCCGCACAGCTGAGACCATATTGGCCCCATTGTCCGTGATGACTGCATGAACCTTGCTGGTAATGTTCAAGTCATCAGTTGTCTGTCTGTCTCGAGATTGCAAGACTGCATTTGCCAGTTCTGGTCAATAAAATGTCCTGACACAGTCAAATAAGCTTCTGTGGTTCTTGCAGTCCACATATCACTTGTTAAAACCAGACTGCCTGCTGATTGTATGGCGTCATTCAGTTTTGCTTTCACTTGATCATATAGTTTTGGAATTTCACCTATGATGAAGGATTTCCTACTTGGGATTAGGTATTGGGGATCCACCACCTTCATAAAATGACGGAAACCTTGATCTTCAACCATTGCAATAGGTTGCAGGTCTTTCACAATCATCTGGGCTAAGTTCCTGGTGATGTCTTTGGCTCTTTGGGACTCATCTGTAAAGGATTAAGGTTTCACATTACAGACAGGAAGCTGAATTGTATTTGCTGAATGGGATGTTTAGGATATGATTTTACATTGTGTTAGAAAATAGTGGATTCCAATAGATATACATGGAATTGTAAAAGTACATATTTTTATAATATGTTATCTTAGAGTTAATTTTTTTTTTCTCATACTCTGAGCTAGAACTCTCAACTTCAGTAACATTTCTTTTCATGGCGTGAATACCAAGACTACCAAAATCCTTCTCGTAGGACCGTTTGACTCTAATGTATCCACAAAATAAAACAAAGGTTTTGAACTTGGCTTAATCCACTGATGATCCACCACTAAATGATTAGACGATGCCTTATTTGCATATTTAAATGTAAAGTTTCACAAAACTGTTAAAAATAAGGAATAAAAAAATCAAGTATTTCAATAGGTAAGTTTCATGACATCCTTTTTAAAATTATTCTCTTCACCTGTGGAGCATGCTTTCGAAATTAGACTGGGATCATGATGTTTAGCAATTCAGGGTCAGACACATGACAAACATTGCCTTTACCGCTTCCTTAGTTATGATAAAATCAACACTTCTGCCTGTACCTGGATACACTTTGCCTTTTTGAAAATACTCCTGCAGGGTCTTTTGCCGGACAGCGGGTGGTGGAGTTGACTTTTTTTTTCTCTTCTCCTTCTTGCTTTTTTTCAAGCTCATTACAACTTTTGGAGTGTGTGGACTTTAAATGTCTGAATAAATTGCTGGTGTTGCTGCTGTGTGGAACTTTCTTGTCACAAATTGTGCATCTTGCCGTAGTTTTATCGACTGGTGAAAAGTAACACCACATCAAACTCCGTTTCCTGTGTGACATGCTCCTTCCACTCTGCTCTGTTCACTCACATTCATCCTTGCTACACGTTTCATATTGTAGTGCGCAACTGCCAGCTGCGTAGTGTGAGGTCGGCTCTCCTGTGTAACGTGACATGGGCCTAGCTAAATATTCTGGGGGTGTTTTAGCACAAACAACAAAAAACGGAGTACTTTTAACTGTTGTAAGTGATGCTCGCACCCCCGTTTCGTGTTTGTATATTAATATCGATACTTTTTTAAAGAAATCGTTACCAAATGAGTAGCATGCAGGTATTGATGTATCGATTCCCTGGATCGATCCGTCTATCCTTACTGAGGGATCTGATATTCAACAGACAGAGTTTCAGACAGGTGAGTGGTGTGTATGTGTTTGCATTGAGCAGAGGGGACAATACAGTGTGATTGACAGGACGGGTAGTGCGGGAAGGGGCTTAGTGGACCAGAAGGAGCGGATGTTTGTGTTACTTGTGTTGAGTGTACTGAAAGTTCCATCCAGAGCCTTGGTGGATGTATCTTGGTCGTTTCAGAATGTAGTGGTGGGGTGCAAGCTGAAGTGGAGGGGTCCTTGAGAAGGTCCAGAGACATAACATCTCCACTACAGAGTAACGGAGCGGCAGAGTTGCACTCGTGAGAGTCACAGCGCAATCCAAAGGAACAGATTAAAAGATTGGCAGCAACGTAATCCAGCAGTAGATGATCCAGGTGATTATGATGAAGCCACAGAGCGCGGTGGAGGCAAAAGTGTGGAGCGTGCTGGTTGCAGCTTCGCTGGAGAGACCAGTTGGACGGTGCTGGGGATTAGCAGTGAGCTAACCGGCCAGCAGGCGGACACCATCGGGGTATCGGTGTGTCGGGGAGGCAGCGTCCTCCGTGTTGACAGCAATTCGTGGGCGCAGGTGAGCGACCAGGAGAGCTGGCAGGGTGGCAGCAGACCGGAACACCTGAGCAGGCTATCCAGCCACAGAGTGCAGAGAGGAGCCACAGGAGTCCCGTACAGGTGAGCCCTGTACCGGTGAAGCTAGCTTCTGGTTATAGTGGCGAGGCAGTAGCAGCAGACAGGTTAAGACTATTTACCTGCTGTTTCACAGAGTGTTAGATTGAACAAGCGAATTTAACAGATGTGTTTAAAGTCCAACATCCTGTATGCATCCTTTGCATTAGCATATTGTAAGTCCAGTGTGGCGTTGTCTCTGGTGGGACATTTGATAAACTGGTTGAAAGTTGGCCGTCAGCCTTCGGAGGGATGTTAACAGTGATCACAATGGCGGACGTGAACTCCCGAGGCAAATAATAAGGCCGCATTCCCACAGCTAGCAGCTCAATGTCCCGGCTACAGAAACGTTCCTTAACGGTAACATGTCAAGGATTACGCCACTTCTCATTCATAAACAGCACAATCCCTCCTCTTGTCTTACCGCTCTGAGCTACATCTCTGTCCGCCCGCACACAGCTGAAGCCGGGTACCTCCATGCTCCGGTCTGGGACGTCTGAATGCAACCACGACTCCATGAAGCCCTCACAAAGGTGAGGTTAAACTGTTTAGAGAAGGACTAAGACCAACCACACACATGTTTCATCATAACAAAGTCTGCAGCATTTTCAGTTCCACCATTTGTCCCCACTTCATTGGATTTGAATGAAATTCGGTGGGAATGTTCAGGAAATAACACAGGAAGTCTGCAGTAATAAGATTGCTCAAATAAATCTTCAGTTGTAAGCAAATATGTGATAGATCATGCCCAATCATGGCACTTAAGATTTTGGTTAATACTTGCCCCCAGAATATGAAATTTTGTCCCCTGGATATTGAGGTACATGTTTTTGGTGTCTGTGGTGCTCAGTATAGGTCAGGCTCAAAATGCTTCAGTAGGCCTATTCCAAATCATGGTCAGAGGATATGTACAAAGATTTGTCATGAAAGGACAAATTGTTACTGAATTAAGGCCATTTTCCAGCTAAACTCCATTCCTTGCAAAATTGTTTTTTTTTTTTTTTTTTTTTTGATGCAGGCCATGTTTTTTGACTGATCTTTTTCATTTTTAATATATGTATCTCTGCCCCTACAATGCTGTGTACCTATTTTGGTGTTGAAAGTGTGAGAATTGTGTCATATGTTACTTATGCCACATCATCAGGGTACCTTAACTCTACTGGAGAAGCTCTGCTATGATTTCTCAGAAGGAATGCGCAGATCCATGTCTAGGCTGCTCATATATGGATGAAAAATAGATCAGAAAGTCAAGATGGTGTAAAGAAAACCCAAGAGCAGAGTAGAAGTATAGAACTGGATTCACAGAGGGAGATTATATACACCCAAATAACATGTTAGCTTGACCTTTCAGAGTCATTCGTGCCTAAGAGCCTCCAGCTACAGCAGTGAAGTGAGCAATATCCAGGAATATTATAAAGCCATTAAATAACGTTGTCACAAAGTTAAGGTCTTTCCCTAGCCCCCCTCCTCATGTCTCTGTTTGGCTGGATTTCACAACCATGCTGCAAGCTGTGCTGAAAAGTAACGATCTGCCAAAATTCTGAAGTGATTTCTTAATGATTGATGTTTTTTAGAGTTGTCTTGATTTGGCCTTTTATAATGAAACAGCCATCTTGTGAATACAGACTGCTGCAAAAAACTGATCCAGAGACCCTAATCAGTTTTTTCACTGCATGTTCATTTTTCAGAGGCAGCCCATGGCCAGGATGAATCACTGAACAGTTACATTCATCTTTATTAGCAAGAAAGATTAAAGCTTTGAACAATAAGTGTATGATCATACTTACAGAGGATTTTCTGTGGTCCCTGGTGGAAAGGTGGCTTGTTCTGTTTCACGCTAAGTTTTGATGAGACTATACCAATAGTTTTCCATGTTTAAGCCAAATAATTACTATTGGCTTACACCTTCTGTTTGTGCCAGTCATTTCCCAAGGCATGCAGCCATATATCAGTATTTGTAATATTTTGAACAATTTAAAATGAACCACTTAGGTGATACACCCACCTTAGAAATCACCTGCCAAAACACATGTCAAATTTATGGTAAGTGTGATTTTGCTTGTAAAACTTTTGTCCTGGCAAAAATGTAAAAAAAAAATGGCTGAAATATGCATTCCTTCTCTGAAGGACAGATGTCCTGCATACAAGTAATGATGGTTGGGTTGACTGTGCTCTTTGTCCATCCACTGCAGTAACTGAGTAACCCTTGCCTCACCTTCCCCTTCTAAGCATGTAGGCTGGGATAAGGAACCTCCCCTTTGATGTGCCTGATAACCTACAACATAAAGTCAATAAGTTGCAAAGCAAGGATCTACTGTGAGCAGTTCTTTTCCAAAGCAGCTCTTGGCAAGACTTGGTTCCTCTCAAGGCTGACTGACCAAATACCTGGAAAACAAGCTGCAAATAGCATCATCATCATCATCATCATCATCATCATCATCATCATCATCATCATCATCATCATCATCACTCCCATCTGACATCAGTTGCCTCACCAAAGAGAACCAGTTTCAGGAGAGCTTCATGTGATATATGGGTAAATAATTTAGCCTGCCTAATCCAGTGTTTGTAGTATTGGAAAATAGTGGCAGAATGAGTTACTTTCTCTGTGCTGAAGACTAGCTAGCCTGGGTCTGACAATCATCCATATGCTTAAGCCCATTTCACTCCTTTTATCTGTCTGTCTGTGAACAACACCATATTTGGCATCACAAATGAAAACATTTGTGATGCCAAATATGCCTCAGCTCCAAGTTACTCATCCCTGTGGTGGTATCTGCAGGATGCACTGGTGGACAACTCACTGATGGACCGATACAGGTTAGTTGCACATGCAAGCTAATGAGCAGCACAAAATGTACTTAGTTATCTGTCCATATAAGCAACTGACAGCAACTGTCGATGTGTAATGTGCCAATGACCAGGATTATCTTTGTTCAGCATGCTGCATGCTTATTGGCTCACTGATGCTGATGAGATTGCTATTGAAAATTTGCAACCAAATAAAAAGGTATTTTTGATACTTGATAATATTGAAGCAATTTGGTTCCTGCCATTAAAAGTATCAAAGTTCTGTAACCAGCCCTAGGTCTGACCATTCTGGGCTACTGTAGAAACATGGAGGTGCAACATGCACCTGCTCCCTCTGTAGATATAATGGGTTCATTCTAAAGTAATGAAAAGATAACAATTCTTATTTTCAGGTGATTATGCACAGGCAAACATAATTATGAATGCTCTACTCCATTTCTGCCAATAAATTCCCTGAAGTCCTACACACTGGACCTTTAATGTTGTATCTGGCATAGATGGAGCCAATTCTAACAGCTTTATATACTTTTGGTTTGTTTATGGCTGAACACTATCATACAAAAACTGATCAAATGTATTTTTGATTTAAAATCTCAAGTGCAGTAGTACATAATGCTGTCTCACAATGTACTGGAGTACAGTGGAGAAGAAGAAGAAGAAAATAACACTTCTGGTTAAGAGTTGTATTGAAAACATGCAGGGGTGGATTTAGTAATTTGGGATCCCGAGGCAAACTAACTATGCAACCACTCTGCCACTCAAAGTCCTGCATTCATAATTTTACTGTGGTAAATGTACAAAAGTATTATCAACAAAATCTACTTACATTTACAAAAGTCTCTTCAGAGTGGAGCTCTTTTCCACTGCTTTATATAGTGCTTGACAGTTTAATCTATATTAACACATCATATTTTATTTGTTGATCATATGTTTTGTGTGTAAAGTCTAAATCTGCAAAGGAACAATTTTTAAGCTGTTAGATAACTGTAGTACAATAATAAGTGCAATGTGTCCCTCTGAAATAGGAGTGACAAAAATCCTCCTTGTCAAAGTGAAGTAGAGGTACAGCGGCATAAAATAGCAATAACTCTGTTTTAGTATTTGAAGCTGTATTGAATAGCAATTACTCTCCTAAGAAAGAATTTTTTTAGGTGCACATTGGTCACAGTGACTCTTCTAGTGATGGAATAGCCCATTAATCTTTGGTGCATGAGGTGCTTTAAGATCCACAATGATAAAAGAAGCACTATGAGGGCATTTTGTAAGTTACCTCAGTTATATGAGTTAGAATTGTAACAGAATTCTACATGTTTCATATCCAAAAGTCATAATAAATCTATAGCTGTTGGGGGGCCCTCTTTGTCTGGGACCCGAAGCAGTTGTCTTCCTTTCCTTACGGTAAAGTCCCCTAAAAAACACATATTATGGTGTTCAAGAGAGTGGTAAGGCCTCGCATGCTTGGAGGTTCACCCACTTGATATGCGAACTCTGTGACTGCTGATGTGCTCCTTCCCACCCAGAGATCAATACATGACTGAGAGCAGAAGGCAAACTTTACCCCAGGCAAGTACATAATCAATAGCAATGTGGGTTCTCACTAATTAAAGTGCCACATTAATATATCTCTCACTGAAAGCTACCTCCGGACAAGAAGGGAGGAGGAGTGGTTGGAAGGGGAGATGATGATATCAGATGGGAAAGAGAAGAGAGGGGAAATAGCTGAAGAGGAAGAGGTGGACCAAAGGCCTGAGGGAGACCATGCCAGGAAAACCAGTGACTTTTCTATTCTGATTAATTACAATTATATGCCAAAGTAGAGTTTTATGACTAAACAAAGGTATAAAATTAAAGCTGGACAATTAATGTCATGATTTAAACAAATGTTTACAGTGCATTGCATAGTTCAGTTTTCTTTCCTATGTCTTTGTTCCTCACATTTGAGACATGAATAAGGTAAAAACTAATAAATTGTCTGCCATAAATGAGGATTACACGTTGTTAGGATTTAGAAATTAACATTATCAGCATTTTAAGAAAAAAAGTTGTGCCAACAAACCAAACTGAAAGTTTGTTGCTTAAACAAAAGGCAGAATTTTTACCTGTGATTCTTCACAGACTAAGAAAGTTTTGTCAACTTATCTATTTACTAGTGGAAAGCAGGACACTAAGTTACCTCAACTACAGACTTTTTTTACATTGTGAAATATCAGAATCTTAACTCGGTGGGATTATATACTCTTCTAAATCACATAATCTAAAAAAACAAAAAAAAAAACAGTAATTTACTATTTACTATCACCTTATTAACATAACAGTTGCATTTTACAACTTGACAGTGACAGCCTGGTGGGTTAACAAATGAAACAAATGACAAAATTACAGTGACAAATTAACAACAAATCACTTTATGAAAAGCCAATCATTTTACTTTTTTTTTTTTTTTTTTTTTTTTTGCACGACTGCAATGCAGTCCAGTACAAGTCTGTATGTCAGTGGTGGAATATAACTAAGTGCATTTACTCAAGCACTGTATTGAAGTACCTTTATCAAGTATTTCCATTTGATGCACTTCATACTTCTATGCCACTACCTCTCAGAGACAAATATTCTACTTTTTAACTAAACTACATTGGTCTTGCAGTTTTAGTTACAGGTTACTTGTCCAATTACAATTTTACATACCCTTCCCATCAACTGATGGTTTAAGTGTTCCTGTATGGGTTCAGAAAACTCTCCTACTTCTTAAGCCAAGTAAACTATTTTAAAACTCTTTTGGATTAGCTGGAAAATGCATTGTCACAAAGCTGCAAACAGGGCTGCTTTCCTCCGTTCAGGAAAAGCTGACCTTTTAGACATATATGTGGATCTCACTGGACAGCAATGCTACAAGCTACTTGATCTTATATAATATGATGCATTGCTGTGGATTAAAATACCCTACATTATATAAAGTAGTTAAAGATCAACCTCAAATATATGCAGTGGTAAAATACAACATACAGCATAATACAGAGGATATACTGTATATCCTGGCAGATATAATCTCTGACAGAGGTCCACAACTCACCTGTCAAGTCTGTTGGAAGTTCTGCTGGCCACTGGGGGCCTTCAGTCAGCCTGTCCTCAGGTTTCCATCTACAAACCAATGGCCAGGGAAGGACCAATCAGGACCTGGAATCAGCCTCATCATCAAGGAGCATCTCGGGCTCTAGTCCCACTTCCTGGTCTACCCATCTCCTACGGGAAGAATTTGTTCATAACTGTCTCCCTAGTGCTACCACCGGCTTATCCCTATTTGAGGTGTCTCTCGGGTACCTGCCCCCACTTTTTTCAGCCCTAGAGGAGGAGATCTCTGTTCTATCTGTTCAGCTCTATCTCCACCGTTGTCAGAGAACCTAGTAAAGACTTGTACGATTTGGTCTTTACTCCAATCAGAGAGTAAAGACCAAATCGGAAAATAAGCGGATCACCGATTGGCACCACAAAGACTATCCAGAGTACAAAGTAGGTCAGAAAGTTTGGCTTTCTTTAAGAAGATCCCCTCGAAACTGACTCAAAGAAATTATCTCCCCCTTTCTTGGGCGCCTTCACTGTTGACTCTGTTGATTATTAACCTCAACTATGAAGATCCATAATGTATTTCATGTCTCCCAATTGAAACCAGTCTCCTCCAGTCAATTGTGTCCTCCAGCCAGACCCCTATCTCCCTCTTGATTGATAATCAGCTTTTCTGCACTGTCCTGCATCTCATGGACATACGCTGCTGGGGTAGGGACTCCAATACCTCATGAACTGGGAGGGCTACGGCCCTGAAGACAGGTCATGGGTTCCCCACCCCCTTATTCTGGACAGTAATATGGTGAAAGAACTTCACCAAGGCCACCTGGAGAAACCTGGTAGGTCGCCAGGAGGCGGATATATAAGCACCATGTCACAGTCTGCTCTCTCTGCTTCCACCTGCTGCTGTCACCTGCTCTCCATCTCCAATCAAGCCAGTTTATATGCAGCTTTCACTCAGTGCTCACTCTTTGCCAGATTGTCTTCGCTCTCATGCCTGACTCTCCAGCACTTGTTTCCGGACTGCTTACCTGGTATCAACCCGACTCGCCTCTGACCTTTGCTTCATGTCTCAGCCCCAGTAAATCCATTGGCCTTCTGTTCCCGACTACGAGTTTTGCCTGCCTGCTTTCTGTTCCTCGTCTGCCTGTGGCTGGTTGGCACTCAGCCTGTTCCTGTTCAACCTGTAGACCCACTGCGTCAGCTTCTCCTCACCAGCTCCTCTCCTCTGGTGCCGTCAGCCTCGCCGGCTCCATCTCAACGTTCGGATCCACTCCCAGCCCTGATCAGAACCACCTTCCAGGAAAGCTTCCAACTGCAGTGAGTTTGCGCTATTTCCCCTCCAACACACTCGTTGAGCCTCATGAGAACTGTGGACAATTATCTGCTCACGAGCCCCTCTGCATTCCCTGCCTGCCCCGTTGGTCTTGTGGTAACTTTCCTGCCTGTCACACGGGAGACCTGGGTTTGAATCCTGCCATACCTGCCTGCTCTACTCTGATGCATCTTGTGGTTAACATTGTTCCTGCATTTAACTGCTGAATAAAGACTGATTATACTACAACCTGGTTCATTTGTGCTGCTATTGGGTTCACTCTACACCCATTACACACCAGTGTTCCGGCCAGTATTTGTCAAATCGTCAGTCCACCTGTGTGGTGCCAAATCCTTGCCTGTCCTTGTCTGCGCCCTGCCAGTCTGCTCTCAATGAAGAGTCTGGATTCTCTGCCTCATCTGGATTCTTCTGTTTGTACTCTCCTTGAATATTCATTGAACTTTTCATCTGCCTCCTGTTTTCTCTGTCTGCGAGTGGCAATTTGGGTTCTTAACCTCAGAACACAAAACAATATTAATGAAAAGACAACATATATATAATAGTAAAACACTGACAGGGACCATTTTATTGCACAAAGATAACTTTTACTTTTCATACTTTAAGCACATTTTGATACTTTTACTTAAGTAAAGTTTTGAATGCAGGAATTTTTCTTCAGTATTTTCAGTGTTAAGGATCTGAATACTTCCTCCACCACTGATACTTGGAAAACTAAGGTAATCAGTCCCAAACTACTGTGAGTTTGACTTGGGTGAAGGAACTTTGCAGCTGCTGGCACGTGCTCTCACCCTTTGTTTTGCGATTTTCTTGTGATTATCATTCTCAAGACTGCTCAGATGCTTTAAGTCGAAGTTTCATTTCAAATTCATTGCAGATAGCCAATGTTTGGACTTGTTTTTTTCAGACCCACTGGGCATAATGAATAAAAATTATAATGAAAAATAAAGATTTTTCCATTGTAATTTGGACTGAAAAAAAAATGTCCTTCTAATGTTCATAGCTTGTGTCTGAGTTGCCAGTTACACTTGCCATGCTGACATCCCGGGTGTTGTAAAACACTCTCGCAGGAGTCACTGTGTCATGTTCATTTGTTGCAAACTGATGCATTCACTTAATCATGAGCATGTGAGAATTCTCTTTTAAACCCAAGGGCTATTTTGAGATGAAAATGTAGGTCATATTTTTGAAGAATTAGAATAGATTAAAAGTACACAGCCTATCAGAGTGAGTTTAAATAATTCACTGGCAAAAACTCATCCCTCTTGTGCACAAATGAGTATAATAATTAGTAGTTACTTATTGGGTGTGTTTTAGCTTTTGCTAAAAATCTTGATTACCATATATTACTACTGACTATTCCATTAACCATGCTTTACTGTTTTTCAAAACAGACTAGATTGTACTTGGACTAAATATACTGGATGAAGAGAAGTTCTGAGTGATGTGAATAATGAGAGTGAAAGAAGGGGAATAAGTAAGCAAGAAAAAGAAAGAGAGTAGGAAAGGAGGACAAACAAAGGAAGCCACAACCTTGCCAGCAATGAGAGAATACAGTAAAAGCTATATGGAAAAGAAGTAAGAGAGAACTGGGGGCAGGGCAGGCAGAGAGAAAGGAAAAGAGGGAGAGGAAGGGGAAGAAGAGCAGCAGTGGTGCTGGTGGATTAGTGTAGAGCAGGTGGGGCAGAAGAGGTGGCATTAATACGTAATTTATTGATGAGGGATAGAATATGCGGACGGAGCAGAGTGTAGGCGAGGCAAAGCCTGTCGTGGAAGTCCCTTACGCTAGCAGTATGCGCCTTTCCATTTACGCACTTCATACATACTAATACACTCACTCACACACACACACACACACACACACACACACACACAATCCAACCTCCATTCCTTCCAGTCATCCTTCACTTCCTCTGCTTACCTCTTCCTTCCACACAACACTGGCAGGAGCTCATCTGAATCTTGGCCTAAAAACTGCATTTGTTTTTCAGAGCATATGAAACCTGTCACAGTGTGGCATTTCTTCTTTAAAGGCAAAGTTCAGCATTTTGTGAAATACACCTTTCTTGCTGAGAGTGAGAATGACAAAATTTATGTTAGTCTCATAGTAGTTTGCTAACTATGCGGCTAGAGCAAGACAATAAAGAGTTAGCTTAAAGACTGAATGCAGGGGGAAACAGCTAACTTGACTTAGTCCAAAGGTCAAATATACACCTAACCACACACCACCACAGAGATTAATACTGATCTGGTCATCTCATTCTCAGAAAGACAATGGGTACGAAGTTCCCAAAAAACTCATCTGCTGACAAATGTACCAATGCATGGTCATGTCTTGTTTTGACACAGATAAGAGCTAACCTTGGTGTACTACTCAAATCATTTTGATGTTAGGCAGAAGCATTAGCAACAGCAATAAAAGGCACTGTTGCAACTGTAAAGTCAAGAGACTTCTGTCAATAACTTAAAATTACAGTATCACAGAAACACATTTATGCATTGTTTACTGTGTCATTCCTGTGTTCACAGGCATATATGAAAATACAACACACTTTCATATATGCGCACAAACACATAAAATACTAATTTATCTACAGTTTGTCTCCCCTCTAGAATATAGAAAAGTAATCACAGAATGTAAACTAAAGACCATATTGCAATGGCATCACACCAGCTGCGACACCCATTACCATGTTGATTTCCGACCCATGAGTACTCCGTACACATTACTACATTATTGCATGACCACACCCATCTTTGAGCTCAACTACACTCCTAAATCTTCACCAAGTTTTCATGACTGCAAAGTCATGACTAATGCCACTATTCCAACATTTACGCTGATCTTGACTAGTTCATATTTCAGGGAGTTTTTACTCTATTGTAAAATTGATGTGAATTAATGCATAATTGGTTATTAGCAAAAAATACAAAAGTGTCCATGAGCATTTTAAACTGTAATATTACAGTGTGAGGCTGGGGCATAGTCTACATTTTACTTGTATGACAGACATGAATGTCTGTGTGGTGTACATGGAAAATGCGGTTTCAGTCGACTTTTTAAAGCTTACTATGAGATCTTCAAGGTGTTTTGTCAAAGCAGCCAATGCAATTCTTAATGTATTTTGTCATCATTTTTTTTTTTAAATGAAGATGACTCTCTGCTCTCTACTAGGCTGGACCAAACTTCTCAGCTGAGCAGGTGTGCGCACACACACACATACACATTCATATAGAACATAGAGGAGTCAGATTGATCCAGACAGATAGGTACATTACTCTATCATCATGGTTGTATGGTTTTGAAGCAGAGGCTAGTGGTAATAAAATTCAAACACATAGCAAATTGCAACTTGTTAATCAAAACTATTTATCAGTGTCAAAAGTTAATATAATAAAGTAGGTTTTGCCCTTTTTCCTACTTCCTACCCCAAGCCATGCTGTTGCGGCTGGATATAAATTGAATGGCTATTGCTGAAAAAATGCCAACCATAAATCAATGATGGGATCTGATATAATGATAATCTTTAAATACCAGTATATTGATATATAGTGCTGTAAATGCACAGCTGCAGTAAAAATGGGTCAGTATTTAATGTGAACTAAGAGAGAGGCTGACTTGTAACTGTAAAACGAGTTTAATTACATCTAAGATTAATTCACAGATGATGGGAGCTTATCTTTCACTGCCAGACTGTATTGTCATCCAAAGTGTCAGAAAAGCACAGAAACTGTAATAATGATAATGTTTGATTAAACACTGAGAATGGAAGACAAAAAGAGGCAAAGAAAAGAAGAAAGGAGGGAAAAGGCAGCAGGCAGGAGAGGAGGAGGCTGCTAATTGATTAGCTACAGAGAGAAAATCAGAAGCTTCATTTGCCAAAGTGCTGCTGGGGATGTAAACCCCCACCACCCCTCCTCCTCCTCCACAAGGGATGGAGGCAAGACACAGGCAATTGATACACTGTGTTAGGCCTTATCAGGACCACTGTGATCAGCTGCACCTCCAGGCCAACTCTCTGCAGTTTAACACCACAACAAAGCTAATATGTGAGTATGCGGGCATGTACGTGTGTGTGTGTGTGTGTGTGTGTGTGTGTGTGTGTGTGTGTGTGTGTGTGTGTGTCTGAAAGAGTACTGAGGCTTATGCATAACACAATTATAATACACAATGCAAGTGAATGTATGTTTCTGTTAAAAAAATAGAGAACATGCAGAGGAAGTGTATGTACATGCAAATGTGTGTGTGTGTGTGTGTGTCTGTGTGTGTCTGTGTCTGTGTCTGTGTGCGTGTTTGTATATGTGTTGTGAGGTGTAAGCATTAAAAGCTTTTTTTTTTTGCCCATGGGAAAATGACCTACTATTTACTGATTAACATCAGCTCTGGAATAGATAGCAGTGTGTGTGTGTGTGTGTGTGTGTGTGTGTGTGTGTGTGTGTGTGTGTGTGTGTGTGTAAAGAGATATGTGCATGTCAGTATTTGGCTTCCTTTACTCCACAGTGACAGGAGCTGCATTATCATTCCCACCCACACACATTACTCACAATAGCAACGTTAATATTAACACCTTATGTAATGTTGGCTTTGAGCTTCATTTCCCTTCCAGAGAAATGAAAACTGCACGTTGCAGTTTTATTTTTATGTGCCCTACATGGCATACTTCAGAACATGAAGATGCACACAATGCTGCTGAGTTATGAGGCTGTCACTCGTAATACCCCAGAAAAGTTGGCAACCTTTGTGTAAAAATCACAGCTTCCATTATGAGTACAGTGCATACTACTACTACTACTACATACTACTGTCTCTTGAAGCTGCTAAATCTTACTTGAATGCCATGATTCTGTCGCACACACTGTACTGTACATCATCCTGGTCTCAGGCCAGTACAACAGCTGTGAATCCAGTAAGATCGCTATACAACCAATCCCTGAAAATTCTTGACAAGAAACCTCAACGGCACCATCACTGTGATATACTCTCCAAATACAAAATGCTGAGCTTTGACAACTTGATCATGTTCTCAAATATTCGCCTAATGCACAAAATCATTCACAACGCAACAACCCCCCCCCCCCACCACCCCAAGCTCCCACAGCACCTCAAAAACATCTCTGACTACCATTGTTTTACTCGCAAAACTAAAAACTGGATTCTGAGTCAGCAGTCGTGCAAACACTGAGTCCGGGACCCCTGTGCTAAGGTTACCAGTTGGTACCTGCGGGGATGGGGACACCCTCGTGGGTAGTCCCATCCCCCCCCCCCACCACCACCACTTTCCCATTCCCCACTCTCCCACTAGACTTGTTGTATTAATGTACCTGTACAAGGAAACTGTAGCAGTAACTTGTCGGATTGAATGTATTATGCTATATGCAGTGTGTACCTTCCGCTTTCTAGGTAATGGGCACCTGTGACTACTACATTTCAAATTGCACCTTTGTAATTTTATATATTGGCTCTGTACAGTGTGTACCTTCTGCTTTTTAGGTAATGGGCACCTGTGTCCTCTATACTTCAAATTGCACCTTTGTCATTTATTATGTATTATGCTCAGCGCAGTGTGTACCCTCCACTTTTAGATAATGGGCACCTGTGACTACTATATTTCAAATTGCACTTTTGTGATTTATTATGTATTATGCTCTGTGCAGTGTGTACTTTCCATTTTAGGTAATGGTCACCTGTCTACCACATTTCAAATCGCACTTAGTAATTTACTGCGTCTTATGCTCCGTGCAGTGTGTACCCTCCGCTTTTTAGGTAATGGGCACCTGTGACCAACTTGCACTTTGTAATTTTTTTTTATTATGTACTATGCTCCGTGCAGTGTGTACCTTCCACTTTAGGTAAAGGGCACCTGTGCCTACCTCATTTCAAACTGCACTTTGCAATCTAACTGTGATGATTGTTATTAGTTTTTATTCTTAGTCTGATGATGTTGTTATTAATGTACCTAGCACTGTATATCCTAACTTGCTCTGTTAATTTATTTATGATGTCTGTCTCTATGTCAAAGACTACAGATGGAAATTAGGTTTCCTGCTAAATCTGGTGCAGCCATCTCTTTATTCAGCTTGGAATAACTAATGTCACTGCACGTTGTCCTGTTATAAATTAAATAAAGTAAACTACTATAAAGAGAGTTTATGCTGTGAAGTGATCATAAATCACATTTACACTGAGCCACTCCATGTGTCTCTGGTGGATCAGAGAGCTATTTTATATCAAATAAGCCAAGTGTAGATGCAACCAAAAAGCATTAGAGCAGTTTACACTTGTTATTTCAAGGGGATCTAGATACACGAACACTTTGATAAGTCGTTTTCAAGGACTATGAGGGAAACAAAATTGTCAGGCTCTCATTCACATCACTTAGTGGTTCACTCTCACATCATATTTGGTGGTCAAACTGATCAGTATGGTGGCCCTGAGGTCTTAAAACACTGCATCTTAAAAAAGAACATGCAAATGGACAAAACAAACAAACAAAAAATAATAATAATAAAACAGCTTCATCACAGTACATGTGCAACATTTAGAGAAAACACTGCATTGCCAAACCCAGAAAATCTGCAATTCACACAGAACACAATGAAAAATGGTTTACAGAACGGTTTCATTCACATAATGGAAAGAAATTAACAATGTATTGGGTTTTTTTTTTTTTTTTTTTGTTTTAACATTGATTGTATGATTCAGATATTCTGTACCATTATGTGAACTTGTATTCTAGTAATCAGCAAAAAGGCTAACACTAGTTTAACAGCATTTCTGCATTTGGTTGGATTTTCTGAGTTTGCACTTTAAAGAAATGCTGCACATGTGTAGTGAAGATGCCTTATTCATTTGTTTGTATTTTGTATACTAGTGTGTGTTCTTTTAAGGTGCAGTGCATTGAACTTTCAGGGCCACCACAGATAAGGGATCAGATAAACAGCAGTTTGTTGCGCTCTGTTCATTATATTTGTTAAGTTTGCTGGGGTTGATTTTCTGGATGGCTAGATTCAGTGTACCTTAAGCCACTGTTATCACATAGGACTGACTACATAGTGTGCAAAGGAATTGCATTACTTTACATGAAATGTAAAGCTAAATTTACATAAAGCTTTTTTGTTATCAGATCCACCAAAGAAGTGTAAATGGGGTCTTAGAGATGGAATGAAATCTGATTCTTCAAATCACCTCAGGAGGTTGAGAGCAAATGTTCACTCTTAAATGCGGAAGTAGTAGTTTGACTAGGTAATTGGATTTCACTAACTACACCACTAACTGCCTTTTTCATTAGAGCTTTCATCACATCAGAATCTTCATCAGTGAATGTTGTTAGGATCCTGCTTCCTTGTCTCTCCTAGTGTGTCTCCTTGCCCTTTTTCCTAGTGTTTGTTGTCTGTCTGTTTCTCCCCTGTCTTTGTGGTTGGGCGTCCCCGTACCTCAGCCAGCTCCGCCTCCCTCTGGACTCATCTGGGAAATATTCTTCCTGATTTGGCAGAGTATTTAAGGAGACAACTCTCTCCTACCTGTGCCGGATTATTCCTCATCTTCCCATGACGGTGTCTGGTCTCTTTTGTCCTCCTCTCCTCCTGAGAAAGAGTTTATGTTCCACTGTTTTACCTTAGCCACTTATAGTGTGCTCTTTTCTTTTGTTTCAGTGCCTACCTGCCCCTTCCATGCGTGCCTTGATTCATACCCGCCTTGTCGGAGCTCTTTTTGTTATTATCCACTCCTTTTGAGTGCGTTTTTGGTTATTTTTGTTCCACTCGTTGGAGTGCGCTTTTTGTTCCTCCTTTTGTTAATAAATATTGTGTTTCGTTTCATAAGTCCTGTGTCGGGGTCTGCATCATTGGGTCTCCACTAATTAGTGGCGACAAGCCTAACAAATGTCTGCTCAGTTGACATGGTGTTGGTTCATTTGTCATCACATGATGGACTCCTGCTCAATGACCTTTGGATGCTGTGACAGTTTTAAATCTCATATTCACAGATGACTGATGTAGTCTTTTTGTGGTGTTCACTGTGTCTCTTCCCTATGGTCCTGTTTGCTGTTTGATGGCACTGATGTTGTGTTCCCCACAACTGTCATATGTGATGTCATGATGTATGCGTCTCGGGGAGATGGATGCATTTCCACTTGTGCCATATGGCAAAAAACATGATCATGACAACTGGTGTGATTATGCTGTACTCCAAATTACTGTTATTCCACCACATTTTCAGCACTCAACTCCTTCCACATGTTTCAACATAAAAACTTCATTCAAACATCAACATATTCAGCTCATTGGACATTCCGGCTAGTACTTTTCTCACTCACACCTTTCATAATTTCTGAATTGTTGGCCATTTTTCTTCATTAAAATAACTGATGCAATGTTCAGAGGCTAGAGTGGGTGACATCACACCCATGATGGGAGGTGTTAAACTGTTTGGAAAATTTCACAAATTTTACTGTTCACACATATTTTTTTGTCAGAAAATAGGCAGATTTGTGACAGGAGTACCATCCAGCTGCACCATTTACTCCTTAACTGAGAGGAGGATTTTCAGAAAAAAAAAAAAAAAACATCTGATATGAATTAAGAGGAGAAAACTAGTTACTGTGTTTGTGTTAGTCTTGTTCAACAGGTTCTTGATAAATTGATCAAACTCTCTCTTTTTTTGTTGTATTGATGAGCATTGTCAGTGTTGACTCTGTCCACTGTGTGTGAGGAGTTTAGCCCTGACCTCATGCAAACAGACACAGAGAGTAGAGGCAGAGAGGCCAAAATCACTTTTGTGCCCCTTGGTTCTACTCAGTGTTTCTCCTCTTTTCTAGAGGCCACATTCACATTTACTATCTTACCAGTAGCTCAAACAATGCAGTGCAGAAGGAAATGGTTGTGTACACTAAGACCAGCGGACCAACTGGCTGTTGTCACTTTCATTTCTGCAGACACAAATTTTATCACAATCCACTGCTAAAATTAGCTAGCTATTCTTCTGCAATGCCTACAAATTCAATCAAATCTGATACTTATCACATGTGCATGCCCTCCAAATGTATTCAGTCAATTCTATGACATGGCATAGCACTTTCTTATGTGGCTGCCAAAATCTTTTAAGTGTTGCTTTATACTGCCATACATCTTGAAAACATCATGAAACTGCCAAACAGTTTACACAGAAAAATTCAACACATGGTGATTTTAACATGTTTACACTCATGCACTGACACTTAACAACATTGATAGGTATCTCAGACAGAGCCTTGTCTATAATTCAGAGTTACATTCACATAATATTCAATGATAAACAGTAAGAGGACCACAGATGGATTTAGTCACTTTAACTTCCATATGAAAGCAAAGTGGTGGTTGAGTTGAGGACAAGACCAGATCTTAGCAAAAAGCAGAAATGTAAAACAACAAAGAACAACCAAAGCCATTATCAGGGCTGTGCGATAACAGCATGCCTTTCTGAAGCTTTGTTCAGCTCCTGATCATAACACTGGTTTCAGATCTGTGTGACATCTAAGTAAGGTTCCGGAAAAAAGTGAACAAGCTTTCATCACTTAATGAAATCAATCAAATAAAAACTAGTTGCTATAGCTCAAAGTGGCCAAGCAAATTAGCTTTGAGCATGAATTAGCATGAATTGTGATGCATGTCAAACAGCTTTATTGCTCCCAAATACTTTTTTTTTTTTTTTTTTTTTTGGAATGTTTGCATTGGGAGTTTACACAGGCAGCATAACAGACATCACCCCAGAATAGCAGATGATGGAGAATGTGAACAGTTAGGATGAAAGTCAAACTTGCTATTTTTATTATTAAGTAGCAATATCAATATAGTTGAAGTTGAAGTTGCTAACTTTATTTGTCAAAACATGCATTCAATTTTTTTGAAGTGGGGATGTACGAGATACTTATAAGTAGTCAGTGTATTGCCTACAGTAAATGGTGGTCAGCTACCACCAGTTTGGAGAGACAGACAGGATAACTGGCACAGAGGCTAAGTAATGTACTGCTGTGGACAGAGTCAGCATCAAATTGTATTTTAGCCACCCCAAAGAAGGCCCACCTATAAATAATCAATATCAGTTTAGGTATTTATTATTTGATTAACATTTTTACAGTTTTGCCTTGCCATCAGACAGTCCTTTCCTTATTTATATCATATACAACATATTTTATCAACCATAAACAACACTCCATGCACTGATCCAGACCACTGCCAAATAAGCCAGATACTTGCTGAAGAGCACTGCTGTACTCAACTATCAAGTAATATAGCACTTAATGCCTTGAAATACATGAAAGGACTTACCAAACAACTAGTAAAGAAATGCAGTTTCCACAGAAGTTTTCCCTCTCTCTCTCTTTGATGCGTTCAGTGTCCATCTGCAAAAGTTCTTCTGAGGCCAGCATTCCATTTTTGCTGCCATAATCACCAATTTTTCATTTTCTTGTATTTGTCATTTGTTCCATAAACCACTAAAACGATTACCCAAACAGCTCATCTGCAGCTTAAAATAGTTTATAGCATTCATAGGAATACATAGTTAAGAGAATGTAGTACCAAATGAAAGCACTGTCTAATGGCACTGAAAATATTCCTAATATAGAGTACACTTAAACTGATATTGATGTTTTTTAGGTTGATCAAATAATGTTAAGCTGCTGACACCTTGCACTGCCGTACATTGTTTTGCTTCCGTGCCTGTGTTACTCTCTGCTTCTTCAACCTGGGGTCATGCGGACTGTCATCTACTTAAAGTAATGAGTGTGAAATACAGTGGTGGAAAAAAAGTTTTTGGACACCCTTAAAATTTTCTCAAATATTATTATGAAATATTTGTGGAAAAATCTTTTTTGTGTTTCTGCATTAGACAGACACAAACAAATAGAAATGATATATTTTTTTTGTTTATTGTTCACAAGAAAAACTAACAAAACTAAATTCTTGACAGTTTCAATATGTCAGTTCTCAACATTGTCGGTATCAAAGTCAACAAATAACAGAGAATGTGTTCAAAACTGAACAAAAAATAAATAAACCATCACATCATCAAATTAATATTTAGTAGTCTTGCCATTAGCACGCAGTAGAACTCTAATCCTGGCTGGCATGTTCCCCACGAGCCTTTCACACTGTTGAGGGGTAATCTTGTCCATTCTTCTTGAATTACTGCTTTTAATTCTTCTAAATTCTTTGGTTTACGCTTTGAAACAGACCTTTTGATAATCCACCACAGATTTACAATGGGGCTCATGTCCGGGGATTCAGCTGGCCACTCTAAGACCTGGATACTGTGCTCCTGCAGCCAAGTTCTACTGGCCCTGGATGTGTGGCAAGGGGCATTATCTTGTTGAAACATCCAGTTTTGACCTTGACAGAACAGTGCATGTGCAGAAGGGAGCGTGTGGGTTTCGAGAATGGCACAATACTTGGCAGAGTTCAATGTGCCATCACAGACAGTGAGATGACCAACATCAGCAGCACTCATGCATCCCCAAACCATGATACTACCTCCACCATGTTTGACAGTAGGCACTGTACATGCTGGAGATAATGCTTCGCCTGGCCTTCTGCGTATCCTCACATTAGCAGGAGGAAGATAAAGCTGGAAACTGGACTCATCTGACCACAGAATCTTCTTCCAGTTCCTGGCTGTCCACTTCTTGTGTGCTTGGGCCCAATGACGCTGGGCTAACCTCTGTCTCTCATTGATCAGGGGCTTCTTGACAGCCTTGTAGGACCTTAAGCCATGATCTAAAAGTCGGCCACGCACAGTGCGGGTGGAACACTGGACACCAGTTTGGTTTGACCACTGCTACTGAAGCTCCTGTGATGTCATTCGGCGGTTTTCCCTGCACATGCGGATCAGGATGCAGTCATTTCTTGCTGAAGAAACCCTTGGACGCTCAGATCTTGGTTTGTCTTCCAAGCTGTTGGTTTGTCTGTATTTGTGCAGAGTGTATCCAACTGCTGAAGAATTGCATCTGCACTTCCTGGCTATCTGGCAGCAGCTGTACCCTTCCTGGCTGAGAATCTGTATCTTCAGGTGTGTTTCCTGCATTAGGTTCCTTGTTTTAGCCATTTTTGTCTCTGAAGAACTTTCAAATGTCCTGGCTTTATATAGACATGAAGCACAGCAACAAAAATTGTGTCTTTTAATAAAAAGCATGACCTTCGTTAGTGGATCACTGGTACCAAAATGACCCAATACTCATAATTTCTTTTGTATTTTTATGGAACCAATCAATTGTTAGTTTCTAACGGCTTTTTTAGGATTTGTTTAGTATTTTGGCTGTGGCTGTACTAAAAGAAATTGCACTTGAAGATCTAAGAGTGTTTCTTAATGCAATATTTCACAAATGTGTGGGGTGTCCGAAAACTTTTTTCCACCACTGTATGTCTGCTGTTCAACCACACACGCACCTTATATGTACTGACTTGGAAGGAAAACGACAGACCCACCTTCACTGCCCAGTGACCATGTATAGTTTGAGCCTCATGTTCATTCATAAAAACGTACAGAAACATTTTGTTGTTGGTGCTATTGGTGGAACAGTCATCCCCTAACACCTTTTCCAGGGTGCTGTTACACAAACCCAATTTGCAAGCAGTGCTTGAATGCACATCACAAACTGTGCCGGTGTCTTGTTTCACAAATGATTATCACTAGCAAATTGCAGATGAAAGTCCTCCAGTCCTCTCACATGCTCATGCATGGATGGTAACTATACCATTTCTTTGGATTACGTAAACATGTCATAATGTATGTGAGAAGAAATAATCTCTGTTGCAAGCTGCAGTTTACAATTTGTTGCAGTTTGTTGAAATGGGCGCCTGATCACCCCTGCATCTCATGCATGTTGTGAAAGATGGCAAGCTATTGGTCAGTGTGAGTCTACCATGTCTTAAGGCCACAGGAAGAATAACCCATTGTAAAAGAAGACTTAAAAAATGACCAAATCAACACTTAAAAATCTAGTTTTAAGACTACTCAAACTTAGAGACGCATTTCATTTTAGTCAAAGGGGAGCAATTTTTAAAGAGATAGACCTCAAAGAGTTAAAAGTCAGCATTTAGACCACTGAATTCTTCTACTGCACTCAATTCTTGGGGGATAAAAAGATGTTGCTGACAGCTGTTTTTCTGTGAGTGGGTAGTCCATTTTCCACTAACAGTGGCGTGCGTTGTATATGTCACTTAAAAAGTGTGTCCGCTTGTCTGTAAGTCTGCCACACATGCACACATACACAGAGATGGACACACACACACACACACACACACACACACACACACACTGACTGTTGTTTATTCCAATTTTTTCTTCCTGGTAAATTTAAGCAGCTCTTCATCAGATTCCCTCTTCACTGTCCACTAAACTTCCCTTGTTCCTTCCTCTTCTTCTGTTGCAGAAAGTGAAGAGCTCAGTGGTGATTCTATCCTGGCTCTTCTCCCAGAACATTGATTTGACAGATTGCATTCAGAAGCCAAAAATAAAAAGACAGCTTTTGACTGCATGAGAAGAGAAGTGCATCATGTTTTTTATATATATATATATATATATATATAGAGAGAGAGAGAGAGAGAGAGAGCGAGAGCGAGAGAGTATGTATGTAGTCAGTATGTATGCACTGAGATAACCCAGTGCTCTAATATCCATAAGAACAACCTACTGTTGCAATTAGAGATTGATGAGGTACAATATACCTCATCCACGGTACAAAGATTCGAGGGCAAGGGGAAGCCAGGACGACAGGTCAGTGCAGGGATGACATCTGCATCCCCGAATAACGAGATTGGGTACCAAGCCCCAAGAAGCACAGACACCCTGAACACAAGGGCAGCTGACCTGAGAGAACAGATAACAGAATCCTGGGGGAACACGACTACCTACCTGCCAAGGCTAAGAGACAAAGTACCAGATGAATCTCTACTGGAAGACGTGAACATTGTACTGATGACTATATCCACAGAAACCATCACCGAGACCAATCAGCTGATGTATGCAGTGGCAACAGTCATCTTGCATATGCTAGGCTACAAGATGCAGTAGCTGGAAGGAGCAGGGGAACCCTCCATGGAAGAGGAGACTGGAGAGCAAGATCATGGCAACAAGAAGGGAGGTTAGCTGGCTAACTGAGCTACAGAAAGGTGTAAAGATCAGGAAGGAAGTGCCAAGGAGATACAACAAGCTGTCCATAGATGAAGCTCTGGAGACTGCCAAGCAGAGGCTCACAGCTCTGGTTACCTGCCTTAAGAGATACAACAGAGAAGCCGAGACCAGGAGAATAAATAAAGGTCTACTCTCAATAACAGGGTAGTAAGAAGACCCAGATAGACCCACCAAAGTCTGAAACTGAGCTCTACTGGAAGAGTATCTGGGAGAAGGAGGCATTGCATAACACCAATGCCCAGTGGTTGATTGAATTGAAAACAGACCACACTAGCCTCCCAGAACAGGAACCAGTAGAAATTACCACTGCAGACATCCAAGAAAGCTGGACAGCTCCTGGGCCCGACATGATCCACGACTACTTGGAGCCAAACACCAACTACTGGTTGACAGGGCAGTCACCCAGGACTGTAAGACCAGAAGTACCAACCTGTGCACTGCCTGGATTGACTACAATATGACTCGATGCCACACACGGATACTGGAGTGCCTAGACCTGTATATGATCGACAGGACACTTAGAGCCTTCATCAAGAACTCAATGGGGTTGTGGAAGACAACTCTGGAAGCCAACTCACAGCCAATTGCAGAAGTGAGCATCAAATGTGGTATATACTAAGGAGATGCACTGTTCTGTATAGGCCTAAACCCCCTCAGCCAGATCATCACCAAGAGTGGCTTTGGATATCGATTCCGAAGTGGGACAACAATCAGCCACCTCCTCTACATGGATGACATCAAGCTGTATGCCAAGAGTGAGCTTGACATTGACTCCCTCACTCACCTCACCAAGATATACAGCACCAAGATATACAGCAATGACATCGGGATGTCATTCAGACTGGATAAGTGTGGATGGTGTGCAGAAGAAGGAAGCTGACACAGCAAATGTTCAGGACAGCTACAAATACCTAGGGATCCCACAGGCAAATGGCAATCATGCGGAGGCAACACGGAGATCAGCCACAGCCAAATACCTTCAGAGGGTGAGGGAGGTCCTGAAGAGTCAGCTGAATGGCAAGAACAAGATCCAGGCAATAAACACCTACACCCTGCCAGTAATCAGATACCCTGCTGGTATAATATCCTGGCCACTGGAAGAAATGGAGGCCACTGATATCAAGACAAGGAAGCTCCTAACAATGTATGGAGGGTTTCACCCTTCCTTGAGGCTATACACTAAGCAGAAGACAGGAGGCCGCGGACTAGTGAGTGTCAGAGCCACTATCCAGGAGGAAACAGCAAGCCTCTGGGAGTACATCAAGAAGATGGCCCCCAATGATGACCTGCTGAGTGAATTCCTCAGGCAGCAGAAGCCCAGTAAGGAGGAGCCAGAAGGATTGGCATGGACAGACAAGCCCCTGCATGGCATGTACCATCGGAAGAGGCTGACATATTTTTTTATTTATTTAGATAGATAGATAGTAGTGGTGATGGCGGCATGTGCGGACGCAGCGGCTCCTCTCTGTCCCGATAATGTGGTGTTTACATGTTTGTCTTCATCAGTGTGTTCAAGTGATTTCATGTTTTCATCACGCTTGTTTGTCCCAATGCCCAATGGCAACTTATATTTAAATTAAACCCGGCACACGCTAAGGAGTTACTCAACCTCAGCCTACTCAGTGCGAGAGGAGGCGGAAGCGGGGAAAGCACGGGGGTATCCGGGCAAGGCTATACCATCCATCGTACTCGCCAATGTATGCTCCTTGGACAACAAACTGGACTATATACACCTTCTGAGATCGACCCAGCAGACCGTGAGAGGTGCTGTGTTTTTGTTTTTACGGAAACATGGCTCAGTAACTCAACTCAATAACAGACAGAGCCCTCATTGAAAGAGGTAAGACCGACGGCGGTGGGGTCTGTATTTATATCACTGATGCTTGGTGTCAAGACGCTGTGGTGATTTGTAGACACTGTTTACCCCCCGTGGAGTTAATGATCATCAAGTGCCAGCCTCTGTTAATGTCCTGTACATATAGCAGCATTGACAATAAAGTTGACGACTTGACTTGACGTCACTCATTCAGCTCATTCAGCAACAGACTGATCCATCCCACTGCACCACAGAGTGACAGAATTTATTTTATTTTATTTAATATTACAAATAAGTATCTAAATTTGCTCCTTCTAACTCTTAAGTATATTACCTTTCTTGTTTTTCATTTTTATTCAGGGGCTTTTTGTAACAAAGGAATTTCCATTTCCATTTGATAACCATTGTTCAAACTACTACAGTAGATACCAGATGTCACTGATAGCTAGACCAGTAGGGGGTTGGACTTATGTAAATGAGATGCAACGAGTAGCACTGTGTTACCTGGCTCCCCTGGTAGGTGAGAATCGTTCAGGCTGGATTTCTCACTAAACTGGTTTGAGGAGTGCCTACATTCAAATGGCCACATCTTCTTCAAATATTTTCAGATTTCCATGGGTTAGACATCATTGGAAAGCTTGGAAACTACACTTTCAGAATCTGCGAATAACTCAAAATGCCCCCTGGGAGACTTGTTGCTGGTTTTCTCGTGACTGGTCACATATGTGTGTGTGTGTAGAGCCAGAGATAGTAATGATATCTCCAGAGCATGAATGTAGCCTTAAAGCTACAGGAAACTTGATTTAGAATTAGCAACTACATTTCCACAAAACAGAAACATAAACATTTCCTCATTTATACAGAGTTTATTAAAGAAGTCAAGCGGCTGGTATGGTACAGGCATTTCTATTAGATGCAACCTCAAGGTCCCACACAACAACGAATCTGCATGGTTGCGTTTGCCATTGCAACAAATAAACCATGGTCTTCAGTGGTGAAGGTCACAGGTGAAACCTACAGCTTTGTAGGAACAATGCCTTACCTTAATAACAGTTTAGTAACAAATTCATGATTTAGAGTTTCCTGTGACTTTAAGATGATATGTTTTTTAAACCAATTCATAGTCTTGAACAAATTCTGAGGATATCACAAATGAAGGCCAACAGCAAATATGCCCTCTTTGACCTTATTTGTGTGAACCTCCCTTCTTATCATGTTTTCTGACAATGAGACCCATGTCCCAATACATATGTGCCATAACAGTAAAAGCTTACCACCATTTTAGGCTCATACGTAACGCTTCTCCGAACTGTTTAATTCTATTGACCCACCATTAGAATAATCCTGTTACTGTTAGACAATTGCCCCTTCTCAGTCAAATAATAGGGATGCCTCATCATCTAACTCTACAAATGAACAATAACATCAATTTTATGTCTAGATTCTAAAGTAAGATCTACTTTAGTAGTTTTACTGGAACTGATGCTGTGTAATTAACAGCTGTGGACCAGAGCCATAACACACCCTTCTGAAACAGGAAACACTACTGCTTTACCAAAAATGCAAAAATGCAACAATTCTCTGCACTCTCTGCAACACAGACAGCAATCAATACATGACTTCAGCATTTTATAAATGACAAAATCAATACTTTTTCATATCTTGCGATTGTAATGTATTCTGTTAGACACCACCCAGGGAAAGAGAGCAGAAATACGTAGGTGTTGCCAGCATTGGGGCAAAACAAATTCACATGCTAGACAAACATATTCATTTCCAAGAGTATTTCAATTCCTTTCACTTTGGACAGTAATCAAAAGCAGAAATGCAGCACATTTTCATAGAGGAAATAGACCATATCACAGTTCCACGAAGACAAGGCAAAAGGTCTACTATAAAAGGCAATTTAAGAACAATGATGTAATGCAAAGATGGAAAGTGATGGTGTAGGAATCCGGTGGAGGAAGGGTGTGTAGCACATCTGAGTACACACCCTGTCACAGACCTGTCCGCCTTTCCTTTACTAACAATAACAGTATCATTCCATAACTGTAACAGTAGTGTGTCTGCCATGTGCATATACTGTAAAAAGTGAGATTTTTAAAGATGCTGACATGATTAAAAATATTGTCAGTGAGAGTAATCTGAGGTTATGCAGAATTGTAAAGTATTTACATTTTTCTCAGTGAGTTGGAAAGGTCAGGCAGTTCACCATTTTGATCCAGACCAGCATTTATTTTGTGAATTCACGACTAAATTGTAATGACAACGTAAATCAAAAAAAACATTTACAACAAAAATGACAGTGAAATCTCTGTTCATTATGCCATGACAAGAAAAGACGAGATGATATAGCTGTTTCGGTGGACAACCTAAGTTAGATCAAAGTAGCCACCTCAAAGTATTGGGTGTTTTTCTTTTGAACCAACGATTTAGTGCAAGTACAAATTCTCACTGCCTCTGTGCATCTGCCTCATAAATGAAAACTAAGACTAAAACTATAGTATCTCAACAACTGTTCAATGGATTTCTATGAAATTTTGTAGAGACATCGATGGTTCCCAGAGGATGGACCCAAGTGGCAGTGGTGATCCCTAATTTTTTTTGGTGTTTTTTTATTGCACCACCAGCACATTGACATGTTTGGATCCAATCTGAAATGCCGACACAACCGCTGAATGAATGACCACAAATTTGGTACAAATTGGACGTTCAACTAAAGTGATCCTCTAACTTTTCATATAGTGTCATATGCAGATCATAATTTCAGTTTATCCATTACTTATGTATGAAATTAATTACATTCCCATCGGCCTCAGCTGGACTTTATGTTATGTGCTAATTGGCAATTTTAAGCATGGCAACCTTTTAAATTACAATGGTGAACAAGGGAAACATTATACCTGCTAAACATTAGCATGAATCGTCATTGTGAACAGGTTAGCATTCAGATGTGAGCATTTAGCACAAATCATCCCTGTGTCTAAGAAGAGTCGTGCAAAACTGCTTGTATGGCTGTAGACTTTCAGTCTTGTGTCACAGTGGCAAATGGTCCAGAGATCACCTTAAACAATAATATATTCAGAGAGGCCTCCATAAACACAAACACTCATTCTCCCTTTTTTCTTTTCATTCACTCTTTCACATCACATTGAATTGTTCATGCAAAGAATTTGCCATTAAAGAGACAACAGACAGTGCTTTTACTGCCACAATGTAAGACTGCCCTGTAGTCTGGATGCGCCAACAGACGTGTTAAGGAAACTAAAAGGGTTTGAATCTGTCTGCTGGCAAAGTTTTCTCTGCAGCCATGGAGGAAATGAGAGTTGCTTTAATCATGTATCCTCCTAATAATCTCCTGGTCTCAGGCCGACAACTTGAGCATCCATAGCCGCCACACTTCAAGGGGAATAAGCTTATGGAGGGAGACACGGATAAGGAGAGAGTGAGAGTCAAAGACAGTGAGGGAGTGAAGAACAAAAAGGAGAGAGAGAGAGAGAGAGAGAGAGAGAGAGACAGAGAGAGAGAGAGAGAGATTATTTAAACGAAAAAAAACATTGTATAATTTGCTGATACAGATGATACAGTGATGAAGAGAAAAAAAGAGAGAGAGAGACATAGAGTGGGACACAGAGAGAGAGAAATCCCCAATGGACAGACTACGAGTAAAAATAAGGGAGAAAAACTAATTAACTGATGAAGACCCGTTGTGGGCTGCACATGCGCACACACACACCCGCTTACACACACACACACACACACACACAAACACACACACACACAATGAACTGAAAACTGGAAACTTCTTGCCCTCTACTGGTCACTCTGTGTCTCTATCACACACAGTCATACACACTCAGCCAGAGAATGGTAAATAATGTCGAAGAAGTGTGTGTAAATGACAGAATTTGGTGGATAATTAGCAGGAATCACATGAACACATACACACGCAGACACACACACCTGAGTAAAGGCAGTGGTGCCTTCCATGGCATATTGTGCTGGCACAGTGTGCGATGTGTATCTGCATTTAGACACTTACTTCTACCATGATGAACTTCTCATCTGATCTCCTCGTGGAGCAGGCAGCAGAATCAAACTAATACTGTAGTGCAGAGCAGAAATTGCTGTCATGTTATTCACGTAATGTTTTTTTGTTTTTTGTGTTTTTTTCATTATTAACTTCTTCATTAGAATAACAATTAAAATATCAAGTTAGTAGATTGATAGTAAATTCTTGCTGATGGCCCAGAGATGCTGCAATGTTCTTTACACTCATTATGATTATTATTATCATTATCATTTCATTGGTCAAGGTCAGTGCATTGAATACATTTGCACAATTACTGTACTTAAGCACAATATACAGATACTTGTACTTTATTTGAGTTCATCTATTGTATGCAACTTTATATTTGCACTCATTACAAAGGGAAATTATGTACTCTTACAACACTACAATGAGAGATAATTGTAGTAGCTTCTAGCTTGCAACTTTTCAGACTGGGATTTGTGTGTGGTTAGGGTTCCTTGACACATTTCAGATGTTGCTGGCAGTTCTACCAATCTAAATCTCTAACATGATTTCAATTAATCTTTAAATTTTTTAACTGTTAAAATTGTTAAATATGTCACAAAAAAGCAGATGAGAGAAAATCAAGTACCAAAAATACACTAGTTGAAGGATCTGAGTTTGTCTTCCACCTTTGTTTATCTGTATTTCTGAACTCTATTCTCATTCACTATGATATGATTTTATATGACAATATACAATATGATACAATATGATAAATGTGATGATAAATTGCAGTCTTGTACTTGAATATAATATATAATAATAGGATGCTTGTAAGGTAAAGTATATAAATAAGGCTAAGAATTTACAACCATGTTAGTTGCAGCATGAGACTGTGTTGAGGTGCAGCAGTGCTTTGGACAAACTGAAATTTTGACCTGATGATAGCACTAGATGACAAGGATCATCAACATAATTAGAAATTAACCTGAACGGAAAGTGAATTATTGTATCAAATTTGTTGATAATCTATCCAATAGTCCCTTCCAAATTTGTGCCGAAATGAGGGCACTGCTGTTCGGAAAACTTCACAGAATAATACAGGTTTTAAAAAAGTTGCCAAAGTCTTTCATTCAGTACCAAAAAATGTAAACTTGCTGGTCATCATCTGGGGACCATGGCTGTCTATTGTAACAGTCCCATCAATCGCTGTGTACATGTTTCAGTTTAGAGTAGCTGAATGCATATGGCAATTAACAATTGTAACAAAGCGATATGAAGATATGAAATGGCAACAATCTCTCTCTATCTCTCTCTGTGTGTGTGTGTGTGTGTGTGTGTGTGTGTGTGTGTGTGTGTGTGTGTGTGTGTGTGTGTTTGTCTAGGCCAGCAGATAAAGTAAGATCTTATAATGTCCTAAGAAAAATAAAAATGTGTTGAAAATAGAGTTAACATTATTTTACTTTGTTTATTTTAGTTAAGTTAAGCAGTGTATTTGATGATTGTGAAAAACAAACAACATGCCAAATAAGGTCAAAATTTGATTCCTAGACACTGATCTTATGTACTGATGTAAAGCTACATTATGAAACTGAGCATTCAGATTTTCCATAAATGTCAGTGATATACGTAGGTATTTTTGAAAATTATTTTGTTCAAGTGGAAATTTTGCCATCATACTGACACTAGAGGAGAGGTCGGGGGGGACACAGTTAACATTAATTTGTCCTTTGGACATGTGAATATTTACAGCAAATAAACAGAACTGTAAAAACATTAATTGTGATTTAGATGTCAGTAGCAGATATTGTAGGTAAACAAATGAAATATGCTCATAGTTTGCAGACGTGTTCATAAAAAAACCTGCAGTGCAATCTAGCAGCCTTAGTGCTTCTACAAAACATGCTATTGCAAATTAGATAGTGTATATGTGATGGTAAGGGTTGGATATACCTGTGTTCTTACATATCATGTGGAACATTAATGGATCAAATCAAACCCTTCCTGGAGAGCAAAACAGGACTTACAGACAGACCAGTATACAGCATGAAACACTTCCAAACGCACACACATACGTAGTCCTGTTTGGGAGTGGAGTGTCACTGCAGTTGGTGCTGTACTGTGAGTGTTAGTGTGCTTGCTGCTTGTGAGCTAAGGGTTTCACTTCTCAGGGAGATCCCTGCTGATTCATTGCTATTCTTCAGAAAGTTGAGCAGTGTTAAAAATCTGTCCTCTGTATTAAGGGCCTCTACAGTGCTGAGCAAGCAAGGGCGTGTTGGAGGACACAGCAGTGAGGTGAGTTTGTTTAGACTATCAAAGCCAAAGGCTCTGATCGGCTGCAATTATCTGAAGTTCAGCAATATCCCCGGGCAGCGTTCATAATCAAGAAATGCGAATGAGAGAGACCTTTTCTCCTGCAGGCCCCCTGAGGCTTGCACGTATAATGGGTCATTTGAACAAAAGGTTCCCCATTTGGAGTTTTTTATACTCATAATACTGTGCCAGATTAACTGACTGAGAGTCTTTTCTTTTTCTCACATCTGCTGTTTTCTGCCCACCAGCAACTCTTACAGTAGCTGTTCATGCGCAACCAGTACTCTGTACTCTGTTAAGAGCACTCCAGTTACAGAGGTGTGTTAGCAATATAAAAGTCTAAAGCCATGCTAGCATAAACCACAGGCATTTCATTAGACCCCACATTATGAAAGAGCTGGACTTTAAATCCCAGGCTTGTCTTCTTAGTTTTTGTTCCATTTGTTTACAGACTTACAGTCACTGCATGTCTACATGTTATATTCTGACTGTTTAGTTCTGTTAATATCGTAATTATTATTGAGAGGATTCCAGCCAGGAATTGACCTGACAAAAGTTATTCAGTTCTTTAAATCTGACAAGAGTTGCCAAGAGAGTCCCCATGCACCCCCTGAAAATTAAATATAAAATCTTCAAATTCTTCAAATTCAAATATAAGAAAATGTCTTTGTGACTGTGGTGATTAAGAGTTCACATCTTTGTCAATGTAAAAACAAACTCAGTCCAGCAAAAAATACTAATCTGCTATTAATCTGTATATGAACAGGCAGGGGGCAGTATCATTGTTCTAGGGATATAAGAAGCATGTTGATGGCACATTCTGAGTCTTAGTAAAAAAGTATTGGTTTTTTTTTGTTTCTTTTTTTCATTTTGTATTCAGGATAAACACACCTGACTTTTGGAACTTCCATCATGCTTAGGATGATGCAGATAGGGAGTATAATATTATAGTGGAGCCAGTGGCCTAATGTTCTCAGATTCCCTTGAAGCATTAAACCCTGAGACTTTAACCTGCATCACCTGTGACATCACCAAAAATGTGTGTGGTCAACACTATCTGATGGATGGAACAGCACTGCGTGACATCACGGACACAGGTAAGATTAACAACTTCACTTACATACTACTGGTTTACAACATGCATGTTTATAAGAAAGTCTTATCTTATTGGCTCCTTCTACATTTAGCTGGTCTCTTTTTATGATGGATAGTTCAATAGTCATTGCTGCTTTAATGTCACAAAGTTACTGTGACTGTATTGTGGGTTACTCTATGAAGCAAAGCCTGCAGAGTTAAGACTTAAGGAAAGTGCGCAGAAAGGGCTCAAAAGGCAACTGGAGAGCCTTCTGACCCAAGGTGATAAGTCACATTTTTCTTCTTTTATATATTCTTTAAATTTAAATGAATCTGCAAGGCATGCTACACTAGCTGATGGCATATCTTTGTTGGCACTGTAACTATGGATCCACAGACACAGTGAGTCAATATCACTAAGATACTACTATGGAAAGAGTAGTCCATCAGTATGCATATGATTCCTAAATAGAGAAAGAAGCTAAAAGGTTGCAAGACATGAGCTTCCATCAGGTGTCACTAAAAACTAAACACAATGCAGAGCACCAAGAGTCTGTCCCAAACACAAGGAGGCATCCTTTCTTTTGAGATAGCTAATTTTAACTGGGATGTAAATAAAACAGAAGTGAAACTGGTAAAACAAATTTAAATTTAATAGTCAGAAATAATCTGCTTCAGTATGAGAGAGTGACAGCAGGACCTAAATGAAGCTCCAATAAATGGCTTACATACCAATATTGTGTAATTATTTAGCTTTTCTGCAATTTATCATGGTTCATCATTTGGTTTCCCAGTATTGAAAGAAAAAAAAATGCAGTTCCAAAATCTTTGCATGAGGCCTTTGGCTTGTGTATGTAAATATTTCAGACCAGACTGTGTATTAATCTTGGTAACAGTGGAATGAAACTGGAGGTGCCATTTGTGAGTTTACATCCGCCCACAAATGATACCATCAAAAACAAATGTTTCACTCCCATAACACTTATACACAGGGAGCATCATTTTATTTCATTTGTGTAAGTGAGAGTGTCCTCATGTTGACACACTGTAGCTGAGTTGCCATAGATGGCATTATGGCACCGTCTAGTGTTAATCATCTTTTACTGCACCCTGTTCAGCACCCTGGATAGCTCCCTGTGTAGAAACCTGTGTGCTGATGAGCAAACCAAAAGTAACACACAGCTGGCCCATTACAGGTTTTTACAAAGTGCTAACAGTTTACAGTTGAATTTACTGCGACTGTGACACACAGATGAAGATTTCTTTTTTATCCATACTCCCTTTGTTGTGTTCTGAGAGGGCAGAAACTATTTTTTGTCAGCCTAATATTGACAACAAATGTGATTTAAGTATGTGTTTAACACACTGCAGTAACTTTTCTAGTATACTGACTCTTACACCTTATTTTTCACATAGACAGCTATTAAGGTGACTTAAAATAATGAATGAAAACTTATTCAGAGGAAAATGAAAGATTACCAGTTGATGACAGCATTGCTGGTATTGATTTCACCGTGTGTGTGTGTGTGTGTGTGTGTGTGTGTGTGCGTGCGTGTGTGTGTGTGTGTGTGTGTGATCATGGCAGAACGTGACAGAAGACAATTACTGTGGTCTGAGTCAACCTGATAGAAGGAGCACATCGAAGTATAAAACATTTTATTTCCTCTTGCCCATAGACAGTGCTATGACCATGACTGAATATTCGCTTGTAGATGTTGTCAGGCTGTCCACTAATGTTACAACAACGTATTATTTCATGGCAAAACATCAAAATTTAACACCACTTCACTGAAAACTCAAGCTTTTAACAACAACACAGATAGATAGATAGATAGATAGATAGATAGATAGATAGATAGATAGATAGATAGATAGATAGATAGATAGATAGACAGACAGACAGACATTTGGTTGAGTGTGCCTTGAAACAGCTTGGAAACTTCCAGAAAATTATGTCATGACTTTAGAAGCTTCTGCTGACATCATTTGAGTCAATAGGAGATGTACTTGTGGATGCATTTTAAGGCTTATCTTCAGTGCCTCTTTGCCTGACATACTAGCAAAATCTAAATAAATCAGCCGACCTCAGAAAAAGATACTTCTTTTCCGATGCATATGCAAAGTTTCATGAGTTTTCGAGCACCTTTAGCAACTCTAAAATGTGATTCACTTTGGCATAGAAATAATAATAATTGCTTGCACAGAGAGTCCCCACACCATGCACCAGCGCTCAGGCCCTAATAGCATAATAATAATAATAATAATAATAAAACAATGCTAATTAAACTCCCTTTCCCTTTCAAACTCCTTTGAATTGTTTGAATAATCTTAATTTATTTGTTTTATTTGTTATTGTTGAGGTTTGCACAGTTGGTTGGACAAAACATTGTGGACATTGTGAAGGTATCACTTTGGTAGGAGGAGAGCGTTCAATGCCTCCTGATACAAAGAGTACCATTGTTTGAGTATTGTCAATGCCAATATACTGCACATTGTTTTTGCATGCAGGCCTTTTCACTTTTTGCTCCTGAGACAAGATTCCAAAGTATAAGTTGGGTGTCAAGAACAATTCATCTTTACCCCAGGCCTGGTCAAGGACAGGACTTAGGCAACAAAGGAAATTTTTTGACCATTATTTAACTGATTGCCAAGCAAATTAAGCACGGCAATGCCAAATATACAAGTCACAACAGCAACTGACTATATGTGCAATATTGCAGTAGTGCAGATAATATGTAAAATATTGGGGTTTGTGAGGTTGGTGGATTCACTGTTTAAGTTACTATTGTACAGTGTGTGATGGCTTGTGGCAGGAATGATTTCCTGAAGCGGGCCTTGTGACAGCAGAGGTGGAGCAGTCTATTGGAGAAGGAGCTCTGCTGTCTATCCACAAGGTGGTAAAGAGGATGTTCAGGGTTATAAATGATGGATAACAGTCTATACAGGTCCTTCTCTCCACCACCTCCTCAAAAGTACTGCCAATAACGAAGCCAGCCTTCCTGAGCAGTTTGTTCAGTCTGTTGGTGTCGCCGGCTCCGATGCTGCTCCTCTAGCACACTGCAGCAAAGAAGAGTACACTGGTAACAACAGACTGGTAAAAGATCTTCAACATCTTGCTACACACATTGAATGATCTGAGCCTCCGCGGGAAGTACAGCCTGCTCATCCCCTTCTTGTAAACAGCACTGATGTTATTTTTGCAGTTCAGTCTGTTGTTGAGGTACACTCCAAGGTATTTGTAATCCTCCACCACCATGACATTCTCCCCCAGAATACACAGTGGTTGTGTGGTCATCCTGTTCCTTCTGAAATCAGTAACCATCTCCTTGCTCTTGGTCACATTAAGCAGCAGGTGATTTCGACCCGACCATTCCACAAAATTGTCCACCACTGCTCTGTATTCCTCCTCTCGTCCATCCTTTATACACCCCACCACCGTTGAGTCGTCCGAAAACTTCTGTAGGTGGCACGATGAAGAGTTGCACTGAAAGTCTGAGGTGTACAAGGTGAAGAGAAAAGGAGACAGAACAGTCCCCTGTGGTGCTCCTGTACTACTTTCCATGATCTCATGCATGTTCTTCCCGTGCGTGCGTGGGTTCCTCCCACAGACCAAAAACATGCTCATTAGGTTAATTGGTTACTTAAAATTGTCCCTAGGCGTGAGTGTGAGCGTGAATGGTAATATGTATGTTGCCCTGCAGTCGGCTGGCGAATGGCTCCCCCCCCCCGCCAACCCTGAAAGGGATAGTTGGGGTATAGAAGATGAATGAATGAATGTAACAGAAATGTACACTCTTATTGTTTAAGTTCACACTGTTTTTGTGTTGTTTTCTCTGATAATTTTAACTTCACTTTTAACTTCAACTGCAAAGTGTCTTTGAGTACCCTGAAAAGTGTTCTATAAATAATATGTATTACTGTTATTAATATTATCATTATATATTTCACAATGTGTCCTTCAAATCACAACACAGGATAGGCACTTAGTTTCTTGTTTGGAGATGTTTAACAGCTGGTAAATGTGACTTCTTCTCTTGTGAACTTCAGTGTTAAATATAACATAAAGGATGGGTTGATGTGCTTAACAATGGAAGGCCTGTTTCTAATAAGACATTGCAATGAAAGTGTAACATTTGACTCGGTCGTTAGGTGAGAGTCACTAATGGTTATGATGATAATGATAAAGTATCTCGCTTGATCTTTTGATGTTTTTGTCCCTTTCCCAGCAGATGGCACTATTAACAAACTGTTTGTGTGTGTTTGGGTGTGCATGTGTATGTGTGTGTATGTGTGTGTGTCTGGGTGTGTGTGAGAGTGTGTGTTAGAGACACACTATTACACTGACGGTATAAAAAAAAAGTTCTGCCACCAGACAAACAAACCACAGCTCCACTGTGCACTTGATGCTAGTATGTTGATGAGAAAAAGGTGTTTGTGTTTGCAGAGCTCATATTTCATCATTTATTGTTTGACTCATCTTCTTAATCAGCATAGTTTTTTTTTACATGCACACAGGTATGCAGATTGTCACCATCTGTTACTGCATACACAACACCCAACCACCCACACACACACCCACGTAGCCAAGCTTGGCAAGAACAGCATGTTTGATTAGGAGTGGTGTGAGCGTGCATGTGTGCTTGACTGAGTGTGTTGATTTGTGTCAGGCCTTGTCCATCTGCTTGAAATCTGCTGTCCTTGAGTTTAATTTGCACAAACACACATGTACAACACTTGGAGTAAGTCCAGAGACTGCAGTAACTACATTTACTGTATGTTGATCTGGGATAGTGTCACAAGGAACACTTTCTCTTCACAGCAAAGAAGGTAATGAGTTTGAGTGCACCAGTTAGCTGAGATCTTTCCGTGTGGAGTTTTTGTTGTCTCCCTGTGTTTGTGTAAATTTCCTCCTGCAGCTCAAGGCACACATGGCAGGTCAGCTGAACTGGAAACTTAAAATTTCAGATTAGAGTTTAGACCAAAAAAAGCACTGTATTACAGAAAAGCAAAGTGTTTTATAATGCAATGAGGTAAGGTTTGCCATTAGTTTGTTATATATAGAATAATATATATAGATTAATATAGTCTGCATTCACCAGTTCACAGACACATTCATACGGCAGCTAAGCCACCTGCTCATTACGAGCATTACCCATTCAAACACACTCACACCATACCGATGGCACAGATTCAGGGGCAATTTTGATGTTCATTATCTTACCCAAGGATACTTTGGCATGTGAACTACTGAGGCCAGGGATTGAGCAGCCACAGCCACCCACAGCTGTTCAACCACTGTTCAGTATTTGTCATGGTCCGATGAAAGTGACATTAACGCACACATAGATTGAGAAACATGCTTACACATACAGACAGAATTATTTATCATTATTGTCCTAACAGGAAACACAGGTGTCAGTGTGTTTGTTTGATTGCATTGAGCCCTTTTTCGAGAAGCAGCTTCATTAATGACATCATTTTTCAACTCACCTTTTTCCTGCTCTTCAGTCATTAGTAACTCATGTTTTTGAGCTGTTTAAAGTGTGTGTGGGTCAAATCCTCAATTCCAAACATGGACTTGAAGCCTTCGTGCCAGTAGTTGCTGATATAAATACTAGATCACCCAGACACTTTAGTGCAATAAAGAAATCACTACAAACCACAACCACCAAATAAACCCTGTACAGCTGGGCCTCCAACAAGCAACTGTCAAACACTAGTATCAGCCACGCACATTAACAGTGCTGCCAACTGTGAACACAAAAGAAGCAAAGAGAGCCCTAACTGATGATTCCCTCAAACTAAACCTGAAGCACTACAACCTTTCTGACTGCTAACTATCCTGTAGCTGATGCTAACACGCATGAACATTAATTCCACAAAATCTTTTAGTCTCTCACAGTAAGGAAGGAGCATAAACATTACGATTTAGTAAAAACACTTGACAACACACTGAACCATTGGTCAGTAACCACTAGAGTTCTGGCAATAGCCCACCCCACAAATCCTACCAAAACACCACCTGTTGCTTGTGTGATTGGGTGAGATCCTGGATGGAGAGGCATGGGCATCACACACTGTATAGCCGATAGATGGAATTTGAGGTGAGTGAATGGTGTAAAATGAAGCTAACTTCAGATAAAGCTGTTTAATTGCCAGCATGTTTCCCTTGGGTGATGGGTTGCCAATGTCAGTTGCAAATATCAAACATGTTCTAAGGTAAGCTAAACTTTATGAGAATGACTGATAGTGACTGGATCTGAAGATTTAAGATTAGAGTCTTTGCATGTCACCCACTTTTTGATTTTATCTGCCAACACCAACAAACCCAGAAAGGAGCAGACCCAGTCTGATCAGTTGTCACACGCATTCATAATCGTCTCAGTGGCTGTCATGTACCTGTCTTAACCTAAGAATACCATTTTGATCAAGTTTAAATCAAGTCTATTCATCACACAGCTCTCCTACCTCTTTCTTGCTCTTTCTCTCTCTCTCTCTCTGTCTCTCAGACACTGAAGCTTTCTGACAGATATGGTACTGGCCTTGATTGTACTGATTTGTGCAATCAACAACATTTATCAAACTTTAGGCCCATTAATCCAGTCATTTATCACACTGGTCGTATGAAATGATTATAATCAAAAACTTGCTCGTAACTCAGATTGCCTCTGAATTAGTGTTTTAATTGAACAAGTAGCAGCACTACATAGACTGATCACTTACTACTTCTCAACATTCTTCCCTCATGATGGTCTGAGCTCTGAGTTAAAAAAAAGAGTATGAATATGTAGTCATTTGCATTTTGGGTGAAAAAGGAGAGGTGCCAGGTTGGGGTAGAGTTCCTGCCTCAAGTGGAGGAGTTTAAGTATCTTGGGATCCTGTTCACGAGTGAGGGAAGGATGGAGCGTGAGATTGACAGGCGGATCGGTGCAGCGACAACAGTAATGCGGTCGCTGTACCAGTCTGTCGTGGTGAAGAAGGAGCTGAGCCAAAAGGCGAAGCTCTCGATTTACTGTTCAATCTACGTTCCTACCCTCACCTATGGTCATGAACTTTGGGTCATGGCCGAAAGAACGAGGTCCCGGATACAAGCGGCTGAAATGAGTTTCCTCCGCAGGGTGGCAGGGCGCTCCCTTAGAGATAGGGTGAGGAGCTTTGTCACCCGGGAGGAGCTCAGAGTAGAGTCGCTGCTCCTCCACAACGAGAGGAGTCAGCTGAGGTATTATCATGCAGCCCAATTGAGAATATTAATTTGTTTACTCTCACCAATGTCCACTGCAGGCTGGAAAGAAAGGCTGGGTAAAAGCAACTCCAGTAGCAGCCCTACTAACAGATAAGAAATTGCAATATGATCTTATGATTTCAGAGGATCCGTTGCCTGACATCTTCCTGGCAGAAAGTAGTAAAAACTTGTAGATTGGAGCACACATCCAAAATCCTGAGGTGGTGGGCCTACAATTCGAATTTTGAACCAAACAAAAATGATGACAGATTTAAGAGATGAATCTTAAAGTGCTTAACCACCTATTACTCTTTTGTCCGCAAGGGGGCATTCCAGAGATTTGAAGCTCTGCAAAACGAACAAGGGTTGGGAAAAGAGGACTTTTACAGGTACCTGCAAGTTAGAAGCTATTTTAATCAACAGATGAAAGAGGCCTTAGCAAAACTTAACTCAGGCTTCCTGCAGGCATTTTTATCACAGCTCATGTCCCAGTCTTGCAACAAAATTATGATGAAATTATGGTGATTTTTGTTGGAGACTATGTGGCACTAGTTGAGCCAATAGCTTCAATATTTTCGGGACAGGTTATAAGAGAATTTTGGGAAGAAATCCATAAAGATAAAACAAATGTAATGGGGAGGAATATTACCTTTCATTATGAATCTATGTATTCGGGAGATACTGACTTTCACAATTGGAATATGAATGATGAAAAAATTGCTTTGTGTACTATTGGCAGCTAGAAAAAAAATATATCACAAGAAAATGGCTTAAAGTAGAACCATCCACCATTGAGGAATGGATGGATGTATTACGTGAAATTTACATTATGGAAAAACTGTCATTTTCCCTAAGAGTACAAAAAGAAAAGTTCTATCGGATTTGGTCCAAATGCACTGAGTACACAAAACCTGTAAGATCTGATTTCACTTGAGTCTGTTTGTAATTTGTAACAATCCACTCTTCATTTAAGATACTTTGTGTGTACCACTTCAATAAGTATTCTATTTTTTTTTGGGGGGGGGGGGGGTGGTATTTGTTTTCACTGTGTGTGAAACTGAGATGCCACAATGTCAGCTCTTCCTATCATTGTGAAGCAGAATTCACCAAGCGTTGGATTGTTCACTTGTTGTTCAAACCAAGGGAAAAGATACTTTAGAGGTCCAGGGAAGGATTGCAAGGTTGTAAATGGAATGTAAATATTTGCTTTTCCAAATGAAAAGAAAATTTCAAAAAAAAAAAAGAAGAAGAAGAAAAAAAGAAAAGAAAAGAAATCAAGAATGAAACTAGTCATTAGTTGCAGAGGAAAGTGCAGGAAAGCTACAAGGGATCTAGGTTCATTTTTTCTTTTTATTTATCTTTATTGTTGCCAGCAGGGAATTTAGTTTGCAACCAGGATCACACAAAAAACACACAAACAACTTCAATGCTGATGGACAACAACAACCAACAGAACAAGTGGTTCAACAGTTCACTCAGCTACAAGATCAGTTGTCATGCTCAGCTCAGCTTCAATTTTATCTCTGAACCTGGGCCCCTATTCACAATGCATCCTAAGGCTAAAAGTAGCTCTTAGTGACGTCAATCTTAGAAAAATCTTAGAATTCCTCGAATTCTAGAATTTTTCCTTGGTAAGATAAAAATTATTCACAAAGCATCTTAGGCCTTAAGAGAGCTCCTATGGTGAAAAACTGTTAGAAGGAGGGAGGAGGACTTTTAAGAAGCCTAAGAGTGTCTTAAACAGACAGGGATTGCAGCACGTACCAGCGCTCGTCACACTCGTTGCTTGTGCATAAAAAGAGAGGGAACAACGCATTGATCTGCTGGGCAATGCGCTCCCAAGTCTGCCTCTTCCCTTGGGCTGTGATCCCAATTTCCCTCTTAATACCGTTTTATTTTCATCCACGAGCTGTGCCAACAGCAGTAAAATTAATGTCATGATTACACATTTCTTAATACAGTCCAAGTTATATGATCGGTTTTCCCGTCCATTCATTACTAGGAGCGCGGAGCGCCTTTTTTTTTTTTTTTAAATCTTTTACACTTTTTGTAACAACCAATCACAGCTTTTAGAAGACTGCGTTATACCTAGCAACGGGGTCAATCACACCTTTTCACAAAGATAAAAGTTTCTGTATCCTCCTTGCTCAGAGTTGCTCTCAGACACTTCCTGAATCACTCTTAAGCTAAGATTCCTTGCTAGGAATTTTAAGGATAAGTTAGGAGCTCTCTTAGAGGACTCTAAGAAGCTGTGTGAATACGGGCCCTGGCCTTTTTAATTTCTGACTGGAAATTCTTCTTTGTTTCCTTAACTTCTACAACATTGCACTAATGCCTGAATCAGACTACACAAAATCTAACCCAATTTTGACACAATTTTGTCATGGCTGACCTATTACCAACATCATGGCTGATCATGAGTGACAATTGGGCCTCTATACCCCTGTAGTGTGACACACTAAATGACTAAAAGACTAACGTGTCAGATTTTTTTTGTCTTGACACGCCAATTTGAATGTTAACACTAGAAAATTTTTTTGTTAGCATTAGCATGCTAATCATTAGCATATTAGCACAACAACCTGATATCAAAAGTCAAACCTGTATGTACCATCAAGTTCATAAGACCTCATGTTAGCATTAGCCGCTGTTAGCATTGTGGCTAATGCTAACAAGCCAACATCACTCATTACATTACTAACATTTCAAACTCACCAGTTCAGTAGAATCACAAGGCACACACAAGATTACTGGTCCCCAGCACAATGACACACACACACACAGACACAGGTGCACACGTACTCGCGTGCTCTCAGCTCAACAGACATTCAGACTGTCAGACACATTCAGACAGAGAAAAAGAGCCATTTTCTGCCTCTGCACTGGTCTGGCATTTGGTCTTATGCTGACAAAACCGTAGCTCCTATCAGAAAAAAAACAGACAGTCATTGCTGCTGAAAATCATGCGTATAGAGTGTGGAAAGAGAAAAAATCTGGAGTTTTTTTAGGCTCTCTCCCACTCTGACCGATGACATCACCCACTCTGATACGAACATTCCGTGCAATACACACCCATTATAATCTCAAAATTTCTCCCAAAATGATCATGGTCATTGAACAGTGATTGATCAAAAACTATATGACCTATCAAAACGTGGAATAATACACCAATACACAAGACTTGTGTCTACAGTTTAAAGTTTAAATGGAGTCTCTAGGTGAAAGTATGCTGGAGCAGTACGCAGTAGAAAAAGTCCAATGATTTGTTAGTTTTTTGACCTCCTCCCATTCATTCTCTATGAGAAATGAATGTGGCTTCACCCTGAGTCCTATTGCCCCTACAGCTATTTCATAGCTATTTCATAGCCGTAGGGGCACAGGGCTCAGCGTGATTGCCCCGTGGCCCTAATTATGAACAAAGTTTCAAAGCTTTGAACTATTCAATGCAACCCTCGGATACAGTTTGAGAAATCATCTTCCTCCTCTTGATAAAAGGCCAAAATTTGTAACACATACTGTACAGTAGACAGTATCCACTACAACCTTTGAAGATTGAGATTCTGAGATCGCTGCACCGTGAGAGATGATTAGAAGTTAGAATTATTTGAATATAAAGTCGGGACCATCTCAAGGAGGAGGTGCAAGAGAATGCTGTAAAAGTGGATTCTGAGTTTTTATTGCATCTCTGGTCATTTAGGAAAGAAACATAAGTGCAAGCTCTATCGTGAAGAAATGCTGAATGATTCATTTAAAGCTATATCTCTGTCATTATCCCACCTTCTCACTACCATGTGACCAAGGGGGAAACCCATAGTCTTTATCCTCTTAACTCACATTCATACATAAACAGGCACAGACAAAGATCAGGCCACAGAGGGGCGCAAAGATAAGTATTTCTACCCTTACTACACCTACACCTTACTCTCTTCCTGCCTTCCACCCTCTGTGTGTGTGTGTGTGTGTGTGTGCGTGTGTGTGTGTGTGTGTGTGTGTGTGTGCCCCTCTGGCAACAGAGGAAAGATAGAGTCTTTTCCAAACATCCAGCTACAGAAACATGCAATGTGGGAGGGAAACCCAACCACTGGAAACTGATAACTGAACAGAAGAAATTCACTCTGGAAATCTGAAAATTGAGAAAGAGCTTCTGCCATCCTGTAAAATTGCTAAGATAATCAAAGATTTGCACAGACCAGAAATAAACAAAAATGTCAACAGACTTCTACCTGCTCATATCACCAAAAAGAACATATCAGTCAAAAAGCGATTTGTAGGTCACACAGGTCAGGGTAGCTACTGACAGTTCAAATGCTACTGGGGGAAAATCAAACATGCAACAACATTTACTTAAAATACACAATATTAAGCCCATTAAGATTCTTTAATGTGCAGCACATGGAGGTGCTTTGGTTTGCACCTTCTTCAGAGTCAGCTCACTGACTTTTATTTTACACACTGCCAACCTTTCTTTTATGGACATTTTATGGATTGTAATTTAAGGTAGAGCAGACAGCTTGTTCTAAACCCCCACACCTCCACCCAAAGGCAATGTTCCAGCAGGCTGCAGGAGAAGCACAGATAAATGCTAAGGAAGACACTCTGCAGTCTACCCACCTCCACCTTTCTTCCCCCGTTCCCTGTCTTCACTTCCTATTCTGTGATGGGTTTAGATTGTTTTTTCATCTGTGTGTGTGTGTGTGTGTGTGTGTGTGTGTGTGTGTGTGTGTGTGTGTGTGTGTGTGCGTGTGTGCAGCAAGGGGTATAGTGTTGTAGTGCAAAGCAGGCTCTCATCTCCTAGGAGTAAATCCTGTTGAAGAGCAGATGATCACCTCCAAGCCAGTCAGAGCTAACACGGTCTCTTCAAAACACACACATAGACACACCCACACATCTCCCGTCTTTGACTTTGATATAAAGTGTACACAGGGAAGACACAATAGCTGGAATACCTGTGTCATATAATGCGGGTTTCTCAAGGTGCAGTTCCTCTGACAGCCACTATAAAATCAAATGGTTACTGTCAAAGGCAGAGCAACAAAAACCCTCATGTCTCAACATGATGGACTACAAATGAGAAGCGCACAAACTTAGTACTCTGAACTTGAGTAACACACTCTACAACTGGATATTGGACTTCCTCACTGTAGTGGCAATCTAGCTACAAAAAAGCCACTTGAGGGAATCTGAAGTAATTTCCAACTCATGATGGTGTGCAAAAATGAGATCCTCCATGGATATGAGTTTTACACTTTATTCACTTACAGCTCTTTAAAACAAAAACACCTACAAAAGGCCAGGGGCTAAAGACAAAAATTAGCTTGTACAAAAGGACAAAATTACTGAAAATGGGACACAAAATCCATTCAGACATCACACACACAGACACAGTTGAAAAACTGTGTGGCTTCCCTGATCCTGATTTCCTCTCCTGGCTGTGTCTCCCTCCTCTTACTTTAATGTGCCTGATTAACCACCCATGCCCACAGGTGTGCAGGTAACCCCTAGCCACCATAGTGACTCACCAATGACACACCCACATTCATTCACCAACACAAATCCAAATTGGCTACAACATTCACAAACAGACCCCACAACAACAGACCCAGAACAGATTGGCCATCACACTTCCTCCACTCTTTTTCTCAACACTGGAAGGCTGTGTGCTTAACACTCTCCTGTTCATACTGTACGCCCATGACCAAAATCCTCAATACATGAAAAGAATTTGACGACGCTACAGTCATCAGCCAGATCTCAAACAACTATGAGACTTGATATTGGGAGGTTATTAACAATTTCATCCTGCAGGGTGGTGTGCAGAGTACAACCTACTGCTCAGTGTCAACATAACCAAAGAGCTGATTATTGATTTTAGGATAATGGAAACCAAGACAGACATACCTGTCTACAATAGTGGAGCTGAAGTGAGGGGTCGAGAGACCCGAACATCACCATCTTGAAACCATGGTATCTTATGATGTCACCTCATTCTTCACATGCATCCCCACCATGGAAGCAGTGAATACTGTAAGGAAACGACTTCATGGGACAGCAGTCTCTCCAACAGAACCAACTTCACCCCTGAACACATATGTGACCCGCCACATCTTAGCTGAAGATGAAGAAAATGAAGAATAAGACGAAGCATAGTAGTAGTGATGGCGGCATGTTTGTCTTTGTCGGTGTGTTCGAGTGATTTTATGTTTTTGTCGCACTTGTTTGTCCCAATGCGCACATACAGCCGTGGGACTCCTTTTGACATCGGCAACACTGCAGTCTGCAAATCAAACCCGACACACACTAAGGAGTTAGTCTACCTCGGCCTACTCCGGCAGCCCATTTCGACACCGACCCCCACTACTGCAGCGCACCCGCAGAGGAAGCACCACAGGGGGTGCGAGAGGTGGCGGAAGCGGGGAAAGCGCAAGCTATCTGGGCTAGGCTAGTGGCGAATCCACACAAGCCAGCTATACCATCTATTGTCCTCACCAATGTACACTCCTTGGACAACAAACTGGACTATATACACCTTCTGTGATAGACCAAGCAGACCGTGAGAGAGTGCTCTGTTTTCATTTTTATGGAGACTGGCTCAATAACAGCATACCGGACTCCACCATCCAGTTGGGCCGGCTAACATGCTACCAAGCCGACAGACCAGTGGTGGCGGGGTCTGTGTCTATATCAGGGATGCTTGGTGTCAAGACGCTGTGGTGATTTGTAGACACTGTTCACCCCTCGTGGAGTTTATGATCATCAAGTGCCGGCCTCTGTTAATGTCCTGTACATATAGCAGCATTGACAATAAAGTTGACTTGACTTGACTTATTCAGCTCGTTCAGCAACAGACTGATCCATCCCACTGCACCATAGAGTAACAGAATTAATTTTATTTTATTTAATATTAGAGATAAGTATCTACATTTGCTCCTTCTAACCCGAAGGGGCCCGAGGACAGCACCCCCGGCAGCAGACCAGACACAACTTTCAGTGTGGAGGACCCTCCTGAGGAAACACTGGAATTAGAATATAAATTAAACAGTTAAAAGAAGAGAAGTTCATAAGATAATAAGTAAAGCAGATAATATAGGGTAAAATAATACAAAAAATATAAAACAACAAAATAAAACGCATCAACATAAGATAAATGATAAAAACGTAAGAAGAATTTAAAGGTCAGTTAAAAGCCTGATTAAAAAGGTGTGTCTTCTTTTAAAAACCTTCTTTTAAAAATATCAACACTCTCTGCAGTCCTGAGGCTCTCCGGCAGGCTGTTCCACAGGTGTGGGGCATAGTGGCTAAATGCCACCACACCGTGGGTTTTTGTTCTGGCTTTTGGTATGGATAAAAGGCCGATGCCTGAGGACCTCAGGGTCTGTGAGGGTTGATATGGTAAACGCAGGTCAGATAAGTAACAGGGCGCAAGGCTGTTAAGACATTTAAAAAAAGTAAAACAACCTTAAAATCAATCCTGAAGTGGACAGGGAGCCAATGCAGCGACTGTAAAACAGGTGTAATGTGGGTCCGCCGTCTGGTCTTCATCAGCACGCATGCGGCTGAGTTTTGCAGTAATTGCAGGTATGAAATACTCTTTTTAGGAAGACCTTCAGCCTTCAGGACCTATAACTAAATCCTCTGTTTTGTCCTGGTTGAGCTGTAGGAAATTCTCTGCCATCCATGACTTGATATCTAAAATGCAGTTAAAAAGGGTATCTATTGGCCCTGTGTCATCAGGAGACACAGCAGTGTACTGCTGTGTGTCATCAGCGTAGCTATGGAAACTGATGCCGTGTCTCCTAATGACGTCTCCAAGAGGAAGCATGTAAAGATTAAAAAGAATTGGACCTAAAATTGAGCCTTGGGGAACCCCACACTTAATTTCATGGGTTCCTGAGGAACAAGTATCCATACTTACATAAAAACATTGGTCTGTAAGATAGGAGTGGAACCAGAAAGACACCCATCTGAAGAGAGCAATTCATAATGTTTAAAAACTGTTCCAAGAAGAATCCATAAAATGATTTTAAAAGTGACGTGGGAATTGGATCTGAAAGGAAGGTTGTTGGGTTTACCCGTGAGAAAACTCGACCAAGTGTCCTCGCATCAACCACGGCAAAACTCTGCAGTGTTTCCTGCAAGGACAACAATTCCAGTGTGTTCACAGATAAAAATTGTTGGGATAAAAGGCTGGATCTGATGTCCTTGATTTTAGTTCAGAAGTGGTCTGCAAAGTTCTGACAATGGCATGTTAAAACTTTATTAAAATTTGTGCTAGTTAAAGTATCAAAGGTGGAGAAGAGGAACCGGGGGTTTTGTGGTCTATGATGACTTGTGAGAAATGAGAAATTCTTGCCTATTTAACTGCGTTATTGTAGGTTTTGAGTTGTTGCCGTAGAGACTCGAGGTGGACTGTTAGTTTAGACTTCCTCCATCTCCTCTCAGTACTCCTGCATTGTCTTTTCAGTTTATGTATTTCATCGTTGTTTCTCCACGGGGGTGTAGGTTTTCTTGTGATTGTTTTAGTTAAAAGTGGAGCTACTGAGTCGAGAGTGGACTTCAGTTTGCTGTTAAAATTGTCAACGATAAAATTACAGGTTGCAGGTAAAATTTCCGCAGGAGTGCTCTGTAAAATCTTAATAAAATTTGCAGCCATTTCAGAAGTCAGGTAGCGCCTCCTCACTGTTCTCACCGGGGCCTCGCGCTGGTTAAAACTGGTGATGTTAAAAAACACACAGTAGTGGTCAGACACAGCCAGGTCGACAACAGAGGACACACCAATGGACAGGCCATGGGTCATGACCAAGTCCAGGGTGTGTCCCCTGTTGTGAGTTGGCTGCGTGACGTGCTGCTTAACATGTAGACAGTTTAAAAGATTTAAAAATTCTCTGGACATTGGATCCGAGGTGTCATCAACATGTAGATTAAAATCACCAGTTTTTAAAATCCTGTTGTAATAGGTGTGAATGATTGATAAAAGATCTGAAAATTCACTGATAAAAGAGCTAGAGTGATGGGGTCTATATATAGGTCTATATAGAGTTATGCAGAGAATTGGAGGGCTGCTAAAAACAAAGGTGTGTCAGTGCCAAGCCATGTCTCGGTTAAAAGAAGACAGTCTAATTTATAATCTAAAATCCCATCATTCATTAAAAAGGTCTTGTTTAAAAGAGAGCGAACATTCAGCACTGCCATGTTAATGTTAGTGCTGAACGTGCGCTTATCGTAGTGAAACGGTTGAATGATAGTCTGTGTGTGTGGTCTGAAAACATTCCTTGGTTTGTGCGTTCTGTGGGAGATGATGGTTGTAATGGTGTGGACAGTGCTGTCCGGTACTTCTGTGGGCTGACGGGGGTGTAGGGTGTGTGTGTGTGTGTGTGTGTGTATGTGTGTGTGTGTGTGTGTGTGTGTGTGTGTGTGTGTGTGTGTGTGAGACGTGCAGGCAGTTTTTAGTACTTTTATTGAAAACAACAACATGCAGTGTTTTATTTCACACTAACATTCTCACTTTGAGCAATCATTCACATTTGAAGCAAAATCTCACACAATTTAACACTGTCAATAAACAGATGACAAAAAAATAGATACTTGGTTACGAAAAAGCCCCTTCAACAACCCTTTCTAAGGGATCAAAACAAGGTGATACAAGATAAAGTTACAAAGTGCACATCATTGTAAACTAGGACTCAGCCTATAGTGCAGTTAAACCATGGCTTAAACGTTCCTTTCTTAAGTTGCCTTTGAACATACTAGCAGTCAGACTATAATGCTTTTCTGTTTATCCGCCAGAGGCTTATCAACTCAGCCTCTTATTTCTCTCTAGAAAGAATGAACATTACTTGGCTATGGCTGCAGTAAGCTTGTTCTTAGTTGCGGTATCCATATGCCTCTGTCGAAAGCCATCCATTGTTGCCTGGTTTTGTCAAGGAGGTGGCGGAGAATACGCATTAGCCATGTGTTTGCCATCAAGTGGTATTTCAGACTGGATGTGCTACAGTGATTACTCAGTTCACACAGATAACTTTGGTCTTTTCAGTCGACCCATCTGGCAACTTTTTGAAACTAAACTTTCCATTCAGAATCTTGTTCGCATCCATTTCGGCATTTCGCGCTTGACATCCACACAAACCGGTAGCCTACTCTTTTACAGCTAGCGAGCAGGCAAGGTCAAACACGTGTGTGGGGTGTGTCTATTGTTTTGTTTCCGGTTTACAATCGGATCCTGTAGTTTTTCTAACGTTACTAGCCACAGCTTATAAAAAACTACAAGTTCACTTGGTCACAAAGAATGTTAATCTCGCGATAAAAAAAATGACACAGTTAAAATTATTTCAGAAATCTTTCAAAAACTTGTTTAAAAGTAAAAATGTTATTGTCATTTATTTGGCAAATAACAAACTGAAATGACTAAATAGTCCTTTTTCACACATAATAACCAAAAAACTTAATATTTTGTACGGCCTCCTTTGGCCTTGATAACGGCTTGCATTCTTGCTAGCATTGTTTTTATGTACTTTTTGACAGTCTCTTTTGTTATTGAGTTCCCAATAGTTTCTAGCTGTCCCCACAGACTTGCTTTAGATGAAACTTTTGTGCAATCAATCTTTGAATCTACTAAATCTCAATTTTTTTCAATAGGATTCAAATCTGGACTTTGACTTGGCCAGTCCATCAGTTCCAGTACTCCAGATTTTTCTTGGTCAAATAGTCTCTGCACAGCTTTGAAGTATGCTTGGGGTCATTGTCTTGTTGGTATAGGAACCCACGCCCAATCAGATTCAGTCCAGAAGGGATTCCATGATGCACTAACATATTGTGCTAGACAGTCTTGTTCATGAATACTGTCGATTTTCACTAATTTGCCCAGGCTGTTTCCATAAATGGAACCCCATACCATAATGGAATCTCCACCGTGTTTCACTGTGGGTGCAATGCATCTGGCATCAAAACGTTCTCCAGCTTTTCTGCGGACACAAACACGATGATGCTGACCGAAGAGTTCAAACTTGAACTTCTCCATCCAGAGTACCTTCTTCCAGTCATCAACAGTCCAGTGTTTGTGCTCCTTGGCAAATCTGAGGCATTTCTGGATCTTTGCAGGCCTTAATAATGGCTTCTTAGAAGCTATTCTTCCCTTTAAACCTTGTTCCGTCAGTCGTTGGCTTATGGTCATTCTGGAGACTTTCTCAGACTCTGATCTAGAAGCATTCATCTCTGCCTGAAGATCAGCAGTGGTCTTCCTTCTGTCTCTAGTACTTAAAATCTTGAGGTGTCTGCAATCTGCTTCAGTTAACTTTCATTTCCTGCCTCTTCCTTGTCACATTTTGTAAGCACCAGTCTCAGCAATTGACTCCAAAGCATACTTGACCACACTGTGAGAACACTTTATGTCTTTCCCTATTTGTCTCAGAGACCATCCAGCATCATGACGTGCTTTAATGTGGACTCTTTCATTTTCAGTGAACTCTCAGTGTTTTATTATTTTGAACAGGGATGAGGAATTTCAAACTGAATTCACCTTTTTATACCCAAATTTGAGCTGGCTCACTGGGCTTCTCTGAGAAGTCAGGAAGTAATTAAGCATAACATTCAACCACTAAAAATCAAAAGAGGCTTTTTATCTGAATTTGGTGACCTTTTATCGTAAATTACTGTTGAATATGATTCAGTTCTTATTACTGGTGATTCTAACATTCATGTTGATAACTCAGATGATGGCTTTGCTAACCAGTTCACTGACATGTTATCAGCCTTTGAGCTCATACAGCACATTGCTGGTCCTACACACAATCAAGGCCTTGATATTACCCCAAAGTGTGTTCTAGATGTTGGGATTTCAGATCACTTTTGTATTTTTTTAATACTGCTCTAATGACCAAATATGTACCTGGTTTAAAATTAGTCAAAAGACGGGTCATCTGTGAAATCTGAAACATCTGACAGATTTATTGCTAGATATACTAACTCAGGTGTAGCAAGGTACAGTCTGGTTCTAACTCGTCTTCTTTATGTGACAATTTGGTCAATAATTTCGACAATACAGTGACACAAATTATGGATGTTATTGCACCTGTAAAAAGTCAATTAATTTCCGGTAAAACAAAAGCACCATAGAGGAATATGGAAAGAGTGAGGGCACTAAAAAGAACCTGCCGCAGACCAAACTGCAGGTTGATTATATTATGTATAAGGACCTGCTCTGTGAATATAACAAAGAAATGAAAAAATCCAGACAACTTTATTTTTCCCAAATAATTTCTGAAAATTCAAACAGTTCTAATGTGCTGTTTGGTACAATTGATAAATTGGTTAATCCACGTAGACCAATCCCTGCAGAGCTCCACTCCTCGGAGAACTGTAATGAATTTGCCACATACTTTAAATCTAAAATTTCCATTATTAGAAATGTAATTGCGGCTTCCTATGCTGGTGGATGTGACCTCTCCTCTTCCACTCGGTGCCACACTGCCAGCACTCTTTCCAACTTCGCTCTGATTGAGTCTAATGAGCTACAAGATGTGCTGCAGCAGCTCAGCTCTGCAACATGTGCTCCTGACCCAATGCCTACTAAGTTATTCAACAATGTATTTAGCTGTTTGGTAGAAGATGTCCTTGAGATGGTTAATGCTTCTCTGCATTCTGGTATCTTCCCTTCATGTCTCAAACATGCTATTGCGACACCACTGTTGAAAAAGAATAATCTTGACCCACTTGTGTTTGAGAATTACAGACCAATATCAAATCTTCCATTTTTGGGGAAAATTCTTGAAAAGGTTGTCTACCAACAATTACATATGTATCTGTCCAATAATAATTTGTTTGATATTTACCAGTCTGGTTTAAGAGTCAACCACAGTACCAAGACTGCTCTGGTCAGAGTTATTAATGATCTGAAAATTGGCACAGACAATCATAAGATTTCAGTTTTGGTACTCTTCGACCTCAGTGCAGCATTCGACACTCTGGACCATGTCATTCTTCTTCAGCGCCTTGAAAACTGTCTTGGCCTTAAAGGCACCATTTTAAAGTGGTTTTCTTCATATCTCACAGGAAGATTGTTCTCTGTGTCCATTGGTAATTGTCGGCATTCCATACGGAGTCCCTCAGGGGTCAATTCTGGGTCCTTTGTTGTTTAACTTGTACATGTTTCCGCTTGGGTCCATAATAGAACAATTTAACATTTCATATCTATCATATGCCGATGAAGCACAGTTATACATATCCGTCTCCACTGATAACCTTAGCCCAGTAAACAACCTCGTCCAGTGTATCACAGATATCAGATTTTGGATGGCGAAGAATTTTTTACAGTTTAATCATGATAAAACAGAGATTCTGGACCAAAGGCTTTGAGGAATGAAATTAAATCTTCGTTAACTCCTCTGTCTGTAAAACCATGTGACCATGTCAAGAACTTGGGTGTAATTTCAGATGCTGATCTTAACTTCCAGAAGCACATCTCTAATATTTCTAAGACTGCCTATTATCGCCTCAGAAATATTTCAAAAGTTAGATCCTTCTTGTCTCAGTCAGACTCTGAAAAGCTGGTTCACGCTTTTATTTCTAGTAGGCTAGACTACTGTAATTCACTTTTTGCTGGACTGACAAAGCAGACATTAAATTAACTCCAGCTTATTCAAAATGCAGCAGTGAGAGTTTTAACAAAACTAAAAGGTCTGATCACATGACTCCTATTTTATCTTCCCTTCACTGGCTCCCAGTAAAACAATGAGTTTATTTTAAAATACTTCTTATTGTTTTTAAAAGTCTTCATGGTCTGGCTCCTTCTTATGTTGTTGACATGCTCATTGAGTGAGTGATTGTCATGACCAGGAAATTATGTTAAGTTATGTTTAGTTTTTGTCTTGTGTCTATGTTGTCTCGTGGCTTTTATTTTGACATCCCTCTCTCCTCTTGTTTCAGGTAACTATGTCCCTTCAAAGAATAATGATAATAATAAAACCTTCTTATCCTGTTTGTTTTTATTGTGTTCTTTTTATCTATGTTGTTCTGCTTGTTTTTATATGTAATACTTTATTATCTGTGTTACTTATGTATGTTGAAGCACATTGATTTTACACTAGTCATATGAAATGTGCTATATAAATAAAGTTGAATATATATATATATAAGCACAAAGTTTTCAAGAAAATTGGAAAATTGTTCATGACACTCATAACTACAGAAATGTGTTAAAAACTTTGGCCCCCTATTACGATAAGGGTTACCATCTCTTTGTGGATAATTTCTACTCAACCCTTACCCTTTTTAGAGATCTATTTGATAATGGTGTCCTTGCCACGGGTACAATTTTACCGAGTAGACGTAGTTTCCCAGCCGCTCTTAAAAACAGCAAAGAGTGGGCTAAGGGTAAGGAGCGGGGGTGTATGCGCTGGGTGAGGGACGGTCCCTGTTTAGTTTTGCAGTGGGTGGATAATAAGGTCGTGTCCATGATTACAACTGTGGGCAATGCCAATGACCACGTCCAGGTATCCCGGAAACAAAGGAATGCTGGAAGTTGGACAAACATACTTGTTCGACAGCCTCAAATTTTTCAGACTTACAACCTGAAAATGAATGCAGTTGACAGGTCAGACCAGATCCTTTCCACATTTAACATCCAGCGTAAGTGTCTGCGATGGTGGAAAACTCTGTTTTTCCATCTAATTGATATAGCTGTAGTAAATAGTTACATATTGTTTTTGGAACATAAGGCTAAGAATCCTGATTATATCGATAGACCAGCTGGCTATACCCAATGTGATTTTAGCGCCATAATGCCAGCCGTTTTGGATGCCATTATAAAAATGACCAGTCGATAAATCAGGTTTCCTTACACTGTGGGTGAACAGGCCAACATTAAAAGGCAATTTGCAGCAATGTCCCAAATGTAATCGGCGCAATTGACTGCACTCACATTGCTAAAAGAGCTCCAAGTGAAAATGAAATTGCTTATGTGAACCGAAAAAATGTGCATTCACTCAATGTACAAATTATTTCTACCTCGGACATGATCTTGACGAATGTAGTGGCACGGTGGCCTGGGTCAACACATGACTCATTCATCCTGACGCACAGTAGTGTAGGGAGTAGACTGCAGGCAGGCGCTGCGCGTGATGGCTGGCTCCTGGGTAAGTGCATAAACACCATTGTATAGATTCTACCCATTAAAGCCTGATTTATAATTACTCTTCTGTTATACCTTGCAGGTGACAGTGGCTACCCCCTAAAGCGCTGGCTCCTCACCCCCTTCACCAACCCGCAAAGCGCAGAGGAGGTGCACTTCAATGTGGCACACTCGCACGTGCTCCATCGTGGAGAGAGCCATCGGCCTCCTCAAAGGTCGGTGGAGGTGTTTGGATGCCTCGGGGGGCAGACTGCTTTATCACCCTACAAAGGTGTGTAAAATAATAATGGCTTGTGGAGTTTTGCACAATGTGGCACTGGGGAATGCTGTTCCCCTCCCGCATGGCCTCCCACCCCCACACCACGAGGACCCCGATCCACAACCACCTCCCCGACATGAGGAATTTCAGTAGGGAGCAAGGCTCCGTGAAGGTGTCATGCGGCGTTTTAAATAAGACGGCAAGTATGTTTCATTTTTTAATAAGATCTTTAATGGAGCTGGCAATGTCAGACATGACCTCACACATGTTGCCCATCACTGTGCGTATTTGCTGGAGTTCGTCACAGACTTCATTAATGGCACTGATGGTGTCCCTTTGTGTTTGAAGGACAGCGTCTGTCAGGACCCGGCCACTTCTAGGTGCGCCATGCGGTCAGGACGCACTGGTGCTGGGGACAGCCAGGCCTTCAGCCACGGTGCCAGGCCACGCCGTGCCCGGAACCTCCTCGTCACCCACTGCTTCCAACTCCACAGTGACTGGGGACACAAAGAAGTCAACTACCTTTTCACAAGTCTGTTAAAATATTTACTTTAATAAACAGATAAAACTGTACTTTATCGGTCTCCTCTGTGGTCTCTGCCAAATCAATTCAAGGCTATCTTGGTGTCCAGCGGTGTGGGCTCGGGTGCACCCTTGCCCCCACCAGTAGCAGATGCGCTTCGACGGTGCCATGCCAATTTCTTCTTGGCCTCCACCTTCAGATCCAACCACTTCTTTCTGCCACATTCATGGTAAAATTTGGGTGTGTCGGGGGTGGGATGTGAGGTGAATCCACCTGTGCAATCTTCCAGGTGGAGTGTGATTTATAAAGGGAAAATTGCGTGCAGATGTGAGTATGCACGGTTTTATAAATCCGAATATTTTTTGGCGTACGCCATTGTCAGCTTTTGGGCGTACGCACACTTTTAGTATGGATTTTACGCAATGTTTTATAAATGAGGCCCCTGGTGAGTAAAAACTTGAAAAGGCTGTCAAAGTTGCTGAACTTGACAAATGTATATCTCAGCTGTTGAAACTCTACAAAAAGAGGAAAACCGGAAGTTTTGGGTAGAAGATGGAAGAACTCCTGATGGCGTGTGAGGAACAGGTCAAAATATTTTTAATGCATCATATTAATGTTGAATGTGGACAGCGGACCCTAAACTCCATCTATGCATGCCTTGGATTTGTTTGGACAACAGGACAAGATGATGTCAATGCAGCTAGTACAGCAGCCCTGGCTGGCCTACCACTGTACCTAAAGGAGGATTCATCAGTTACTGGCCCTCTGCTATCTTGATTGGTTAGTTTTGTTTGTGTTTTTGACTTTGGTGTTAGGAAGGGTTAGTTTGGATTTACCAAAGTCACTCAATAACACAAACAAACTAACCAATCAAGGCAGTAATTGACCAGCAACTCCTGTGTTCTGTGAGACAAAATTACTGTTTTTGTCAATAGAGACTGGTTGTTTTGTCTTATATGACAAAAAAATTCCTGTAGAAGAGGCACAAGTTAAAATGGTGAAAGTATTCAAAATATCATGCAGACTTAAACTGATACTAATATTGTTTTGGTGAATAAAATATGTTTTTCTGTTGACCCTATCCACAATACGCAATACATTGCATAGCTTCAATGCTGGTAGTTCTGTCTGCTCCTCCAAACTGGGGGTGAGCCGCCTGACATCTACTGTAGGCAATACACTGACTATCAATACTCATACAACTTACTTAAAAATCTGAACTAGCCCTTTAATGCAATGCTCACATGTAAATATGTTCATGGAAAGAGGGGTTTGTGTAATCATTCCTCTTGTCCATGCTGGCTCTAAAGATATCCATTCCCTAATAATATGGTATGACAACTTGCAGTGTCAAACTGTGACTACTAAAGCTGGGACTTCAGCTCAGCCAAAACTCAGCAAGACACATCAAAAGGGCAGCTACAGGGCAAAACTTTTGCCAGGCCAGGTGTCTGTGGAGTTGAGCTAGAGTTTGCTGTAGCTGTTTGAGACTAGTGAAACTTGAGTTGCACAGTAGATAATTACCGTTCATTCTGTTACCATCCATTTAGATGTTTTTGTGTTTGTTAGCATGCGTTTGGAGCTGTTATATCATTTTGAGTTTTATGTTATACTTGTTTCTTTGCTTTTCTGTAACTCCATTTTTATGTTTTCAGGACAGTGACACTTTCATTTCTGAAGCTATCTTGATATAAAATGGAGCGACAATCAGATTTACAAGAGAGGCCCTGTGTGAACTTGAAATGCGAGGCCCTGCTCTTTGACATGGATGCGCATGAACAAGTCACATGGACACAGCTATTCTAGTTGTACTGCACGCATAATCCCGCTGCAATACGTTTTTATCTCATCTCATCTCATCTCATCTCATCTTCCACCACTCCTTCACTTAGGGCAAGGACACAGTAGGCAATCCATCGGTTTCCGGCTGAGAACCATGACCTCAGATTTTGAGATGCTGATCCTTATCCCAGCCACTTCACACTCGGCTGCGAACCAATCCAGTGAGTGCCAGAGGTCACAGACTGATGATGCCAACAGGACCATATCATCTGCAAAAAGCAGTGATGAGACCCTCAGCACACCGAACTGCAGACCCTCCTCCCCCCGACTACGCCTTGATATCCTGTCCATGAATATCACAAACAGGATTGGTGACAAAGCACAGCCCTGACGGAGGCCAACCCCATCGGAAAACAAGTCTGACTTACTGCCGAGTACCCACGTATAAAGATTGGATGGCCCATTGGGGACCCAGTCATATGCCTATTCCAAGTCCACAAAACACATGTAGACCGGATGGGCATACTCCCAGGCGCCCTCCAGGATCCTTGCGAGAGTAAAGACCTGGTCCGTTGTTCCACGACCAGGACGGAATCCACATTGTTCCTCTTCAATCTGAGGTTCGACTATTGGCCGAACCCTCCTTTCCAACACCTTGGAGTAGACTTTACCAGGGAGACTGAGTAGTGTGATACCCCTATAATTGGCACACACTCTCTGGTCCCCTTTTTTAAACAAGGGGACCACCACCCCAATTTGTCACTCCCTAGGCACTGTCCTAGACTTCCACGCAATGTTCAACACCCAGAGCCTTCAGCATTTCTGGATCTCATCAATCCCCGGGGTTTTGCCACTGCGGAGTTGTTTAACTACTTCAGTGACTTCCACCAGGGTAATCGATGATGATCCCCCATCAGCTTCCAGCTCTGCCTCTAAAATAGAGGGCGTATCAGTCTAGTGCAGGAGTTCCTCAAAGTGCTCCTTCCACTGCCCAACTACCTCATCTGTAGAGGTCAACAGTGTCCCATCCTTACTGTGCACAGCTTGGATGGTTCCCCGTTTCCCCCTCCTGAGGTTCTGGACGGTTTTTCACAAATACCTTGGTGCCCAAACGAAAGTCCTTCTCCATGGCTGCTCCGAACTCCTACCACACCCGTTGCTTTGCCTCCCCTACGGCGGAAGCTGCTGCCCATCGGGCCTGTCGGTGCCTTGCAAGTGCCTCTGGAGTCCTCCGAGATAACATATCCCAGAAGCACTCCTTCAGTTGGATGGCTTCCCTGACCACCAGTGTCCACCACGGTGTTGGAGGGTTACTGCCCCTTGAGGCACCCAAGACCTTTAGACCACAACTCTCCGCTGCAGCTTCAGCAATGGAAGCTTTGAACATCGCCCACTCAGGTTCGATACACCGAACCTCCACAGGGATGCCAGAAAAGCTCCGCCAGAGGTATGAGTTGAAGATCTCCCGGACAGGGGCCTCCTCCAGATGTTCCCAGTTCACCCACACCACACGCTTGGGTTTACCCAGTCTGTCTAAAGTCTTCCCCCACCTTCGGACCCAACTCACCACCAGATGGTAATCAGTTGACAGCTCTGCCCCTCTCTTCACCCGAGTGTCCAAAATATGCGGCCTCAGGTCAGATGATACGATAAAGAAATCAATCATCGACCTTCGAACTAGGGCGCTCTGGTACCATGTACACTTATGAGCATCCTTATGTTCGAACATGGTGTTCATTATGGACACTCCATGACTTGCACAGAAGTCCAGTAACAAACAACCACTCGGGTTCAACGATCTCAACATCTTCTTTGGGAGATTTGATGCACTAAACAGCACTCCTGCAGTGAAAGCTGTTCCCTGGCAGGATGAAGAGGCACTCTGTGCGGAGGTCTCTGAGGAGAGTCAACTCAAGGAAGACTCCAGGCCCTGACAATATACCTGGGCGGGTGCTCAGAGAATGTGCAGATCAGCTGGCTTACGGACATTTTTAACACACTGGGACCCCTGGGGTTCAGCATGTCGGACAGAACACCTCCCGTGTCATCACTCTCAGCACAGGCTCCCCTCAGGGCTGTGTCCTGAGCCCTCTGCTGTTCACCCTGATGACATATGACTGCGTCCCCAAGGCTGCCAGCAACCACTTTGTGAAGTTTGCAGACGACACAACAGTGGTGGGCCTCATCAGGGACGACAACGACCTGGCCTACAGAGAGGAGGTGGAGCAGCTGGTGGGCTGGTGCAAAGTCAACAACCTGATCCTGAATGTGGTTAAACCAAAGAGATCGTTGTTGACTTCACGAAGAACCAGCCCAGTCACGCTCCACTTCTCCTCAACAACACAGCTGTGGAGGTGGTCAGCAGCACCAAGTTTCTGGGGGTGCACATCACGGACGACCTCACCTGGTCTGTGAACATGGCGTCACTGGTGAAAAGGGCACAGCAACACCTGCACTTTCTGCGCAGGATGAGGACAGCCCACCTGCACCCGCCCATCCTCACTACATTCTACAGAAGCACCATAGAGAGCATCTTGACCAGCTGCATCTCTGTGTGGTGTGGAGGCTGCAGTGCCGCCGACTGGAAGAATGTGAGGAGAGTGGTGAGGACAGCAGAGAAAATCATTGGGACATCTCTCCCCTCCATTCAGGACATTGCACCTAAACGCTGCATGTCCCATGCCGTTAACATTATCAGGGACTCTTCACATCTCCACTATGGTCTGCTCTCCCTGCTGGCCTCTGGAAAGAGGTTCTGCAGCATTCGGTGCAGGGCCACCAGTTCTGCAACAGCTTTTTCCCTTAGGCCATCAGACTGCTGAACTCTAAATGAGCATCTTTTGCACCACAGTTATCACCTCAGGTCATTCTTCTCATATGCACTTTTAAATTACTTAATTGTATATCTGTGCTGCTTGTTTTTCACTGTTTTTTACTTACCGCACATTCCTGCTGCTGTTCTTTAACTTAACCTTTATTCTACTGTTTATTGTACACACTGTTATTTTACATAATGTTTATTTATACACTGTATATACAAATAATTCTGCTGTTTATTTTACATTCTTTACATTAATTGTAAATATTTTCTCCACATACTCTTCATTTATACATATACATATACTGTACATATACATATACTTTTTAACTATTTTCTACCCTGTGCTGAGCCTGCTGCAATTGAAATTTCATTCAGTGTACACCTGCTGTTTACCACATGACAATAAAGTTTGTCTAAAGTTTCTAAACTTCTACTGCAGAAATAAAGTAGTTCCTATATGAAACTGCTCACAACAAGGTCTGTGGATTGTCTTGAGTAACCAGACCATGATTTCTGGAAAGAGACATTGCTGTTGAATTTTTTGAATGTATTGTTTGGCTGTGTGAGCACCACAAGCTGAGTGCCATTTGGTCCCATTATGTTGGTGAGAAGGCAGACATCTCTAAAGGCCGATATCCCCAAACCTCTGCAACTCACACCATAAATGGATAGATGGATAAACAGCACTGCAGGGCAGAGGAAAACATGTATTTTTGAGTTTGAGGTGATTTGTCTATTTTAAACTGTGGTACTGTACAAATTACTTAACAGGGACACAAGACTTCTAAATTGATTTTTTTGATTGAGTTTTCAGTTTTGCAGTTTTTCTGTGGTCTCTTCACACTTTCTGCTTTACCACATGGAAAATACAGGTTTTCATTTATTTTAGAATTACTTGTTTTCAGTCTTATTGTCGTAACTTTTTCACCATATAAATGTGTATTCCATTTTATTCACCACCTCCATTGTATAAAATTATGGACACTTACTTAAATGTGCACAGAGTATGAAAACATTGAGGTTAATAACATTTTCTAAATCTGGTAATTTAAAGTGAAAACCTTTAGCTGAAAAATCAGCTTTAATTTTCTACATGATATAGTTTAGCTTGCTGTGGCCTTTAAGATTGCAGATCACTTGTCTGCTTCAATAAGGCTTCCTGCAGCATTGGCATCATTACTATACTGTTTAATCAATAATGTAGCATTTTAAATTTGAAATTACATTAGTTTATGTAAGGCCCCATAAAATAAAAAGTGTGCACATAAATAGAATATTTGACTTGGAACTTGAACCAACAGGTGGTTTAAGGGAAAATTTTTCCAGTCAGTGATGGTAAATGTAAATGTAGTCAGTTTAAGTTGTTAATTCCTCTTTAAATGTGTGCTATAGAGAACAAGAATTTTTAATTTCAATTGGCTACATTTACCATCAACGCACAGATCTTAATCCTGTGTCCAAAAGACTTACAAAGGAAGCTCATCCTATGTACAGTGAATTTGAGCTTTTGCCTTCGGGGAAGCGGTATAGACTACTGATGGCTAGGAAGAACCTATACAAAAAGTCCTTTGTCCCAGAAGCTGTCAATGCAATAAATAAGACCAGAATGCGGTAGCTGTTTGCCCTATTTGTTCCTGTTTTTTCCTTTGCTGAGGGCTTCCCTGCACAGCAGGTTCTCTGAGTAAGGCAGGTCTTAGACCTATAATTGTAAACTTGATTCGTACTGTGGTGTGCTTTCATGAAATTATGTACTTGAATGTGTGATGTGTGAAGTACAGTTATTGCTGTAGGCTTTTTTTTATATTTTTCTATCCTTGGAATGTTTTTTATTGTGTCACTATGTGTTCTGTTGTTGGGAGACATGTTCATGGTGAAACCAAAGAGGAATTTCCACTCTGTGGATAATAAAGTTTTCGTAAGCTGGTGAGTCTTGTTGAATCAACATTGTTTGTTGTAATAGAAATGTAAAAATGTAAAAAATGTAAAAAATTAAAGTAGAGAGGAATAAACTTTTTCAGACCTTTTTACATTGAAACATTTCATCTTCAGTCATAAGTGCTCTGCATTCAAATAAATAAGTTGTTTAAGTTGAGTCAGATGTGTATTTTTTTATATTGTGTAAATACAACTTAAATAGTTTAGGGCAATCAGTTTCCTCAAACGAATTGAGTAGCTACAACAAAGTTTTAAGTTGACACAACTAGAATGTAATAACTTGCTTTAGTGGATGCATTTAAGTTAGTCTTACTTTATCCACATAAATTCCATTAACACATTTTAAATTAGTCTAGAGAAATGCTGCATATGAGTGTAATGTACTTAGTTTTGAGGTCAATTAACTGAATGGATCTTTACTTAAACAATTTAAGCATGAATAAATATTTCATTTGAGTTAATAAACTTAAATGGTTTAAGGCAATCAGTTTCCTCAAACCATTTGAGTTGAACTGAACTTATCAGGTTTTACAGTGTAAGACAACATTCAGAAAATGGTGAAAATTAAGCACAGTTTAATCTATAAGGCTAAACATAGTCAAAAAAAAAACATCCCTGTCTTGTTAGAGTAAGATCTTTTTTCTTTAACCAGAAACAGCAGCTATATTGCTCTCACTAAAGCCATAGAAAAAGTAATTTTATCATTGTAAAACACGCTTTATTCAAATCTGACTGTTTAAACAACAGTTGATTAAACAACTGTATGTTTCCTTCCAGCCTGGGACCACTGATGTTTCCTGTAGAGTTCCTGCATAAATCTCCTGCAGTTTAATCATTCAATATATTAGATATAATTATAATTATCCCCTCCAGCTCCAGAAATAGCTGTTTCGTGTCTAATATTATTAAAAAGGAGGCTTGAAATTTTGGTATAATTTTTGACTCAAGAATCAATCATATCAACCTCGCTGCCCTTCACTGGAGTTTTAGAGTTGATTTTGAGATTTTACTGCTTGTTTTTAAAGCCTTGAATGGGCAGGATCCTGCCTTTATTTGTGATCTGCTCCCTATGGACAGATGACTGATGACTGAGATCCTCTGGCAGGACCCTACTAATGGTTTCAAAAGCTCAGCATGTCACTAAATGTTTTTTGCTGTCTGGAGCCTCTCAGCTTTGAAATTTGCATGAAAAAAACTACGTTAGGATATGTTTATATCCATGAAATTAGCGTCACCACATGATGGTTGATGGCTACTCTCACTCTTCACCACAACATTTTAGTACAACATCCACATTAATGCCAACTCTGCACCACTGTGTCAATATTCCTTTACTCATCAAATCCAGAGGTCACCATGCCAGATTTTGTCCACACCACCTAGACATTCTGTCCAAGAAAATCACAACAGAATCTGTGACAAGGCATACCCCTGGAAAAGCCCAACGCTGCATGAAAACATGTGCAATGTCATGATGAAAATATAGGCACATCTCTCATTCCAGATATTCTAGATATTAAAGGGACAGGTCCCACATTATCTACAGTTTGGCAAAATCTTTCACAGCTGTCTCACAGTATGAATTGTCATTATGTCTCAAGCCTAAATGGAGTCACAAACTTGCTACCTGAGTCAGATGACTCACTCCTGCAACTATTCTCACTGCAACATTAAAGACCTAAGTTTTAATAAAACACTAATAGCTTGATTTATCTGTTTGACTTCATTCCACAGCTTCTCCCATGTTTGCACCATCATGTATTCTTTGTTTGGCACAAAAATACCAAATGTATGGGTGAAGTGTGGTTCAAAGTCAGGAAAATACTAATATGTCACAGTACTGGCTATGACACATTTGTAATAATCATTATGTTACAAAATGATCTTAATATTTGTTATTAAAACATGGGATTACTATAATAATAATAATAATAATAATAATAAATATAGCTGCAAAGAAACTATTCCAGGTTCAAGCAGCATTGAGCATTTTTCAGGCTTCACCACAGTGAGCAAAGTTTTCAGCAAGTTAATTCTGTCTAAACAAGGAGCGGTTGCCAGTTCATCCTGATCTCAACCGTGTGTATGTCAGTGTGAGTAACCTCCAAGAAGGTCATTGTCGGTTCAGCCCTGGTGTATTGTCCCGGAACTTATCCAGTGGATTTTTGTGTTGCCCTTTTTTGGACTTATGCTCTTGTTCTGCTCTTTCTTTCAGTGTGCTCAGTCCCACTTGGTGTACCTATCAGCCTCAGTCTCCAGCGTGGTGTTTTTCGTTATCTCCGCTCAGTTTGAGTGCGCCTTTTGTTCCTGCCTCAGTCTCCAGCATAGTGTTTTTTTTGTTATTTCCACTCAGTTAGAGTGCGCCTTTTGTTCCTCCTTTTGTAAATAAATTTAGTTTGTGTTTTGTGACATTGTCTCTGTTTATGTTCTGCATCTTGAGTCCTGAAATATTACTTATCAATGAAAATCCTCACAGAACGAACTCAGCAGATCAAATATGGGGCGCAATGTCTAGTCAGGAGGTTTGGCTAGGACAGCATGAGCAGTTGCTTCAGGCTCTGTGCAAATCAAGCCGGCACATGGCGACTCAGGTCGCAGAATTATCGCACCATCTTTCTCACCTAGCTACCGCTGCTTTTGACCGACCACACCAAACTGCCACTCCAGATATTCCCACGTTCAGGGAGGTCCCAATCAGTGATCCCGAAACTTTTGATGGCACTCTGGAGAAGTGTCATGGGTTTCTGCTTCAATGTAACATAGTATTTAGACAGCGTCCCCGGTCATTAGTTTCTGAGTTATCCAAGATACATTACGTGACTGTTACGTGGTAAGGCACTGAAGTTGGCTGAGACACTCAATTCGAGCAGTAACATTAGCACTCTGTCTTTGTCGGAGTTCGAGGGGCAGCTGAAGCTGATTTTTGATCACCCCAGTCATGCAGGCAATGCTTCCAGCTGTCTGCTAAGTATCGGACAGGGCTCTCGCGCAGTGGCAGATTACGCAGTGGACTTTCGGATTCTGGCGGCTGATGCCAGATGGAATGAGACGGCACTGCGAGGGGTTTTCGTCCAGGGTCTCAGCGAGCAAGTTAAGGATGAGTTGGCTTCCCGCAACGATCCTCCTGGTCTGGACCCGCTGATCAACCTCGCCATCCGCTTGGATAATCGGCTCCGGGAGAGAAGGGCGGAAAGAGCCGCTCATCTTCCCACGCATTCTCGCCTTCCTCCTCGTGCAGTTCATCGCCTCCCCAAGTCCCCATTCCAAGCCGAGCCGCCAGCGCCGCCTCCCGCCCGGCCTGCAGAGGAGGAGCCCATGCTCCTCGGGGGAGCTCGCCTGACACCTACTGAGTCTCTCCGCAGGTTCCGGGCAGGTGAGTGCTTGTATTGTGGCGCTGGTGATCATGTCAGAGCAGTTTGTCCCTTTCAGCCAAAAGAGACAGCTCGTTAGTAAATGTGGGGGTGCTGTCGATCCCAAATCCTGCAGTCTATAACATCCCATCTAAAAGACAGTGTGACATTCAGGTTTCCCTACTTGTTGATGGTCAGCTGCTTCCTCTCCCTGCTCTCATAGACTCTGGTGCTGAGGACAATTTCTTAGATGAGCAGGTGGCAGCACAAGCAGGATATGAGTTTGAGCCTTTGAAGGAGCCCATCAGGGTCTATGCCTTAAATGGGAGAATCCTTGCGGAGGTTAAACACTGCACGACTCCCATCAAAATGGTCATCTCTGGAAATCATCATGAGATGATTATTTTTCACATTTTTCAGTCTCCACACTCACCTTTGGTTCTTGGTCACCCCTGGTTAAGACTGGATAACCCTCACATTGACTGGTCCCAGGGTAGGATGTTAGGCTGGAGTCCTTACTGTCACGCTCTCTGCCTCCACTCAGCCCTGCCGCCGGATGGGGGGAGCCCCAATTCATCTAATATATCTGACTGTGTTGATCTTTCCTGTACTCCTCCTGCATATCATGACCAACGAGAGGTGTTCAGCAAGGAGCGTGCTCTCTCTCTCCCGCCTCATCAACCGTACGACTGCACCATCAACCTGCTTCCTGGGGCTCCTCTTCCCTCCAGCAGACTGTATAATCTGTCATGACCTGAACGTGGAGCCATGGAACGCTACATCAAGGAGTCACTCGCTGCAAGTGTCATTCGGCCCTCCTCCTCCCCTGTGGGGTCAGGGTTTTTCTTTGTGTCCAAAAGTGAAAGCAGAAAAGTGTGAATTTCATGCCAAGTCTGTGTCCTTTCTTGGTTTCATTATTCAGGAGGGTAATCTCAAGGTTGAACCGGAGAAGGTAAGGGCGGTGGAGCAGTGGCCGGTCCCAGATACTCGGAGGAAGTTGCAGCACTTTTTGGGGTTCGCTAACTTCTACCGACTTCTTCTGGAAGACCAAAACTTAACTTAAATAAATGACTCAACAAATAAAATGTTGTAGTAACAAACATTGAAAATAAACATAGGCAAGGCATAGTTTTAGCAAACTATAAACCATTTCCAGTCAGGATTTAGGGTGCATCATAGCACTCTAGACTTGTTTCTATAAGAGTCTTGTTAGAGCTTAGTGCAGCATTCCACACCATTAACCATGGTATCCCATTGCAGAGACTTGAATACTTCATTGTCATTAAGGCAACTGAAACTTTAAATCCTACTTTTCAGATCCATGTCAGCTTGTACATGTTAATGATGATTCCTCTGTGCTCGCTAGCCAGTCATTGAGTTCCACAGGGTTCTGTGCATGGACCAATTCTATTCATCCTATATATGGTCCTTTTGGGAACATTATCAGGAAACACTTCAGAAATTTTAATTGCTATGCAGATGATACCCAGCCATATTTATCAATGAAGCCAGAAGAAACCAATCACTTAACTAGACCCCAAGCGTGTCTTAAGGACATGAAGACCTGGATGACCTGCGATTTTTTGTTGCTAAATTCGGACAAAACAGAAGTTATAGCACTACGCCCTAAACAACTTATAACCTCACTATCTGATGATATAGCAATTGTGGATGGCATTGCGCTGGCCTTTAGCACCGTTGTAAAGAATCTGGGAGTTGTCTTTGATCAGGATACGTCCCTTAACTCCCATGTAAAACAAATTTCAAGGATTACCTTTTTTCACCTAAGTAACATTGCAAAAATCAGGCATATCCTCTCCCAAAACAATGCAGAAAAAATAGTCCATACATTTGTTATTCCAGGCTGGATAATTCCAATTCCTTTCTATCAGGCTCCCCAAATTTGTTGCTAAAAATTCTCCAGCTGATCCAGAACAGTGCAGCAAGTATTCTGACAAAAATGAAGAAAAGAGATCATGTTTCTACGATATTAGCCACTCTGCACTGGCTCCCTGGGTCCAGAATAGAATTTAAAATCCTTCTCCTTACTTACAAAGTCCTAAATGGTCAGGCATCATCTTATCTTAAAGACCTCATCGTGCCTTATTACCCCACTAGAACAGTACCTTCCCAAAATGCAGGCTGTCTCCAAAAGTTGATTGAGTGTTGATTTTGAACCCAACTGCTGTACCACCAGCACACAGAAGTCGCTTTCACTGACTTTGATCTCAGGCGTGACAGAAATTGATAAGCTGGAGTACAGATCAATGTCCTGTTCAGAAGTATTGTCTCTTTAGGTAGCACAGTGGCACGGTGGTAACACTGTCACCTCACAGCTAGCAGGTCCCGGTTTGATTCCTGCTGTGGGTGCTGGGGGCGTGTCCTCCACCATGCCTTCGGTGCCTGCGGCTCAAGGAAAAAGGGCCTTTCTGTGTGGAGTTTGTATGTTCTCCCCGTGTTCACCTGGGGTATCCTCCATAAAAAAAATACCCCCACTAAAAACATGCAAGAAGATCATGCAAGATCAATGGTGATGGAAAGGAACTGGGTCCCCGGGCGCCTCTGTCGGCTGACAGCTCACCACTCCTGGTCTGCCACGTAGGAACGACATTCCAGGATGGGTCAAAGGTGTAGAAATAATTTCACAAAAGCATGGCTTGCGCATGTTTGTGTGTCATGATAATAAAAGTACGTCTCTTCTTCTTCTCTTCTCTGGTCAAAGTACAAGATGCAGCAAGATCAATGTTTCGCTCGCAACTAGTGTGTCTGAAAATGTTTGGCGAACCAAACCTTCAACAGTCACAAAAAGGCAGAAATCCAGGAAGTGCAGGGCAAAATACGTAGTCAGATGTGGAAGACAGAGGTATTTACTGCAAAATAGAACATCAGAAGTCAAACGCAGGCAGGTCTGGTAATGAGAGATCAGTCCAATAATGAATGCTAAATAAAGTTTTGCATAATATCACACTTCCTCTACATACTGTATATCACATAAATATTATGTATATACTATGCTTTATTATTATTATTACTCAATTAAGGGTAGTACTTCTGTAAACAGCTTAGTTGGGATGGGGTCTAAAATACAGGATTTGGTGAAGAAATTGTTTAAATTAATTGGTTGACAGGAGAAAAACAGTCTAAAAATACAAGTTTATTAACTATTTCTATGGTTTATGTGTTTGAAAATAAATCAGTACCTTTTGAGGGCAGGAGGTGATGACTTCTTTTTCCAATAGTAAGAATTTTATCATTTAAAAAGCTTATGAAGCCATTACTGCTGAGGGCTAAAGGAATACTTGGTTCAACAGTATTATGGCTCTCTGCTAGCCTGGCTATAGTTCTTATTCTTATTCTGTTCTTATTTTCCTCTGTTAGTGAAGAGTAATAGGCTGCTCTAGCACTTTGGAGGGCTTCCTTGTATGTCTTAAGACAGTCTTGCCAGGCAAAAAGAAAATTTTCCATGCCATTTCCTTTCAACTCTTCATGAAGTTTGCTTTAATTTACGGGTTTGGGGGTATACCATGGAGATAAACTCCTCTGTTTTTTATCTTCTTTTTTTAGAGGAGCAACAGAGTGAAGTGCCATACGCAACGAACCTGTGGCACTATGAACCAGGTAGTCAATTTGGGAGGGACTAAAGTTAGGAATCCTCGGTTGTATTGACACATGGCACTGAATTAAATGCTGATGGGATCATCTCCTTAAATTTAGCTACAGCACTATCAGATAGGAAATGTGTGTAGGTGTAAGAGTTTTTGCCTAATTGCAGGTAGTCTAGTAATAGGACGTTAGATTCATTAATATTTTGCGGAACAGATGTGGCCCATGGCCCATCAGTTAATGATCACTGAGTTATATGATAGGTCACGATTAACTTGCCATTTGGTCTGAATTTTTAAAAGCCCTGGTGTTAACTGAAGTGCAATGACAAAAATCAGGAAATTATTATGTTCATTTTCAAGTCCGTACTTTTACATTAGGCATCTACTAAAATGGGTTTACATGCTTTAATGTTGAAAAAACATGGTTGGACTACTGACATTTCATTGCAGACACTTCAGGAGCAGTGTTTTCTGTGGGAGAGAATAACTCCCTTTGGTGTGGAAATATATATAACACACTAAAGGAAAGGGAAAACCCAGAAAGCATAATATAGCCTCTTTTAGTCTATATTTGTTCATATTTTGATAAATCTGCACCATAAAACACCATGGTGCATGATTTATTTCAACTTCCTGTTACATGTATAGACAACAATCACAGGGTTACTATTGACATTAAAGAAAACAACACCAATCAGCCAAGTGCCAGTCAGACATTCTGTTTGACATATAATTCACCATGAACATAAAAATACTAAAATACAGTAAAAGCAAGTGGCTTCCTTCACCCATTACCTGTGCAGTAACATCCTCACATCCAGGCAGTGCTGGAGGAGTTTGTTGGAGAGAGAATGTGTATGCTACCTGGTCTTTTCTTCAGATGGGAAACAGCACCCTGCCACTGCGCCCATCTATCAAGCCCAGATGAAATGTCAAGGGTCAACTGCGATGCAGCGCACCAACCTTTCTCCACAGGCTGCTTATTTGTCACCACAAATGAGGAAAACAGCACTCTCTCGAGGTCCTTGACACACGCACACACACACAGACGAAGATACAGAAACAGACTCACACACACAAACACACACATTAATTAGGCAGCCCACACATGGCTGAGCAACTGATGTGGAGGATGACACACACACACACACACACACACACACACACACACACACACACAAACACACACAGATGGAGTGTGTGAAAGACACATTAGTACTGTCGTTTTTTTTTAAACTCCAGATCTCAGCTCTCGGTGCTCTATTCTGTGTCACAGTGGCATTAGAGTGTTCTGGTATTAGCAGTTTTTTTTTTTTTTGTTTGGTTGATTTTTTTGAGTCATCCATGAAGACGCTAAACATGTGCACATCCCCATTAGCAAACTTGATGCTGCTTCCTGATAAGGCTGCAATGAGTAAGCCACACACTAAAAACAGCTGGGTTATTTCATCTACTCAACCGCAGGGTTACGAAATGTTTTACCCATTATGGGTTATTTGTTTGGGATTTGGATTATTTTTGTGCAACTCATGCGCTGTGTCAGAATCCATCAACCCAACATACGTCAGTTGACTCAGCACCTGGGTTGTTTGTGCTTTGAACGTCATCACATCATCACATCATCATGTCGATAGACGTGCTCCAACATGAATTCACACACCACGCTAGGCTCCATGCACTGAGAGCTCACGCATATTAGCACCAGGAGAACCTGACTGATCCTCGTGGCGAAGCAAATCAATAATAAAAGGTTTGTGCACACTACATATCTAATTCACATTGTCTGTGTTGCGTTACCTATTAAAGTGGTATCTTTATATTGTCGAGGCTAGTTGGTTGGTTTGGCTAATAATGTAGCTAGCCATTTAGCCATTATCACGGATACAGCTTTTCTGTTTGGTATCGGCCATTTACCGAATGAATTAATGAAACTAGTTCATAATGCCCATGGGCGTATGGTCATGTTTATTTTGAGTTCGCCAGCTAGCTAGCTGGTTTGCTAGCTAGCAGGCTAATTTGCCAGCTAGTTAGTTTGCTAGCTAGCCAGGTAATTTGCCAGTTTAAGGACAATTCCAGGCAAATTCAACCTGGGGATATAGATTCCTAATATTTTAGGTCTAAAAGAATGAATTTGAAGATTTTCTTTTTAATGTCTCCTGTTATGCAGTAGTTCTGTCTTTCAGAATATTTTGTTATGTGCAATGAAAGGTAGACTATTAAAGTTCAACTTTTCGATTTAGAGATGCACTGAATCTTTTCCAAACTGTAAACCTAACTAGACTGCACAAAAATAACCCAAATCCCATACAAATAACCCATAATGGGTAAAACATTTCATAACCCTGCAGTTGAGTAGATGAAATAACCCAGCTGTTTTTAGTGTGTGACAAGCTGTGTTCCTACATCATTTATCTTCCAAAAATTTCTTCAAAAAAGGGAAGATACCATTAGCATACCACTAACTCACTAAGATGCCAGTTCAGTTAACGGTATCATGTGTCTATTTGTAAGGTGGATATATTAACAAATAGTACCTTTATAAATATTTAAGGAATTAGTATCTTCCTGTAGCTACACTAAAATAGTAGCATAATATGCTGGGAAATATGACAATAATAACCTAACCTGCTATATAACAAGACACTGCAATGTCACATATTTAATAACTTTAAATTCTCCGATAAAAGCTAGTATTCAAATAATACTAAGTGAATTCCATGTACTATAATTGTTCACTGGATTCTGCATAATGCAGATTTCCAGACTTTTGAGTGCTAAACGTCTTGCCAAAAGCAAGACGGATTTTGAGTCACTCGAGGCTGCCCTTTTGTGAAACAACAGTGCAGGAAAAGTTGAGTTTCAGTCATTGCAAGCAAACAGCAATAAAAAGCAAAATGGAATGGATGCAAAATTAGTGAATAAAAAAGTATTTATGATACAAAAGACATTGAGAGAAGCAGACTGTACTGATGAAATTAGTACTGTGAAAATATAAGTTACTGACTTTATCAAGACAACATATAAACACTGGAGGGAGTTGATTTTGGATTAATAGGAAATTAAACAGGAGCACACCAGAAAATAGGGAACCTTCTTACAAAAGTAAAATTAAATATACAAAAGGAAAATTTGAAATCTGGTTCTACTTCATATAGGTCATCTAAGACAGCAGTCCCCAACCACCGGCCCACAGACTGGTACCGGTCCATGGGCCATTTGGTACCGGGTCGCACAGAGAGACTGAACAAAAAATATTTTATTGATCATCTGTAGGAATTAGATGACTTACTTATCCCAGGAATTGGTCTATGAATTGTACATTTTTTTCTGGACATTTCTTCCTAAGGTGAAGAAAAGGACAGAAGAACATTTGATGAGGGAAACAGGATGAGGGGGGAAATTTAGGGTGCAATTCATCGTGCCTGAGGAATTTATGGTACAGTATAAACCCTAGGAAACAAAATGAGTGCAATCCTCAATGGTCATTGTTTTGGAGGAATGATTTATCAACACCAGGTGTATATGATAACCAGTAGTCCTGTTGTTGCCAGACAGTATAAAAGTCAAGATATTGTGGAGATCTGCAGAGAACATTCTGCATGAGTCTTCCCTCCATGCTGCATGTTTTAGAGAGACCTGATTCATCACACCAAGTCTATAATTCTTCAGAGAATTAGTAACTTTTAACGATCAACAGGGACAATTTCCCTTACAGATCAGAGTCTGAAAGAAATTTTATTTTGAAAATCAGGTGCATCCGCCTGTGCCTCTGTACAAACGTCAAAGCGCTCGTTGGTCACATGATACGGTAGTAAAAAAGTAAGCCCACAAGCTAGCAAAAATGAATAAAACACAAATGTCTTTGGAGAGCTTCTTCAGAAAGGGGAAAAGACCAAATGATGAGACAGAAGAAGAAGAGCCTTCAGCCTCCAAAAAAAAGAAAGCTGCATTTAAGAGACAATATCAGCAGTCCTACTTAAAGATCTCCTAGAGATTTCAGGACTGCATTGTTGGGGACTGATAAGTGGTGTCTTAGCTCACCTCAGTTGAGTGATGGTCTTTCCAGTTTGACATGGATGGCTTCTTTCACTCCTTTCAAATTATTGGTGTTCCCTGGCCAAAATATGTACATTATGGTCCTCAAAGGAATGTCCCTTGTCCTTGAGATGTAGGTGGACTACTGGGTCTTGACCTGAGGTGTTGGCTCTTCTGTGTAGTTCCATGTGCTTGTGAAGTGTTTGTTTTTTTCCCCAATGAACAAGTCTGTGCATTCCTCGCTGCATTGCACTGCATAAACTACATTGCTCTTCTTGCGTCTGGGTATTTTGTCTCTAGGGTGGACAAGTTTCTGTCTCAAGGTGTTGCTGGACTTGAAGTGAACAGGGATTTGGTGTTTGTTGAAAATCCATCTGAGTTTTTCAGATACTCCTGCAATGTAGGGGATGACAATATTGTTCCATTTATGGTCCCTTTCTTCTCTCTTCTGTCTTTTTGCAGTCTTGATGAAGGCCCAGTTTGTTTGGGTAGCCACACGTTCTGAGTGCTTCCCTGATGTGTTTCTGCTCCTTATCCTTGCCTTCTGTCCCTGTGGGCACATTCTGAGCTTGGTGTTGAAGGGTTCTGATAACTCCCAGCTTCTGCTTCAGAGGATGGTGAGAATCAAAGAGCAAATGTTAATTGGTGTGCATGGGTTTTCTATATACTTCAATGTTGAGACTCCTGTCCTCTTCAATGTGCACTACACAATCCAAAAACGTCAGGCTGTCTCCTTTGACGTCCTCTCGAGTGAACTTGATGTTGCCGTCCACTGCATTGATGTGTTCCGTGAAAGGTTCCACTTCCTGTGTTCTAATTTTGACCCAGGTGTCATCCACGTACCTAAACCAATGGCTGGGGGGAGTTCAGGGCTCTGCTCTCTACTTCTTCCATATAGAGATTGGCCACTATAGGAGAGGCTGGTGACCCCATGGCACAGCCATGCTTCTGTCTGTAGAAACCCTGATTGTACTGGAAATAGGTGGTTGTCAGGGAGAGGTCTAGCATGGCACATATGTGATCAGGTGTGAGGTTGGTTCTGTTTGAGAGGGCGCTGTCCTGTAACAGCCATTTCCTTACTGTCTTCAGTGCTTCCAGGCTGAGGATGCATGTAACGAGTGAGGTTAAATCATAAGATACCATAGTTTCACCCAAGTCCAGTTTTAAGTTTGCCAGTTAGTTGGCAAAATCCTGAGAGTTTTTTTTACATGGTGTGGAGTGTTGCCTACCAAAGGACCTAGGATGTTAGCTAGAGGTTTGGCGATGTTGTACGTGACTGAGTTAATGCTGCTGCTGATGGGTCTGAGTGGGGCTCCTTCCTTGTATCTTTGGCAGTCCTTAAATGCGAGGAATGGCTTTTTCCAGTAGTTGTAAGCAGTTGATTACTTTCTTCTTATAGCTGCTGGTGGGATCTCGCTTCAGTTTCTCATAGGTGGCTCACTAAGTAGACTGGTCACCTTAGCATGGTAGTCAGCTGTGTTTAGCACTACTGCGCATCTTCCTTTATCAGCCGGCGAGATGGTGATGTTCCAGTCTCTCTGTAGTGATGTCAATGCCTTCCTTTCCTATTGTGTCACATGATGGGTAGGCGGGTCAACAACCCACCCATCATCACCCATCAACAGCTATGGTGCTACCCACACCCTGACTCATGTGACTCTGACTCATTGACTCATGATGCTGTGTGGAGGTATGATCCTGCAAGAGGATAAATATCTGAGACTTCTAACCAGTCAATTAGAAGTGAAGAAGCCTTTTGGATAAGAGTTGAAACTCCTTCTAGAAGCATAAACAAGTCCAGTTGCCTTTGGTAGCACTTAGAATTACCATGATCTGGATGAATGAGAATCTTCACAGCCGTATTACTAATTGTAAAAAGAATTATCAGTAACCTCCCACTCCTCAAGTCGAGTTAGTGGCGTGATCTCAAAGCAGCCTGTTCCAGACTTAGGATTTGAACAAATGGGTCTTAAGACTGACACTGGCGTGATCTTCCCATGGGCTGTGATGAACAAGCAATTGTTTGACACAGAGTGGAGAACACTATGAGCCAGCTGCAAATTATGTCAATTGATACTCCAGAGACATGTAGTCACGCACTTGCTGCTTGGATGTCAAGGCTAATGTCAAGAGGCTATACACTCCAGTTCACCAGTCCCCCCCAGTTTCTTGGAGTAGTGGAGATGTCATCTCAGACATGATCAACTCAGCTAGCTTTCTGGGGAAGAAAGCAATCTTCCATGTCTCTCCAATGGAGGAGAACGAGGGATTTTATTCCCATTATTTTCTCACACCAAAGAAAACAGGCAGGATGAAGCCAATTTGGAACTTGTCTCTGTTCACCAGGTACATTATGACGCATGTGTTGAGAATCAAAGGTGCTGGAATATTGGTGATTGGTTCACTTCCATCGATCTGTGAGTGTTATGGAGAGAAATGACACTGACGGCAAGGTGCAGCAGAGACACGGCACAGTCCTTCTATATCTTCGTACATTCGTTTATATACTTTTGTAGACATGCATACACCCACACAGGAATGTATTGAATATGTATGAATATATCCATCCATCCATCCATCCATCTTCTTCATCCGGGGCCAGGTCGCGGCAGTCTGAGCAGGGACGCCCAAACTTCCCTCTCCCCGAACACTTCCTCTAGCTCTTCTGGGGGGATCCTGAGGCGTTCCCAGGCCAGCCGAGCAACATAGTCACTCCAGCATGTCCTGGGTCTTCCTCGGGGCCTCCTCACGGTGGGGCATGCCTGGAACACCTCCCTTGGGAGGCGTCCAGGGGGCATCCGATAGAGATGCCTGAGCCACCTCAGCTGACTCCTCTCGATGTGGAGGAGCAGCGACTTTACTCTGAGCTCCTCCCGGATGACAGAGCTCCACACCCTATCTCTAAGGGAGCACCCTGCCACCCTGCGGAGGAAACTCATTTCAGTCGCTTGTATCCGGGACCTCGTTCTTTTGGTCATGACCCAAAGTTCACGACCATAGGTGAGAGTAGGAACATAGATTGACCGGTAAATCGAGAGCTTCGCCTTTCTGCTCAGCTCCTTCTTCACCATGACAGACCGATACAGCGACCGCATTACTGTTGTCGCTGCACCGATCCACCTGTCAATCTCATGCTCCATCCTTCCATCACTCGTGAACAAGATCCCAAGATACTTAAACTCTTCCACTTGAGGCAGGAACTCTCCCCAACCTGGAGGGAGCAAGCCACCGCTTTCCAGTCGAGAACCATGGCCTCAGACTTGGAGGTTCTGACTCTCATCCCAGCTGCTTCACACTCGGCTGCGAACCACCCCAGTGCACCAGAATCAGAATCAGAATCAGAAAGCTTTATTGCCAGGTACGATTTTACACATATGAGGAATTTGCTTTGATGAGGTTGGCGCATGACACATCTATTAAAAGCAGCCATGAAAAAAGTAAAAATATAACAGTAAGTAAAAAATATAACAATAGCAGAAAATCTAACAATAAGTAAAAGATATAACAATATAAATATATATACACAAGTCTCTCTTTTTCTTTTTTATTTTTTTTTTACAGAAGCACAGTCTGTTTTTTCAGAAGGGAGTCCAAGTAGAGCGTTAATGTAACACATAGAGTTACGGTAGTGTCCATGTGACAGTGGAGGCAGAGGTGGAGTGTGAAAAGTGTCGGGGGGGTTCCAGGCCTTGTTAATGAGGCTGACAGCAGACGGGAAAAAACTGTTCTTGTGGTGTGAGGTTTTGGTCCTGATGGACCGCAGCCTCCTGCCAGAGGGGAATGTCTCGAAGAGTTTATGTCCAGGGTGAGAGGGATCAGCCACAATCTTTCCCGCCATAGGAAGTACATTCTCCACTGTGCTTTCTTGATTAGGGAGTTGATGTTCGGCTCCAACTTGAGGTCCTGCAAGATGATAGTTCCCAGGAAGCGGAAAGACTCCACAGTGTCAATAGTGGAGTCAAAGAGGGTGATGGGGGCAGTTGAGGCTGAGTTCTTCCTGAAGTCCACAACCATCTCCACTGTCTTTAGAGCGTTGAGCTCTAGGTTGTTCTGGTTGCACCAGGTCACCAGATGGTCAACCTCACACCTGCAGGTTGACTCGTCATCATCAGAAATGAGTCCAATGAGGGTGGTGTCGTCCGCAAACTTCAGTAGCTTGACGGACTGGTGACAGGAGGTGCAGCTGTGCGTATACAGGGAGAAGAGCAGAGGAGAAAGAACGCAGCCCCGGGGGGATCCGGTGCTGTTGGTCTTTGAGTCGAAGACATGTTTCCCCAGCTTCACGCACTGTTTCCTGTCAGACAGGAAGTCTGTAATCCACCTGCAGGTGGAGTCAGGCACACAAAGCTTGGAGAGCTTCTCCTGAAGCAGAGTTGGGATGATGGTGTCTGGCGTATGTTCCTGGCGATGTTGATTCTCACCTAGGGGAGCCAGGTGACACAGTGCTGCTCATTGCATCTCATTTACAAGTCTAACCCCCTACTGGTCTAGCTATCAGTGACATCTGGTATCTGTTAGCCCGTAGGACAGAAACTATTGTAGTAGTTTGAACAATGGTTATCAAATAGAAATGGAAATTCTTTTGTTACAAAAAGCCCCTGAATAGAAATGAAAAACAAGAAAGGTAATATAATTAAGAGTTAGAAGGAGCAAATGTAGATATTTCTATTATTAAATAAAATAAATTCTGTAGTGGGATGGATCAGTCTGTTGCTGAACGAGCTGAATAAGTCAAGTCAAGTCAAGTCAACTTTATTGTCAATGCTGTTATATGACAGGACATTAACAGAGGCCGGCACTTGATGATCACAAACTCCACGAGGGGTGAACAGTGTCTACAAATCACCACAGCATCTTGACACCAAGCATTCCTGATATAGACACAGACCCCGCCGCTACTGGATTGTCTGCTTGGTAGCATGTTAGCCGGCCCAACTGGATGGTGGAGTCCAGTATGCTGTTATTGAGCCAGTCTCCATAAAAACGAAAACAGAGCACTCTCTCACGGTCTGCTTGGTCTATCACAGAAGGTGTATATAGTCCAGTTTGTTGTCCAAGGAGCGTACATTGGCGAGTACAATAGATGGTATGGCTGGCTTGTGTGGATTCGCCACTAGCCTATCCCAGATAGCTTGCGCTTTCCCTGCTTCCGCCTCCTCTCGCACCCCCTGTGGTGCTTCCTCTGCGCGTGCGCTGCAGTATTGGGGGTCAGTATCAAAATGGGCTGCCGGAGTAGGCTGAGGTCAAGTAACTCCTTAGTGTGTGTCCGGTTTAATTTGCAGATTGCTGTGTTGCCGATGTCAAAAAGAGCCCCACGGCTGGAGGTGCGCATATGGACAAACAAGCGTGACAAAAACATAAAATCACTAGCATGATAGGGACAGAAAGGAGCCACTGCGTCCGCAGGTGCTGTCCTCACTACTACCACTCTTTGTCGTATTCTTCATTGTCTTCATCTTCAGCTAAGGTCAACTGTAGATTAGGGATGTTCTCCAGTGTAATGCAGTCGCTCTCTTCGATTTCTTCAGTTTCATCTTCTAGTACGGGTTCAGAATCAGAAGTGAGATCGTTGTCAACATAACCAGAAGCTGCATAAGTAGCCATGTGGTTCCCTTTTAACGTGCAGCTGATTGGCCGAAAAAAGAACAGAAGCACGTGAATAGCCAAAGAAAGCAAGTATGCTAATTTACCGTTGAATCGCCACACCCCCAACTAGGACCGAGAATTTCCTCTAAAACAAACCAAATACATAAACAAAGTTTATGGTTTTAAGGCCCCCAATACTGTTATTTGAAACATGGACTGGCTTCCTCAAATCAAATCAAAGCCAAGCAGGTTCCATTACACCCATTACCTGTCATCAGTACCCCTTTCTGGCGCATGGCCATGGATGTGGTTGGTCCACTGGACAAGAGTAGCGCTGGTTACCAATAGATACTTGTGATCTGTGACCATGCCACACAATTCCCAGAGGGTCCGAAGCATAAAGACATCAAAGATAATTGGTACCCTTGTCCAGCTTTTCTCACGTGTAGGGGTGCCAGATGAGATCATCACAGACCAAGCTACAAAATTCACTTCTGGCACGATGAAACAGCTGCAGAAAGAACTGGGCATCAATGGCATACGGACGACTCCCTACCATCCCCAGACCAACGGTCTGGTTGAGAGATTCAACCAAATGCTGAAGCAGATGCTGCGTAAGTTTGTCTCTGATACTGGCTGTGATTGGGACAAGTGGTTACCTTTTGACTTGTTTACCTACAGGGAGGTGCCTCAGGAATCAATTGGCTTCTCCCCGTTCGAGCTCGAGCTGGCCAGTGCAGGGAACACTAGATCTCCAGAGGAAGGAGTGGGAGGCAAGTAAGAAGCCAGCACCAAAAGGTATCCTGTCCTACGTACTCCAAATGCGTGAACGCCTTGAGAGGTACCATGAAGAGGCTTAAGTCCACCTGGAGAGGGCACAGAAGGACCACGAGTGCTAGTATAACAAAAGAGCTCAGCAGAGGGAGCTGACACCAGGTCAGAGTGTCCTGATCTTACTCCCAACCAGCAGCAATAAACTGTTAGCCAAATGGCAGGGGCCTTATGAGGTGTTGAGGAAGATGGGATCAGACCACGTACAAGGTGGACTCACTCAGACAAGGGAAAAGCCTCTCAGTTCTACCACATCAACCTGCTCAAAGAGTGGAAGGAGTGTGAACCTGTCAAGGTGTTACTGGTGCGTCAGGTCAAGGAGGAAGATGGTGAGTCTGACTCTAACCTGCAACAACTCCTCCAGCCATTTGTCTCCAAAAGGCAGACAATCCTCCTATTTGTCAGAGGCCGTATCGCATCCCAGAGCGGTTGGTGGGACCCCTGAAGGATGAAGTCCAGAAGATGCTTGATCTCGGGGTGATAGAGCCATTGAAGAGTGAGTGGTCCTTAACAAAGTCCTTCCAGTGAGATTTGTCTTTGTGGTTCAAGGTACCAAGCATCTGAACAGTGTGCGATTACAGCGTTCCACTGGATTTCCTCTTGGATGGTAGGGAGTTGTTCTGACTTTCTTTATTCCAGCTATGTAACAGAGTTCTTTAATGTTTTTTTCTGTAATTGTCCCTCTTGTTGTTGGTACGATGCAGCACCCGTGGTACTAGCATCAGTGTGCAGAATATAAGGCAGTTTGGGATCAGCAAATCCAAGCACAAGGGCAATGGAGAGTTTCTCAATGAGTGTGTCAAAAGCCTGTTGACAAGCTGATGTCCATCGGGATCCAAAAAGTTCCTTCGGATTGTGATAATGGGAAGGCTTACTCTTTTTCTTTCCTCGATCATGAAGGGGTGGATATCCAGCTGTAAGATCTGTCAATGGCTTAGCCAAGTCTTTGATACATCTTCGATAGTAAACAGAGAACCCAAGGAATGAACTCAGTTCTTTGAGGGTTTGGGGTCTTGGCCAGGTCTGTAAAGCCTGGACTTTGTCAGGGTCAGTTGCAACACCACTGACAACATGGCCAAGGTATCGTACTGAGGTTTGGAAGAATTCGCATTTCTCCAGCGACAATACCAGCGCTGCTGAAAGGTGCCTGGGGCATTGGTTAAACCTTGGGGCATCCGATTGAACTCCCAGAATCCTAAAGGACACATAAAAGCGGTTTTTGCTTTATCAGCTTGTTCCATCTCAATCTGGCAGTACCCTGATTTGAGGTCTGCAGATTCAAGTTTCTGTTGTCAATGCAGAGGCGGACTGAATTATCTTTTTTCTGAATGACCACAATTGGGAAAGAAAAGGGTCACTCTGATTCTCGAATGACCCCCGCCTCAGCCAGCTCTTGCAGATGTTTACGGACTGCGTCAAGATCTTGGGGATGAATGGGTCTAGCACGTTGTTTGAATGGACTTTCATTACTTAGCTTGATGTGATGCTTTACTTTATCAGTGCGACCAAAATCCAGGTCATGCTGTGCGAACACATCTGACATAGCATTGAGGCGATTGGTTATTCTCTCGTTCCAGGCAGATGGTAAAGGTGAATCACCAAAGTCGAAACTCAAGCTAGATGGTGTTAAGGATTCTGGTGGTTGTTCAGACTGAAAGGAATCAGGTTGGGAGACAGACTGCTGTTTTATGATGCTCTGAACTGTACTACGGTTGGTTTCATTATGCAACACCACTGGGAGTCAACTGAACTGCTGGGAGGGTAAGGTGATGAGACAACTGGTTACTAGTACTCCACAGGGTAATGAAGAGGTTGATGGAGGTTCTATGAGAGCCCATTTTTCAGGAATGCGAGCTCCGGTTGTTGATGACACCCTGCAGCACTGCAGTACAGTATGCTGGGATCACTTCAGGGGTCTGGCCTTTGAGTTTGATTAACCCCAAGTTACCATCCTGAGAGTACCTGTGTCTCAGTTCCATGATCTTCAGGACAGCACGGTAACCATGTTGAGCTGGAACAAAACTTGGGTTGTGCTGACAGAAGTCAGAATAGAGAAAGTCCAGGGTATTGGTGCCGATCAATACTTGTTCACCCGCCTGGCCTTCATGGGTCGGCACCACCAAAGCAAGAGTAGTAAAGTCAATTTCCGTCCCAACAAACTCTTTTGGAGGTCAACGTAACCAAGGCAAGGCACTTGTTGTCCATTTGCACCTTCTATCTCTAGAAGCATAGTTAAAGGCTTTATTGGTTGGTTAGCCAGGAACTGTGCATGATAGGACAGAGGAATGGTAGTAACTTGAGAGCCTGTGTCAAGTAGACAAGTTGTTGGAGTACCAGAAATTTTGACTTGGGCAGTGCTTTTGGTTCCCACTAGTCTGTTGGGGAATCTAGCAGAGTGATCACTTGCTTTGGTGTGTTTCAAATGTACCCGCTTGGCAGTGGGACTTTGTTCACTGTCATCAGCTCCTCCAGTTTAAATTACTGGAGGCAGCTGGTGATTTCATTTGTCACAGATTTTCTTGTAGCTGTGCCTTCTTGAATGCTAGTGAAGGGTTGGGTGTCTGATCACAGTTGGAGGATATATGACCATCCTCCCCACAGCTAAAGCAGTACCCAGGCCGCAGTGTAGCACAGGATTTTGTGTATGCTTTAGACTGTTTCCCAGCTGAAACAGACCCTGGACGAGATGTGCCTTTATCTGAGAACTGGTTTTGGTTCATTGGTATACCCTTGGTATTTGGAAACCAGGAGGTGGTCAGCGCTGACAGTTGCTTTTGTATTTGCGTCACCAATTTTTTCAGTTGCTCAAGTTCGGAGGTTTGCTCCACCACAGTACAAGAACAAGCACTGTGTACCTGAGATGCGGCATGTGATCTGGAAGAAGTGGATGCTGGTTTGACTGTACCGCACGAAGCAGTAAAAGCAACTCTGCAAAGGAACGGGAGTTATCCTTCTTTTGCTTCAACTGTAAATCACTGATGAGGGTGTTGTCCCAGCAGCCCCTGCAGCCCCTGTTTTTTTGTATCTAATTATGTTCTGTTCTTACCACAGTGCTTCCTAGCTCTGGGCAGTGATAAAGGACCTAAGTTTCAGACTGTCTTTTATTGTGCCTGAGTATAAAGTAGGGAGCATGCTCAGTCCATCTTACTGCACCATACTGGTGGGATGGGAGTGTTAAATGGGGCATTATGTGAATAAACAAATGTAAATTGACTTGAAATTGTTTCTGATATGGAAGATGATCTGTGTGGTTAAATTGATTATGTAATTGATTCCAATTAAAGATGGTACGGTCCAGTGGGAGGGGCCTAGCCTTTAAATGGAGGGGATCTACACTGCCTAAGCAGTCAGAGAAGGTTCTGTGGTGCTGTGTAGACCTAATTGTGTTTCTGGCCAGTCTTATTTTGGAGGTTAAATTACACCTTCTTCCAGCCAGCTTTTCGCCAGACTACCCTCATTTCAAGTCAGTGACACTCAGTTTCATTGCCATCTATGTACTGTCCTATAAATTTAATTCTGATGGAATTTCTGCAACAAGGTTTAACAGAAAATAAACACTTATCTGTAACATTTCTGAATGTGCTTTTCACCATATCTCAACAAAATCATTATTATTAGAAGAGCATCATTATAGAGCTTTAAATTTCATGGTTTAATCTGAATCTGACCACTGTTGATCCTTGCCAGCAGGTTGTGATAACAACAACAGGAGGCCTACAGATTGGCTGATTGATTATGTGATCGTCAAACTCAGTGTTAATTTTGTCAATGAAAATTCAGACGATAAGTATTCGTTGACATCATTTTATTGCATGACTAAATTGTAATGACGACGCAAATGAAAAAAATATTGATAGCAAAAATTACAGCGAAATTTCTGTTCATCATGCTCTGGCGAGAGAAGACGAGACAAAAATGTTGTCTGTGTGCAATCAAGTCAGTATATAAGGGAGACTGTCTCTGTCACATGCTGCCAGACTGTTCTCTGCATAAGGCAAGACTCTCCAGCACTCTTCTCCGGTTTGATCTCCTGTTTCTGACCTCGCCTGTTCCTGACCTGCCCTGTGCTTCTGTCTTCAGCCTGAAACCTTTGTCTGCCAGTTGCTGTGATCCAGTGTCTCCTGAACCAGCTGACTGAAAGATCATATCACCCGCTGGGGGAACTTAAAGAGCCAATTTCTCCTCCGCAGTTTGATTCACCTCAGCTGAAGCCTCTCGATAGCTTCTGGTTGAGAATCTTCCCCCGACATATTAACTCTGTCTGAGTTCAGCCTGAATTCAGCACCTTACTTTGTTACCTCTGTGCCTCAGTGTCAGAGTGGTTCCCGTAATTTGGCCGTACTACAATTGGGTTTATCATCTGCCTGTCACAGTTAGCTAGCTAATGTAGCAAGCAAGCCTGAGTGACATGACAGTTGTCACAGGACTGTAAAATATTGGGAGGTTGTTTATTTACTTCCAGCATCATATCAACTAGGTAACAACACAGCGCAAAGTCCACCCTTTGCATAGTCAAACCGACACTGCACCAGCACCTGCTGAGCTGCAGAATGAATGGGAAGAGATACTCTAATGCTTACCTTTCTGTCTGCTATGTTATTAACTGGGAAATTATCAAGTCATTGTTTAACTTTACAGCAATGTGTTTCACAAACTAGTTGGCAACTTGACTTGTCCTGACTTCACACCATATACTCAGCTGTGATGCATACTCTGCCACATGTGCTGCAGACAGTGCTGAGAGTATTGTGACAATACCCCTCATTTCCCATCAAGCCTAGTGCTGAGTAGTAGAAGTTTGATCATTTGTGTTCCAAAACGCAAGTGCTACTTTTTGTTAGTTGGTGTCTCTTCAGAACATGGTGGTTTTTGTTGGTAATTGTTGCCCCAATATTTTATGCAATGGAGTTGCAGCATGCTCTGCTGGACAAACTATGTGATGACTCCATTTCTCAATTACCACACAGATCTTTTTCTGTATTATGGTCTAAAATACCAGCGTATTTGTGATCGGCTAATATTGGCTGATGAAATTGGCTGACTGAGAAATCTGTCAGACATTAGTTCTGATATGCTGTTCCAAGTGGAAAGGCAGTTCAATGCTGGATAATCTTGTCTAGAATCTGCATCTCAACTTTACACAGAATTTTAACCTGAAAAGATCCTGCCTCATGCTACTGACAGTTCTCCTTGTATGATTTATTGAAAATAAATCTTTCTTCACACACTGAATGACCATGTGTGTGTCTTTGTCTGTATGTGCATGTGTGTGTGTGTGTGTGTGTGTGTGTGTGTGTGTGTGTGTGTGTGTGTGTGTGTGTGTGTGCGTGCGTGTGTGCATGTGTGTGTGCGTGTACGGTACAGTAGTCAACCTTCCGTGGCAATATGGCTGGCACTGACAGCTGTGGCAGTTCCAGTTATTGAGTCTATGGGTAATTGGTCTCACACAGACACAAATAAGGCAAAACAAACAAATGAGGCAGTGTGTACTTGTGTGCACTCTTGTGTGCATGTGTATCTGACATATTTACATGCATGTACCACACAGTATATGTGTATGTCAGCCAGCACCAGGAGAAAGATAATGTACCATCTTGAGGATTACCCAAGAGGACACATTTACAACTGAATACTTGGATGCTTGAGCACCATTTGTCACCCATTTAGGAGATACATAAGGTGGGCACCATTATTTTCCTGCCTCGAAATACTTTTTCTGCTCAGTATATATACATATATATCAAGTTAACAGTGTATAGAAAGAGGATGGTATGCTGCCAATGTTCATGAGAAGGGCACCAGAGCACATCGGATACAAGATACCCACTTGCAGACCAAAATGTTATCTACTCACCGCTTACAACATAATGATCAGTGATGAAGTACTTTTTCTGCCTGTCAAAAAGATGTTTCATTATTCTTTTGTCAAAAAGACACCATTCAAGCCATTCAAAATATCTATTTTTGTGCATTATGGCTATCAGTGCTACCAATGCAGCGAGATATATTACTTGTATAGATATATTTATTTAAAAACAAAAATGTTTTTTAAAAGACCACAAGACACAAATTAAAATAGTGCTCTAAACCATGCTGTCACAGTATTTGTTTGTTTCAGTTTGACTTAAATTTTCCTTCATTTCAATGAAAGTGAGGTGTGCAGAGTTGCCATTACAGCAAAATTGGTGCCATTTTTGTAATTGTTGAAACTGTATTGTATTGAGCAAGTGATGCAGGTGGCAGCCACGAAATGGGCTTCAATGTATTCCCTCTAGGTGATTGCGCAGCGTCAATGTATGTCCACCAAAAGTGTTTGCTTTTGCCAATGACAGGCTCAGACTGCTATTCTAAGTGCCTACTAACATTATGGAAAGGATTCCTACAGAGATAGACCCTTTTGTTAAAGGGAAAGATATTTGTTTGCACTTCTTGTGCTCCTACAGAGCAGACACTTCTCCTGCTTGCCCTCTGCTTTGCTTACATTCTTTTGCTGATCTCCTTGTTTTATCTGCCAAAAGCTCTGGAAAGTGAATCCTGGATACTTAGAAATCACAGGGACTTAAATTAATGCAACCATATTTTTAACACGTTTATTGTTTCTCAGTACTGTGCAAGCGTAAACTTGCTGTGTTGACACATAAAACAGCACTTCACTGTTTATTGCTTTATGTTCCTCTGAACAGAAAGTCTGTCTCTTCGTTAGCTGCTAGCCCTGTTAGCCAAACACACTGTAGGATCTGCTGCTCACTCACTGCTAACTAGCTCTCTTTGTGATTTGAACACAGATTTTATTGTTCACAATGTTGCACTGTTAGTGAAAAAATAGGGTGTGTTGACAGTGAGTTTACCGTGTCTCTTTCAGATTTTAACATGCATGCCTACAACCACGTTTCAAAAAAGGTGGGACACTTTGTAAAATGTTAATAGAAACGGGTGATGATTTGCAAAACACTGAAACCCCATATTTAAGTGAAAATAGCACAAAGACAACATGTCAAATGTTAAAACTGAGAAACGTCTTTGTTTTTGAAAATTATATCTTCATGTTTATATCTTTCATGTTGTTCCAAAACCTGTGTATATAATTCAGCATTAATGATGCCTTCACAAATACCATACCATCACCAATGCTGTCTTTTGAACTGAGCATTAATAACAATCCAGATGGTCCTCTTTAGCCTGGAGCATGCAGCATCCGTGATTTCCAAAAATTATTTAAAATTTTGACTCATCAGATCACAGGACAGTTTTCCACTTGGCCTCAGTCCATCTTAAATGAGCATGGGACCAGAGAAGGCAGCAGCATTTCTGGATCTGGTTTATGTACAGTACCAGTCAAAAGTATGGACACACCTTCTCATTCAATGGTTTTTCTTTATTATTATTATTATTTTTTTTTTTTATTCATTGTAGATTAATACTGAAGACATCCAAACTATGAAGGAATACGTGGAATTATGTAATAAACCAAACAGTGTTCAACAAACCAGAATATGTTTCATATTTTAGATTATTCAAAGTAGCCACCATCTGCTTTGATGGCAGCTTTGCACACTCTTGGCATTCTCTCAATCAGCTTCATGAGGTAATCACCTGGAATGGTTTTCAATTAACACATTTGCCTTGTCAAGAGTTCATTTCTGGAATTTCTTGCCTTCTTAATGTGTTTGAGACCATCAGTTGTGTTGTGCAGAGGTAGGGTTGGTACAAAGGTCAATACAGTGACACATCTCCACATCAACTGCTCAGAGGAGACTGTGTGACTCAGGCCTCCAAGGTCGAGTTTCTGCAAAGAAACCACTTCTGAGGAAGAACAAGAAGAAGAAGAGAATCGCTTGGGTCAAAAAACACAAGGACTGGACATTAGACCAGTGGAAATATGTCCTTTGGTCTGATGAGTCCAAATTTTAGATTTTTGGCTCCACCCGCCATGTTTTTGTAAGATGCAGAAAAGGTGAGCAGATGGTTTCTACATGTGTGGGTCCCACCGTGAAGCAAGGAGGATCTGCAGCGATATGCCATCCCATCAGGTTTGGGCTGAGTGGGACCATCATTTGTTTTTCAACAGGACAATGACCCCAAACACACCTCCAGGCTATGTAAGGCCTATTTGACCAAGAAGGAGAGCGATGGAGTACTGCGTCAGATGACCTGGCCTCCACAATCACCTGACCTAAACCCAATTGAGATGGTTTGGGTTCGAGTTGGACCGCCGAGTGAAGGCAAGCAGCCAAGTGCTCATCACCTCTGGCAACTCCTTCAAGACTGCTGGAAAACCATTCCAGGTGACGACCTCATGAAGCTGATTGAGAGAATGCCAAAAGTGTGCAAAGCTGTCATCAAAGTAAATCATGGCTATTTTGAAGAATCTAAAACATAAAACATATTCTCGTTTGTTTTACACTTTTTTGTTTATTACACAATTCCATACATGTTCCTTCATAATTTGGATGTCTTCAGTATTAATCTACAATGAAGAAAATAAAAAAATGAAGAAAAACCATTGAATGATAAGGTGTGTCCAAACTTTTGACTGGTACTGTATGTTTTCTCTTTGCATGGTAGAGTTTCAACTTGCATTTGTGGATGCAGCAATGTACTGTTTAAAGAGACAATAGTTTTTGGTGTTCCTGAGCCCAGGCAGTGATGTCCACTACAGAATTCTGTTTGTTTTCTATGCAGTCTAAGCAGCCCGAAGATCACAGCCATCCAATGTTGGTTTTCAGCCTTGTCCCTTGTGTACAGAGATTATGGACTGTAGACAATGAAATCCCCAAATTCTTTTCAATCTTACATTGAGAAACATTATTCTTAAATTGCCGCACAATTTGCCAGCACAGTCTGCCACAGAGTGGTGAACCCCTCCCCATCTTTATTTACAGCCTCTCTGGGATGCTCTTTTTATATCCAATCATGTCACTAATCTGTTCCAAGTCAACCAATTAATTGTGAAATGTTCCACCAGGTGTTTTCTTTTAGTATTTCATAACTTTTCTAATCTTTTGTTGCCACTGTCCCAACTTTTTTTAAACATGGTGCTAGCATCAAATTCTAAACAAGGATATCATTTGATATGTTGTCTTTGTTGTATTTTTAATTAAATATGGGGTTTCAATGTTTCGCAAATCATCACATTCTGTTTCAGTGTCAGTGTCACAACTCACACAACAATCACTGCCAAACTAAAACATCATGGAATCAACCAATTACAATGACTAATAAAAAAGATCAAAATGATTTGTGGCACTCAGTTGTAGTCAGCGCTCGGGTTAGTTTGTCATTTGCTGAGCAATAATTATACATACACACATTCATATAAAAATTCCTTCCCTTCACAGAGGTGTCCCATGGAAGATGTCTGTTGTTTGGATGTATCATATGGATGGAGCAGAGCCTAGAACTACAACTTTGATTCCAAAACAGCTGAGTGCTGTATAATGCCAGCAACACATTTCAAACAAGTTGAGACAGGGGCAAAAAAGACTCCTCCAACATCTGTAGAGAATTCCACAGATAAACAGGTTCATTGGTAACAGGTGAAAGTATCATGATTGGGTTTGAAAGGGGCATCCGGGAAAGGCTCACTTGCTCACAAGTAAGGATGGAGCGAGGTTCACCACTTTGTCAAACACATGATTGTATAAAGGATACATTTTTTACATTTTTAACACCTCACTGGAGACATGTCACATGCCAGCCTGCTTCAAGTCTTCAACCATCATCCCAGTTCCCAAGAAGCCAAGGACCACAGGACTTAATGACTTCAGACCCGTCGCCCTGACCTCTGTGGTCATGAAGTCCGTTGAGCGCCTTGTGCTCTCACACCTCAAACACATCACCGACCCTCTTCTGGACCCCCTGCAGTTTGCCTACAGAGCCAACAGGTCTGTAGACAATGCAGTCAACTTGGCCCTGCACCTCATCCTCCAGCACCTGGACTCCATAGGAACCTACGCCAGGATCCTGTTTGTGGATTTCAGCTCTGCCTTTAACACCATCATCCCAACTCTGCTTCAGGAGAAGGTCTCCAAGCTTAGTGTGCCTGACTCCACCTGCAGGTAGATTACAGACTTCCTGTCTGACAGGAAACAGTGTGTGAAGCTGGGGAAACACATCTCCAACGCTAAGACCATCAGCACCGGATCCCCCCAGGGCTGCGTTCTTTCTCCTCTGCTCTTCTCCCTGTACACGAACAGCTGCACCTCCTGTCACCAGTCGGTCAAGCTCCTGAAGTTTGCGGACGACACCAACCTCATCTGACTCATCTCTGATGGCGACGAGTCCGCCTACAGGTGGGAGGTTGACCATCTGGTGACCTGGTGCAACCAGAACAACCTAGAGCTCAATGCTCTAAAGAGAGTGGAGATGGTTGTGGCATTCAGGAAGAACACAGCCTCACCTGCCCCCATCACCCTCTGTGACTCCACTATTGAGTCTTGGAGTCTTTCCGCTTCCTGGGAACTATCATCTCCCAGGACCTCAAGTGGGACCCGAACATCAGCTCCCTCATCAAGAAAGCACAGCAGAGGATGTACTTCCTACGGCAGCTGAAGAAATTCAGTCTGCCAAAGACAATGATGGTGCACTTCTACACAGCCATCATTGAGTCCATCCTCAGCTCCTCCATCACCATCTGGTACGCTGCTGCCACTGCCAAGGACAAGGGCAGACTGTAGCGTGTCATTAGGTCTGGAAAGAAGGTGATCGGCTGCAATCTCCCGTCTCTCCAAGATTGTGGCTAATCCCTCTCTCCCCGGACACAAACTCTTCGAGACACTCCCCTCTGGCAGGAGGCTGCGGTCCATCAGGACCAAAACCTCACACCACAAGAACAGTTTTTTCCCGTCTGCTGTCAGCCTTATTAACAAGGCCCGGAACCCCCCCCCCCAACACCCTTCACACTCCACCTCTGCCTCATCTGTCACATTGACACTACCATAATTCCATGTGTTGCATTAACACTCTGCTTGGACTCCCTTCTGAAAAAACAGACTGTGCTTCTGTTAAAAAAAAAAAAAAAAAAAGACTTGTGTATATATATTTATATTGTTATATCTTTTACTTATTGTTATATTTTCTACTATTGTTATATTTTTTACTTACTGTTATATTTTTATTTTTTTAATAGCTTCTTTTAATAGATGTGCCATGCACCAACCTCACCAAAGCAAATTCCTCATATGTGTAAAATCGTACCTGGCAATAAAACTTTCTGATTCTGATTCTGACTCAGGATATTACTACATAGGTGGGGGAACACTTTGTAAAACAGTCTGTTTTCAAATGATTGCATTCTGTTTTTGTTTAAATTGCAGTTGAAAATGTATGTCTGCTTGAAGATGGCTCGGTAATCTAATGGGTGGATTTCAAGGTGTCAGCCTTCAGGGTAGCTCAGTAAGAGCCTTGCACCCATGCGTGTACACGCACATACACACACACACACACACACACACACACACACACACACACACACACCTGAGTCCTGTATTAGCAGTGGTCTCTGCTGGCAGAGACACTGAGCTTGTGTTTGTATTGCAGCAGAGCCCTTTGATGTGCAGTAGCATTTTGCATGCTGCTGTTGCTTTCCCCTTTCTCTGGATATGTTATCTAACACGTTCAGTGTGTCTATTGCTGCCAGACTCCATCTGGACAGAGCCAATTTCTAACCAAGGACCAGCAAGGATGGGCATCAAACGGTACGTAAAACCCTCTTACTGAGTGCCCATCTTAATTTGTGCGTGTGTGTGTGTCTGTGTGTGTGTGTGTGTGTGTGTAGAAAACATATGCACAGAGATTTTCAAGTCATACTTTGTAGTTCATTCAGAATGACAGAAGAATGTGTGTTGGAAATAAAGCACCTTTCAGACAAAAAAAAACAAACAACACCATCTTTTTGTTACACGGTATCATTAGCCAAGTAATGGTTTTATTTTTTAAAAAACATTTTGATAACAGTCATTAAAGAGTTGCCATCAAAAGTTATACTCAGGGGGACATTTTGTGATGATCAGTGCTCTCCGGATCAGTGCTCTCCAAACTGTATAAAAGTGAAACAGATATGTTTCGTAAACATATCTTTGGCATCTCTGTACTGCAATTTACATTTAAACTATTTCAACTTTTGTTAGGAGTCTCACACAAGCAAATAAGCTGATTAACTGCCAGCACTTAATATACATAAACTTACAACAGACTGAATCAAGGAGATGACATTTTGTCCTTCAATAATGCTTGTCAGATCTTTGTGCTCAGACAGTATAAAAGCCACCACTGCAGAATTAATGTCTAGATTAAAATGTTGTACTTGAAAACATATGACCATCTTACATATGAAGTAAATTGTCAGGAAAAGCACCTCCTACCTGTAATGCTGTGATAATAAAAAGTATATTCTTCTTACCTGTTCCCAACCACATCCCAAAGCCCATCATGTCCAAAAACACATGCAGCTACTTATGTTTCTGTTTCCCACTCCCATTTTTTCCCTTTTAAAACTCTTAGAATGACTGATGGTGCAGTTGGCTCCAAAGCCCCTCAACACAACATCAGCAACTGCATGGGCTTAAAGACTGCTCTGAAAGTTGCACCTGAGCATATGGCAATCATGTGGAGAGATAGTGCTGCTTCTCCCAGATGAAACAGGAAGGTGTTTAATAATGCACCTTTTTCCAGCCTCCTTTATCAGAGAGACTAATGTTTCTTTTCAAACACATTAGCATTTTCGGAAACACAGCAAGATCACTCTCCATTTCCTGTCTGAGCGATAAGGAGGTGCAGTCCAGCTTTATGACAGCATAGAGTAATTGGAACGTAGCTGGGAGAAGTTCGCATATAGTGAAGAGAAGGGAGGCAAAGAGAAAAAAAGTCTTTCAGGTGGATACATTTTTCTGATTAAGTAAGGAAATTAAAGAGTGAATTAAGAGAGTGAATTAAAGAATAATAATATAATAATCTCTGGATAGCACTGTAGGCGAAAGAGTAGGACAAAGAGAGAGATGTATAAAAAAAGGTAGATGATTCAGTCACTTGCTGATGAAGGGAGTTCATTGGAGGTGGCATTTATGCCCTCAGGCTCAGTTTATCTGGAGAGAGCTTTTGGCCCATTGAAGGTGGCTCCATACTAATTATATAAAGATGTGAGAAAGGCAAGCGTCAGCACTAGCTTTTTTTTCTCTAGTATCAGGTCTTGATGCCTGTAATCCCCACAGCAAAGCCTATGCTGTTTCCCTCTGCCAAGCTTTTCTGTATATGCACTGCAACTGGCCATGTGGCACATTGCACAGACGTCAAACCTGACCAGGATGCACAGCTCAGTGACTGAGATGGAGAAATAAAAAAAGGAAGTTCTCAACCATCAGATGGAAGTACTGATAAGCAGCATGCTTCCTAAACATCAATGCAGATCACTGTTTAATCGATTGTTCCAAGTAATGAATCTTTGATCAGTCTGTCACGACTGATGAGGTGGTGCTCTGAGACAGGATAGGTATGGATTTTTTCAAGTTGGTCCTAATACAAAATTCACATACTGTACATTGTGAGAGCCAATGGTTGGATTAGTCATTCCTCAATCCCAACAATTATTTGTATATATTGTTTCATTTTTTTTTTTTTTTTTGCTACGTAACTTATTTTTAAGTCTTTTGTCCTTTTTGAGCTGTGTGTTCTTTTTTTCAGAGTCAAATTCTATGCATGTGCACACATACTTGGCCAATAAAGTCAACTGTGATTCTCTTAGGTCTAGAGACCACTTAACACAATGACTCAAATGCCAAGGCACAGAGGACCACTTAACACAATGACTCAAATGCCAAGGCACAGAGGACAAATATAGGTGAGCCATTTCCCTCCACTCATCCTGCCAGCTGCCGCTCAGTCAAACAGCTCTGTGAGCAGCATCAGGAAGCTAGTAAAAGCTATGGCGGAGCAACAGCCACCCGCAAAGGAGTAGCTGCCCATACCGCCACTGCCAACAACAGCATATACAGGTAAGACAACAAATAACCATAAAGCTAATATGGTGATTGTTACAGTAACACTCTGCAGCACGCACAGTATGTTAGTGTCTGTGATGTAGCGGCTGGGCAGAGTTACCTTGTTTCCGTTGCTTAGGCAAATGTTACTGGTTGTCACGGTAGCCGTGCAGGCGCCGCAGGGAGGAGGGGCTTGGAGGCAGGGCATGAGTGCAGCGGAGAGGGAGGTGGAGTGACGAGGAAATGGTGTTGGTTCAAATTTTCAGGCTAAGTCTGCTCTCTTCTCGATCTTACCTACTGCAGCTTTAATTAAGGAGTCAGAGTCAGAATCATTTTTTTTGTCCCTCAGCAGGGAAATGAATTTGGCAGTGTAGGATGACAGACACAAACAATAAAAAACAGCAATAACAAGCGTACCGACAGACAGTCATATAAATAAAAACAATTACAATCACGTCAATAGTAACCATCAATAAAATGAGTAAGATAAAGACATGCTTCAGGCAGTGAGGGCAGGTTATTTTGTCATTTCCAGCTAAAAACCTAGTGCAGATTGATTCTGTTAATTGCAGTGGGGATAAAAGAAAATTTATATTTGTTACATTTGGCCCTTGGAAGCATGTAACGCCGTCCAGAGGGGAGAAGAACAAATTCCTCTGACAGAGGGTAATCAGGGCTGGCCATGATATCCAGTGGCTTTTTCAGGACTCGACCCTCATAGATGTCAGCCAAAGAAAGCTGAATGCCAATTATTTTACTGGCCGCTTTGACAATGTCTTGCAACCATTTCTTCTTCTGCACAGTTAAGTTGCCGTACCTCAAGACAATACAAATAGTTAAGATTTATTCGATAAAAGACTTATAAAATAACACGATTAGTGTTTTCTCTGCATTAAAAGTGTTTGGTTTTTGCGCAGAAAAGTCTTTGCAGGCCCTTCTTACAGATGGCAGATGTGTTGAGGTCATGGCTTTAGTCCTTGTCAATGACTGTGGCCAGATATTTGTAGCTCTCTACCGCTTCCATTTGTGAACCCCTGATGGTAATGGTTCTTCTCCTCTTAAAGTCGACAAACATATCTTTGGTTTTTACTACATCCAATTTAAGAAAGTGGTTGTTGCACCACTTCACAAAGTCCGTCACAGCTGGTCCATGGTTGACCTCACCTTCCTGGAGCAGACTGATTAAAACTGTGTCATCCGCAAATTTCAGAAGATGCCTGTCTTCGTTGTGGCTCCTGCAATCATTTCTGTAGTGAATGTACAATAGGGGTGACAGGACACACCTGTGGAAGCCCGTATAGCCTGTGGCAGACAGCTTTGTTTGGGAAAAGGCACCATTTGCCCTAACTGCCTGTGGCCGGCAAGTTAAAAATCCAACACCCATTTCACAGACCAGCATCTGGATTAAAATCCAACAATAGTTTGTGGACTAAAATATGTGGCTGGATTGTATTAAAAGCTGACGAAAAGTCTACAAATAAAAGCCTTGCGTGAGATTTTGCGCCCTCCAGGTGCTTGTGCAAGTAGTTGAAGAGAGTGATGGTGGCATCATCTACCCCTCTTCTGGCCCTATATGCAAATTGCATTGGGTCAAGCTGGCTCTGGACCTTCTCCATCAAAGTTTGTTTGACCAGCCATTCAAAAACCTTCATAACCAATGAAGTCAGGGCCACAGGCCTTAGGTCATTGAGCTCCTAAGGAACCTTGGTCTTAGCCACAGGTACAACAATAGACTCCTTCCATAACTTTGGTTATGGAAGTTAAAAAGATCAGAGAAAATGTCACATATCTGGTCTGCACAGACTTTCAAGAGTTTGCCTGTGATCATGGCCAGGGCTCTTCCTAGCATTACATTTAAGAAACATGGACCTAACACAAGTAGCACTGATGGAAAACTGTGGTGTAGGAGTAAGACTGCTGCTCAATGTATCAAACAAGACACTGTGTTCAAGGGTAAAATTATGTTCATCATTAAAACATAAATAAAAGTCATTTAGTCCATTTACAAGTTCTGAATTGTAGTTAAAACCATCAGTGGTGATTGGCCCGAAGTTCTTCTTGTCTTGGCCTGTCATGGCCTTCATGCCATCCCATACAGCCCTCAGATCATTACTGTGAAACTTTTCTTCTATTTTACTTGGATATTGCAATTTTGCCCTCTTAATTTCATATCTGACCTCTTTTTTAGCTTTCAGCTTGTCCTTGTCATCCTCATAAAGGAAAGCATTGTGTTTCCTTTCCCGCATCCTTTACTGCTTTGTCTATCCAAGGCTTATTGTTCGGAAACACCTTGACCTGTTTGGTGGGGATGATAGAGTTTTTTTAAATAAAGATTGTAAGATATTACCTCAGTCATCTCATCAAGGTCAGAGGATTCTTCAGAAATGCTCCATTCTGTGCACTCAAGGGCTCCCTTTAATTCCTCAACAGCACTCTCAGTCCACATTTCCACCTCTCTGCTGGCTACTTTAACTCTCTTCAAGAGAGGTTTGTAGGTTGGGATGAGGAGAATAATGCTATGATCAGAAGAGCCGAGGGGGGCCAGGGCTGTGGACTTGTAGGCACCTTTTACAGTACCATAGCATAGGTCAATAGTTTTGTTGAGTCTGGTGGGGCAAGAGATGTACTGGTGAAAGTTATTCAAAGTTTTCAAATCGCAATGATTAAAATCACCAAGAATGAAACAGGGAGCATCAGGGGAGTGTGACTGGAGCTTATGTGTAACATTTTTTATAATTGTTGCAGCATTTTTTGCATTGGCCTTGGGGCGGATGTATACAACTGTACACTTTATATTTTTTACCATGCCATGTAGGCTTATTACAGTTCTCCTGATACCGAAGGAGCTCGGCAGTTGACTGATCCACTGTACTCAAGTCCATGCGGGTATGTGACTGTTGTGACAGCTATTGATCCCTCGGATTCAGTAAAAATCCCCTTGAGTACAGAATCCTGCCCATGTGTGGGTGACATGGTTCAAACAGAGTCTGAGCCACGACAAACAGTCCATGCAACAATAAAAAACAGCAGCTCCATTAAAAATAGAGACATAAAAATCAATGAGACAAAAGTAGATCATACCCAGATTATTTGGTTACTTGCAAACGACACTTAGTGACATTGAACATCCAACAGATGAAAACAACAGACCCAACTGCCACGACAGCCTGTCGTGGCGGCAACCCCCGAACCCGGTGGTGGACACCGGAAGTAAGGGATGCTGTCAAGCTGAAGAAGGAGTCCTATCGGGCCTTGTTGGCTCATGGGACTCCTGAGGCAGCTGACGGGTACCGGCAGGCCAAGCGTGCGGCAGCTCAGGCAGTTGTAGAAGCAAAAACTCGGGTCTGGGAGGAGTTCAGGGAGGCCATGGACGAGGACTACCGGTCAGCCTCGAAGAAATTCTGGCAAACCGTTCAGCGCCTCAGGAAGGGGAAGCAGCTTTCTGCCAACACTGTTTACAGTGAAGGTGGGGAGCTGTTGACCTCAACTGGGGATATTGTCGGGCGGTGGAAGGAATACTTCGAGGATCTCCTCAATCCCACTGTCATGTCTTCTGTAGAGGAAGCAGAGACTGGGGACTCGGGGGTTGATTCATCCATCACTGGGACTGAAGTCACTGAGGTAGTTAGCAAGCTCCTCGGTGGCAGAGCACCGGGGGTGGATGAGATCCGCCCTGAGTACCTCAAGTCTCTGGATGTTGTAGGACTGTCTTGGTTGACACGCCTCTGCAACATCGTGTGGCAGTCGGGGACGGTGCCTCTGGACTGGCAGACTGGGGTGGTGGTCCCTCTTTTTAAAAAGGGGGACCGGAGGGTGTGTTCCAACTATCGGGGGATCAGACTCCTCAGCCTCCCTGGGAAAGTCTATTCCAGGGTACTGGAGAGGAGAATCCGGCCAATAGTCGAACCCCGGATTCAGGAGGAACAATGCGGTTTGTGTTTTGTGGACTTGGAGAAGGCATTCGATCGTGTCCCTCGTGTCATTCTGTGGGAGGTGCTCCGGGAGTATGGGGTTGGAGGCCCTCTGTTGAGGACTGTACAGTCCCTGTACAACCGGAGCAGGAGCTTGATCCGCATTGCCGGCAGTAAGTCGGACCTGTTCCCAGTGCACGTTGGACTCCGGCAGGGCTGCCCTTTGTCACCGGTTCTGTTCATTATTTTTATGGACAGAATTTCTAGGCGCAGCCAGGGGCTGGAGGGGGTTCGGTTCGGGAGCCGGCAGATTTCGTCTCTGCTTTTTGCGGATGATGTTGTCTTGTTGGCTTCCTCGAGCCAGGACCTTCAGCATGCACTGGGGCGGTTCGCAGCCGAGTGTGAAGCAGCTGGGATGAGAGTCAGCACCTCCAAGTCCGAGGCCATGGTTCTCGACCGGAAAAAGGTGGCTTGCTCCCTCCAGGTTGGGGGAGAGTTCCTGCCTCAAGTGGAGGAGTTTAAGTATCTTGGGATCCTGTTCACGAGTGAGGGAAGGATGGAGCGTGAGATTGACAGGCGGATCGGTGCAGCAGCAGCAGTAATGCGGTCGCTGTACCAGTCTGTCGTGGTGAAGAAGCTGAGCCGAAAGGCTGAAATGAGTTTCCTCCGCAGGGTGGCAGGGCGCTCTCTTAGAGATAGGGTGAGGAGCTCTATCACCCGGGAGGAGCTCAGAGTAGAGTCGCTGCTCCTCCACATCGAGAGGAGTCAGCTGAGGTGGCTCGGGCATCTCTACCGGATGCCCCCTGGACGCCTCCCAAGGGAGATGTTCCAGGCATGTCCCACCGGGAGGAGGCCCCAAGGAAGACCTAGGACACGCTGGCACGACTATGTCGCTCGGCTGGCCTGGGAACGCCTCGGGATCCCCCCGGAAGAGCTGGGGGAGGTGTCCAGGGAGAGGGAAGTTTGGGCGTCCCTGCTCAGGCTGCTCCCCCCGCGACCCGGCCCTGGATGAAGCGGGAGACAATGGACCCAACTGCATGTCACTGCTCGTGCATCGCCATAAGCAAATGTTAGCATGCTAACATGTTTAACTAAGATGTGAACAAGGTAGACAGTACTGCATATCAGCTAAACATTAACAAGTTAATATTATCATGACAGTAGACTCTTAGTCTTAAGTAAAAATGCACTAGTTCCAGGTTTTCAAATTTGTCGTGTAGGGCTGCGACAAATTATTATTTTCATTACTGATCTGAGCATTATTTTCTCCTTTGAAAAATGGTCTATAAATGTAAATGTCAAAAAAAAAAAAAAAGATCATACTTAATTTAAGCCCAAGGTGACAACTTCAAAATGCTAGTTTTGTATATCCAAGTCTTCAAAACTCAAAGATATTCAGTTTACTACAAAAGAAGAAGTAAAGCAGTTAATCTGCACAACTAAGACAAGGAATAGAATGTTTGACGTTTTTTGAAGATACGTTTGGGTTTTGAACTGTTGGTCTGATAAAGCATACTGTCACAGTCCAGCCAAGCACATACCTGTGCTGCAGCTCTTCAGCCACGCCCCATACCTGCTGATCTGCACACCTAGCCTATTAGGCTTATTAGGAGGGTATTTAAGCAGTGCTGCCATACTTTCCGGTTGCCAGATTGTCTATGCATCATGCCAGACTCTCCAGCGTTCCTACTAGATCTCCAGTATTCAACCTCACCTATTCCTGACTACTCTGCCTGTCAAATCCCTGTGTCTGAGGGTGTGCAGATCTCACCACCTCAGTGGTATTAAAGAGCATATTCCTCCTCCGAGAGAGGTTTTGACCACGCCGAAATCTGTCGATGACTTCTGCGCTCGATCAGCTCTTATCACAGTAACTCCGTCTGAGCCGGCTCTCTGCTCAGCAAGGCACAGTGTTACCCCGGTTGTCCGTTTCCCCGTATTCCTGTAAATCAGCCGGCACTGCAGTTGGGTCCTCCACAAGCTCATTACAACATACATTTCAATATGTAAACTTGGGATTGCCATTAAAGACATCAGAGAATTTTGAATTCTTATTATTCAAATTGATTGATCGGTTATCAAAATTCTTAATGATTAATTTAATAGTTGACAACTAAGCGATCAATCAGTCTTTGAAGTTCTAATTGTTATGCAGTTATGCAGCTTCTTTATGTTGGTTGATAGATTTCTTGGCACTAGCAGTGTATAAACACTGCATGCTTTTCAATCCCTCCACTGCAGCTTTACTGTGACTGCAGTAATAAATTTCTGCATTTAAAGATTCTGGACAATTTTTCTAACCACATGCCTCAACATGAAGAAAACTTAAATAACAACCACCTCAGAAATATTTACACTACATGCACTAAGAAAATGACCCCAAAATGACAAAACTCATTCAGTGTGGAGATAGACTACGATGGCTGTGACTGTGATAACTGTGATCTTGCTTTTCCATCACTGTCAGGCCCATGAAGATTAGTTTAATGCCTGTTTATCACTGCAAACTGCATCTAGATTCAAAAGCCCAGATTTGAGAGGAAATCCATCATCACATGAAAGGCTGCTTGACCTCTGCTGGAGATACTGATACCGGCACACAGTTCTCTCTCTCTCTCTCTCTGTGTCACAGCACACACACACACACACACACACACACACACACACACACACACACACACTTACTTGTTAGCATTTTCCTTTGTATCCCACCTACTGACATTGCTATTGATTAATGACACTGAACAATGAGCAACCAGCATAAATGCACAATTTCTTCTTCCCCAACCCCAGGGTAGATTGTTTGGCCCTGTGGGAGGGTGTCAGGGGCTTATCAGGCTGGTGAACGCCATTTTTCAAGGTTTGGTACATTATAAAAGTAGATATGTTGCATCTCTGGTTTTGCCAATGTAAATCCTGTTTACCTAACAATACAAGACCAACAAGTGTTTACAGACTTTGGGAACTGGTAGGGCAGGTTTGGTTATCAGCAAATATCAGAGATAGTTATTGATATCAAGAAAATTATCAATAGGAATTAATAATTACAGAGCACCACCCAGGGATATGGGTTTAATAACTGAAGTATTTATGACTATTTAGATTTAGTGAAAAGTGAAGGGTTGAATCCGAGCACTCATCATCACAACCAGCTGTTATCGCAACATATTTAAACAAATAACAAGCAAGCAGCCATGAGCACAAGCAAGGGTGTGTGTGTGTGTGTGTGTGTGTGTGTGTGTGTGTGTGTGTGTGTGTGTGTGCAAACCTCAAAGAAAAAGAAGAAGAAACAAAACCAATCACCTTGGCCATCTATGAGCGAATGAGAAGAGAAGTCTAAAGGATTTTTTTTTCAACTACTTGCCATGTTTTGGGTTATGGGCTGTGGACATACCCAACAAGACCATGACAGTAGAAACAGCTTCTTCTTTTCCTTCTCTTGGAATGGGAACAGCCATTCAGTCATGAGAATTACTTGATGGCTGCATCAGAACTTGTTCAGAAAAGCTGTTACAATCTCCCATTAAAGGTACAATGTGTAAGAATTAGCCACTATGAAGGTTGCTCCAAACAAATGGCCTGTTCCCAATGCTGTGCCATCAGTTTGTGAGTGTGTGCGTGAAAGGCTATTGCTCATGATGAACAGGTTTTATATTGTCACCAGTGTGTGAATGGGTGAATGCTGGCTTGTGTTGTAAAATCCTTTTGAGCAGTCAACAAGACTAGAATAGTGCCATGTCAATACAGTCCATTTACTTTTATGCACATTAATTCTTTCTCAAAAAAGGCAAAAGCATAAAAATGTTTTAGCAAAATTGAGGTTGAAGTCACCCAAGACCTGTCTGGTTTGCACTTTTTTTTTTAATTTTACCATCTCAACCTTTTGCAATATGTGATACTTTAAAATGTACATAAAAATATGTTGATGTTATCATGAAAACACAGCTAAACAAAAAAAGGGGACTGGAAAAATAATGAGAATTGTCTGCTGCTTCCTGAGAAATGAAGGAAAGGGGGAGAAGTCCCTATGGGGTGAGTGGAGGAAGAGAGGAGAGAGTGTGTGCTTGTTCACACTGCAACAGCAAATATTAATAATGACAGATGAAACTTATCATTCACTTTGAAAAATGAGGAGTGGGAACCATTGGACATTTACTGCCTCTGCCAAAATTGTTGACATTTGTGAATGAGTTCCTGCACAGGCAACACCTTTGACTCAACGTTGTGGAGACGAGAGAGCACAGAAAAGTGCATAGTGCACACACATTCAATTCAATTCAATTCAGTTCAATTCAATATTCCTTTATTAGCCCCACAAGGGGAAATTCCAGTTTACAGCAGCAGTAAAAGATAGATTAAATAGATAGAGTAAAAACAATACATATATACAAAAGAGTGTAATAAAAATAAACAAAGAAAATTATAAATTGTATTTGCAGACAGTTATGTACAGGATGGATTGCACAGATTATTGCACTGTTTTTTGCCCAGATTATTGCACAAATAATTTACAGATAATTTACAGATTACTTGGAGCAGTTTTTGTTGTATAGTCTGACTGTAGCAGGAAGGAATGACCTGCGATACCCCTCCTTCACACACTTTGGATGTAGCATCCTGTCACTGATGGAGCTCATGGAGGACAGCTTGGCTGTCATCCGCCTCTCCCCCACCACCTCCACCAGTTCCAGAGGGCATCCAAGGACAGAGCTGGCCTTCCTAATGAGTTTGCCCAGCCTCTTGCCTCCTGTCAGCTGTTGTGATGCTGCTCCCCCAGCAGACTACACCGTAGAAAATGGCAGAGGCCACAACAGTCATAGAAGGTCTTCAGGAGTGCCCCACGCACCCCAAAAGACCTCAGCCTCCTGTAAAGTGCAGTGGTGTTATGAGTCCAGTCCAGTTTGTTGTTCAGATGAACACCCAGGTACTTGGTCACCATCTCAATGTCCCTTCCCCGGATGTTCACTGGTGATGGGGGAGAGTACGGGCACCTACGGAAGTCCACAACCAGCTCCTTGGTTTTTCCAGCATTAATTAGGAGGTGGTTCTGCTGGCACAAGTCCACAAAATCCTGGATGAGTCCTCTGTATGACCTGTCGTCCCCATCTGTGATGAGGCCAACAATGGCAGAGTCATCAGAGAACTTCTGCAGGTGGCAGGTGGATGACAGGTGGGAAAAGTCAGCCATATAGAGGGTGAAGAGGAACGGTGCCAGCACCGTTCCCTTGGGGGCCCCTACACTGCAGAGGACAGTTCCTGACACACAGTCCCGTGTCCCCCCATACTGTGGGCGGTTGGAGAGGTAGTCCACGATCCAGCATGTGAGGTGTTGGTCCACCCCAGAAGGCTCCAGCTTGTTTCTCAGGATGGCTGGCCTGGTGGTGTTGAAAGCACTGCTGAGGTCCAGGAAAAGGACCCGAACAGAGCTCCAAGGCAACTCCAGGTGAGACAGGGCCCGATGGAGGAGGAAGATGAGGGCATCGTCCACTCCAATGCCAGGCTGGTACGCGAACTGCAGCGGGTCCATGGACGAGCTCACCAGGGGGCGCAGGTGGGCAAGGACCAGCCGCTTCAGGGCCTTCATGAGGTGGGATGATAGGGCCACCGGCCTGTAGCAGCTAGGGTCCTTGGGATGTGGGGTCTTTGGCACAGGTACCACGCAGGACGTCTTCCACAGGCATGGCACCCTTCCCAGTCTCAGGCTCAGGATGAACAGATGCCCAATGATCCCGCTCAGCTGATCAGAGCAGGATCTGAGGAGCCTGGGACTGAGGCTGCCTGGTCCTGCAGCCTTCCTGGTCTTTATCCTCCAGAGCTGATTCCTCACCTGGAGAGGTGTGAGGGACAAGTTGGAGCAGGAGGGCTGAGTGTCTTGTGATGTAGATTGGGGGCTGGGAGGGGCAGTGGGGGGTGGCGTTGGTGGCGGTGAGCTGAATACTGTGGGGGGGAGGTCAGTGGGGTACTTGAACAGAGTGCTGGCAGATCTAAGGAGGGCTGCTGCAGGGCTGATGCAGCTGGGGGAGGGGCAGATGCTTCCTCAAAACTGCAGAAGTAGGTGTTCAGCTCATCTGGCCACTTTGGATCCCCAGCTGCCTGGGAGTTTGGCTCCTGGTGGCCTGAGATGGTTTTCAGGCCTCTCCAGACTCCCCTGGTGTTGTTCTCCTGCAGCTGTTCCTCCATTCTCCTCCTGTATCTGTCCTTCCCCTCCCTGATTCTCCTTCTTAGCTCCCTCTGAACAGTTTTCAGCTCCTCTTTGTTTCCTGACTTGAAGGCCCTCTTTTTCTCCTTTAAAAGAGCCTTAATGTCAGGATTAATCCAGGGTTTGTTGTTGGAGTGACATCGTAAAGTCCTGGTGGGTACAGTGTTCTCCACACAGAAGTTTATGTAGTCCATGATGCTGTCTGTCAAATTGTCGATGTCCTTCTCATGAGAGTCACTGAATATATCCCACACTGTTGTCTCAAAGCAGTCCGTCAGAGCCTCTTCAGCCTCGTCAGACCATCTCTTCACTGGTTGCCTGTTAACAAGGGGCTTGTATACAGGCAGGAAATGAACCAGGTTGTGATCAGCTCTTCCCAGAGGGGGGAGGGGTGATGATTCATATGCCCTCTTGGTGTTGGCATAGAATAAGTCCAGTGTTTTATTGTCTCTGGTGGCACATGTGACATACTGGATGAATTTAGTCAGAGTGGAGGACAGAGAGGCATGATTAAAATCAGTAAGAGGGCCTGTGGTTTCTGAGTCTGCAGCCTGCTGATCACGGAGTTGATGATGTAACAGGCTGCATCGGCGTTACCAGAGGGACGTATATACACAGCCACCACTATGGCATGTGAGAACTCCCGCGGCAGATAATATGGCCTCAAACTAACAGCCAACAGCTCAATGTCTGGGCAGCAGTCCTGCTCTTTGATAGTGATGTGCCCGGAGTTACACCATCTACAGTGGCAGAAAAAATGCATTTTTGAAATATTGCATTAAGAATCACTCTTAGGTCTTCAACTGCAATTTCTTTTAGTACAGTCACAGTCAAAATACAAAACAAATCCTAAAAAGGCCATTAAAAAATAAAAATGGATTGGTTCCATAAAAATACAAAAGAAATTTTGAGTATTGGGTCATTTTGGTACCAGTGATCCATTAGTGAAGATAGTGGTTTTTATTAAAAGACACAATTTTTGTTGCGGTGCTTCATGTCTATATAAAACCAGCACATTTGAAAGTTCTTCAGAGACAAAAATGGCTAAAACAAGGAACCTAATGCAGGAAACATGCCTGAAGATACAGATTCTCAGCCAGGAAGGGTACAGCTGCCGCCAGATAGCCAGGAAGTGCAGATGCAGTCCTTCAGCAGTTGGACACACTCTGCAGAAATACAGACAAACCAACAGCTTGGAAGACAAACCAAGATCTGAGCGTCCAAGGGTTTCTTCAGCAAGAAATGACCGCATCCTGATCCGCATGTGCAGGGAAAACCGCCAAATGACATCACGGGAGCTTCAGCAGCAGTGGTCAAACCAAACTGGTGTCCAGTGTTCGACCCGCACTGTACGTGGCCGACCTTTAGATCATGGCTTAAGGTCCTACAAGGCTGTCAAGAAGCCCCTGATCAATGAGAGACAGAGGTTAGCCCAGCGTCGTTGGGCCCAAGCACACAAGAAGTGGACAGCCAGGAACTGGAAGAAGATTCTGTGGTCAGATGAGTCCAGTTTCCAGCTTTATCTTCCTCCTGCTAATGTGAGGATACGCAGAAGGACAGGCGAATTATCTCCAGCATGTACAGTACCTACTGTCAAGCATGGTGGAAGCAGTATCATGGTTTGGGGATGCATGAGTGCTGCTGGTGTTGGTCATCTCACTGTCTGTGATGGCACATTGAACTCTGCCAAGTATTGTGCCATTCTCGAAACCCACACGCTCCCTTCTGCACGTGCACTGTTCCATCAAGGTCAAAACTGGATGTTTCAACAAGATAATGCTCCTTGCCACACATCCAGGGCCAGTAGAACTTGGCTGCAGGAGCACAGTATCTAGGTCTTAGAGTGGCCAGCTGAATCCCCGGACATGAGCCCCATTGTAAATCTGTGGTGGATTATCAAAAGGTCTGTTTCAAAGCGTAAACCAAAGAATTTAGAAGAATTAAAAGCACTAATTCAAGGAGAATGGGATAAGATTACCCCTCAACAGTGTGAAAGGCTCGAGGGGAACATGCCAGCCAGGATTAGAGCTCTACTGCATGCTAATGGCAAGACTACTAAATATTAATTTGATGATGTGATGGTTTATTTTTTGTTCAGTTTTAAACACATTCTCTGTTATTTGTTGACCTTGAAACCGACAATGTTGAGAACTGACTTATTGAAACTGTCAATAATTTAGTTTTGTTAGTTTTTCTTGTAAACAATAAACAAAAAAAATGTCATTTGTATTTGTTTGTGTCTGTCTAATGCAGCCACACCTTTTGAAACACAAAAAAATTTTTCCACAAATATTTCATGATAATATTTGAGATTTTAAGGGTGTCTGAAAACGTTATTTCACCACTGTATTTATATTGTTATATTTTTTTACTTTTAAATAGTTTATTTTTAGTAGATTTGTCATGCACCAACCTCACCTAAACAAATTCCTGGTATGTGTAAAATCGTACTTGGCAATAAAGCTTTTTCTGATTCTGATTCTGATTCTGATTCTGATTCTGATTCTGATCCACTGAACATCTCCACAGGATCCAGGCAGGTGAGTGTATCTACTATGGCCAGATAGGTCATTTCATGCCCAAGTGTCCACTGTGTACCCCCTCATCGCCCCTATGATTGTTCCATTGATCTACTCCCGGGCGCCCCACTCCCCTCCAGTCAGCTATACAACCTGTCGCGCCCCGAAAGAGAGGCAATGGAACAATGCGTCACAGACTCATTGGCAGCAGGCATCATCAGATCTTCCTCGTCACCGCTGGGGGCAGGCTTCTTCTTCATTGCGAAGAAAGACAAAACTCTCTGACTCTGTATTAACGTCTGAGGGCTTAATGATATCACTGTGAAGAATAAGTACCCTCTGCCACTAATGAATTCTGCCTTTGAGTCTCTCCAAGAAGCAGCTGTCTTCACTAAGCTGGACCCAAAGATTGCTTACCACCTGGTGCGGATAAAGGAGGGGGACGAGTGGAAGACAGCGTTCAACACCCCTTTAGGCCACTTTGAATACCTGGTAATGCCTTTCACCAATGCTCCAGCCGTTTTTCAGGCTCTCATTAGTGATGTTCTCAGAGACTTTATCAACAGATTTGTCTTTGTATATCTGGATTACATTCTGGTTTTCTCCCAGTCAGCCAAGGAACATGAGGCTCATGCCTGGCAGGTGCTCACTCACCTGCTGGAAAACAAACTATTTGTCAAAGCTGAGATGTGTGAGTTCCATGTTCAGTTGGTTTCGTTTCTTGGTTTTTCATCCAGGATGGAAGCCTGAGAGCCGACCCTGAGAAGGTCAGAGCGGTGGAGCAGTGGCCCATCCCAGAAACCCATAAGGAGTTGCAGTGTTTTCTGGGGTTTGCAATCTTCTGTTGGAGGTTTTTCTGGGACTATAGCAAGATTGCTGCCCTATTGACTAAGCTAACTTCTACCAAAGTAAAGTTTAGCTGGCCAGACGAGGCAGACAGGGCTTTCATTAAGCTCAAGGGGTCTTTCACCACAGCCCCAGTACTGATACAGCCTGACCCCAACAAACAATTTACTGTGGAGGTGGATGCCTCGGATACCGGGGTGGGGGAAGTGCTGTCCCAACAGGCAGGGGCTGAGAACCGCTTGCTCCCCTGTGCTTTTTTTCCCTCTCGTCTCTCCCCCACAGAGCGAAACTACAATGTGGGAAACCAGGAGCTGTTGGCCGTTAAACTGGCGTTGGAGGAGTGGAGACACTGGCTGGAAGGGACTGAACAGCCTTTCGTCGTATGGACAGATCACAAGAATCTGGTATACATCAAGTCTGCCAAGGGATTGAACGCCAGACAAGCCAGGTGGGCGCTGTTTTTCAGCAGATTTAATTTCTCTCTGACCTACAGACTGGGATCCTGGAACACAGATCCTGACTACCCTCTCTCGGCAATTTTCCCCATCTGAGACCCCTTCCAATGCTATCCTGCCTGCTGATCAGGTGGTGTCAGCCCTCACCTGGGGAATTGAGGGCGTAGTTCAGGAGGCCCAACAACAACACTCTGACCCAGGTAATGGGCCTGCAAATAAACTTTTTGTCCCTCCGTCAGTCCTTCACAATGAAATTGAGGTCCAGCCTAACAGCTTGTACAGCAGTGTACAGCTGATATTCTATCCAATTCTGAACAATGAACAATAACAATATCTCAGAATAAATCATGTATTAATAAGTTGTCCTCTAATTTTGATCGTCGCTGTATGTGCAGAACAAGTGTAAGATGTACTAGTGTCAGTGAGTTCATCTAGATCTGTTGCAGCAGCCCAAAAGCACGCCAGTGCAGTCAAAGCAGGTGTGTAGTTCCAGTTTTGCATCAATGGCCCATCTTTTCACAGTCTTAACATGGCGCCACACGAGTGGTAGCTTGTTAAAGCAGCTCCATCCGTCTTTCTTTGTATTAGTGTGTTTTTGTGTCTTTGTCATGTTTTTCGGTCACCAGTCTGGGCCGATCGTGGGTACATATGGATGTACAGTGCTTAACAAATTTATTAGACCACCTGTCATAAAAACGAGAAAACATAAATATTTTAGAAATATTTCAAAAACTTGTTTATAACTAAAAATGTTATTGCTATGTATTTGGCAAATAACAAACTGAAATGACTAAATAGTCCTTTTTCACACATAGTAACCAAAAAACTTCAAATTTTGTATGGCCTCCTTTGGCCTTGATAACAGCTTGCATTCTTGCTGGCATTGTTTTTATGTACTTTTCGACAGTCTCTTTTGTTATTGAGCTCCAAATAGTTTCTAGCTGTTCCCACAGCCTTGCTTTAGATGAAACTTTTGTGCGATCAATCATTAAATCTATTAAATCCCAAATTTGTTCAATAGGATTCAAATCCGAACTTTGACTTGGCCAGTCCAGCAGTTCCAGTACTCCAGATTCATTTTTCTTAGTCAAATAGTGTCTGCACAGCTTTGAAGTATGCTTGGGTTCATTCATAACGTTTACATGCAGTCAATATTCGGGTTATGGTCAATATTCCGGTTTCTGAAACATTCGGAATAACCTGCTTACATGGTAATTGTAATCAATTGGGAGATCCCAATCAAAACAGCGACGCACGGACAACGCGTCGACACACGGAGAACGTCATGATGCATTCCAGCGGCGCTTGATCTGGTCTGGCTTCCATACAAACCCTGCTTCGCGTAACTTTTCGCTCACCTTCTTGTATATCTCGCTATCCCGGTACTTTCTACCGTCTACAAAAGACATAACTTTCATGTCTTTCACCACACTTACAAGGTGACTGGTCTCCTCCTCGCTCCAAAAGTGTGGTATCCTCCGTTTCGCCATGTTTTCAACAAGTAGTTTCTGCACTCAAAAGACCAAGATTCCTTGCGAATAGAACATGCGCAGAACATAAATTAATGTTCCGTTCGATGGGGATATCCCGATAGGTGTATACATGACCAAATATTCGGGTTAGAAAAGGAGGAACCCAGGGGTCATATTCGGGTTTTTAAAAACCCGAATATGAGCATATTCCAGTTTTTCAAAAGGGTTATTGGTGTTTACATGGCCGTGCGCAACCGGGTTATTGCTGATATTCCGGTTATGAAAGGGTCATTTGACTGCATGTAAACGCAGTCATTGTCTTATTAGTATATGAACCCACGCCCAATCAGATTCAGTCCAGAAGGGATTCCATGATGCACTAAGATGTTCTGGTAGACGGTCTCATTCATGATACCATCGATTTTCACTAATTTGCCCACGCCATTTCCACAAATAGAACCCCATACCATGATGGAATCTCCACCGTGTTTCACTGTGGGTGCAACTGGGGTGTCTGATTTAATACATTAAGGTGTTAGAATTGAAACATAAAGCGTGATCACTTGAAAAACATGTTTTGAACGCAGTCTACTCAGAGCATTGGAGGGTAAAGGTTATATAAGAGCAGGACCAGCTTGAGTAAAACCATATATGGTGATGTATATGTAGTGGTCCCTTAGACGAGGGCCCCGGATAGACCTGTCACATCCATCAACTTGTATACGTAAAGCCAGCTAAGACAACAACGTATATGGGTAACAACATCTGTGATTGGTCGAAGTATGTAGCAGATGTCATCTATATATGTAGGGATCAAGGAGAGAACGACAGAGATCCGACCGATTCGACCCAGGCTCTCCATCAGACTACCAGCGTCTGATTTGATACTAAGCTTGCTAATAAAAGTTCTCTTTAACATAAGCTTGTATCAGCAGAGTTCTTTCTACACCATCATCACACCATTGCTTGTTTCGATGAAGACCTGTCAGATTTAGCGTCACAAACAGGATAGACTCATGTTCCAGCTGTTGGTGTTTGACGGTCCTCTCCAGGAATCTGCGCTCGTGTCAGCTGGGCCCAGCATTGCAAAGCGGGTGAGTTTGGTCACCGGGTGCCAGAGCCCATTCTTGGAGCGAACTGCTGTTTCACCACTGATTGTGGGCATTCCAAAAGATTAATTTGTGTGGGGGTCCCAAGTCTAATTAACGGTAACACACATGAGTTAACAGTTGCGTGGAAGTTGGGTTTATGTTTAGAGTAGGTGATTAAGTCTAATTGGAAAGATTTTCTAAAAGGTTGTCATGTTGTCACTCTTGTGCTCTGATTTTGGAGTAATCCTTTTTCTCTCTCTCCCTCTGTGCATAGACTGCATGTACAGAGGCGGGGCGTTCTGCTCGGCAACAGGGTTAATCAGACTCACCTGCTTCTCATCTTGCAATCAAGCCAGCTACTTAAGCCGGTCCCAAACTTGCTTCAGTGCCAGAGTATTGCTTCTGCTTGTCTCATGAGCCCTGTTCTCGAGCTGATCTCCTGCCTCGCGTTGTTATTGCTAGTGTGTTTACATTTTCCTTTGTACTTGGTTCATCTCCAGTTCGAGCTGTCTCCTGGACGCTTTTTGTTGTTAGTGAGTATTTTACCTTTGTTGCATTTTGTCTTTTGTTTGTTACTTTCCCCTTCATGGTGATTTTCAGTTGTTACTTTCTCTGGATGAGCGTTTTCCCTACATGGTGATTTTCTGTTGTTACTTTGTGTAAATAAACTGGTGTTTTTTGTGCTCTGCATTTGGGTCCTGGCCATTCCTTGCACGAACCGTAACAAAGGTAGGCGGAGTAGGTAGGAGTATAGGTTTAAAGAGAATAAGAGAAAATAAAAGAGTAAGAGAAAAGAACAAGAGAATAAGAAAAGGAGAAGAGAAATAGAACAAGAGAAATAAAGAAAAAAGAACAAGAGAAATAGAGAAGAGAAAAAGAAAAGGGAAATAAAACAAATGAGAAGTTGGAGCATGCATGCATTTTGAAGTAGTTTTAGTTGGAGAAACTTGGCCAAATGATAATTTAGGATGAAGAGAAATGAAGATTGGGATTGAGTCGACTTCGTATTTAGATTAAGCGTCGCTCGGTGTTGTCAAAATTGGTGTTGTTTGTCTTATTGTTGGAAGTTAGTAAATCTGTCGTGTGTGTGTGTGTGTGTGTGTGTGTGTGCGTGTGCGTGTGCGTGTGTGTGTGTGTGAGAGAGTGAGAGAGAGACCAGGTATTTATCACGTTGTGGGGACAAAAATCTGTTTACACAGTCACATTGTGTAAATCATTACATTTTAGGGTGCAGACTGAGGATAGGGTTACGGGTTAGGTAAGGTTAGGTTAGGTATAGGGTTAGGAATAGGAATAGGCAAGTAGTGGTTATGGTTAGGGTTAGGGTAAGGCTCCAGGAAATTAATGTAAGTCTATGTAATGTCCCCACAAGTGATAAAAACACAACGTGTGTGACGTGTGTGTGTGTGTGTGTGTGTGTGTGTGTGTGTGTGTGTGTGTGTGTGGGGAGCCTGCTCTCAGCTGAGGAGAGAGCAGGATGCTGGATGTTTTGTATTATTAGCATTTGTGGAGTTGGTTAACTGATCGGGAAGACATTGTGGAAAGAGAACACTCTGCATGAGTCTTTCCTCCATGCTGCATGTATTAAAGCGACCTGATTCATCACACCGAGTCTGTAATTCTTCAGAGAATTAACAACCCTCAATGAGCAACAAGGAGAATTTCCCTTATAATTTTGGTGATGAAGGTGGGATGGACGCTCTACTGATCGACACCTGAGCCTGGGCTGAGGGTTAACTGCCGGTAGGAGTCTCTTATGGCTCAGGGAAAGTTCCGCTCCGACAAACAGGGGACAGGATCCCGCCTGAGGTCAGGCACGGGTGGCGGACAGTGGACACTCCATCTATTTTAATAGAGTACGGTGTTATGAATCAATCTCTAGACGAGTTGCGTAATTCCTGTGTGGGTGCAACCGTCAGTTCCCATGTAATTCCTGTGTAGGTTTGGAAGTTTCTTATGGTATTGAGTTTAAGTTCCCAGGTAGTTCCTGTGTGGTGCTGGGACAGTTTACACATAAGACCCACAGGGCAGTGTAAACCGGTTTCAACTAATTGTATGGGAAGATCCGTGTGACTGTGAATTTTGTGTGACTGATAAGCCCATTGAAAGTCTAAAGCACACCTGTCCCAGTAGTGAGTCAGTTAGAATTATGGGAAACAAAACGGGGAAATTGAAACCAGTACCTGACCCTCTTACAGGCCCTGCTAAAATAATGGCAGAAAAATGGGGAAAAGATGTGGTTGAGATGTTCCATTTTGGGACCATGTCACTGAGGGGGTGTTTCCATTGATAGGCACATTGAGTACTGATTGTTTAAAAAGGTATAGAGTAATGTTAGAAGAAAAATGTAGGGCAAGAAATAGGGAAATGGCTCTGCCTCCTCCATACGTTGTCTCCATGCCTGCAGCCCCTCCTTCTCAAGTAACAACTTTTCAGCAGGGGGCCACCCCTGCAGTTAAAAGCCACCAGGGAGACTCTGAAGGGGAGGAGGAAGAAACAGCATTGTACCCTGACCTGTCTGTTCTCTTTAACAAAAAAAAAAAAAACTAACTAACCTTGTTTCTCCCAAGAAGTCTCTGTCTACAGTGGCATCCTTTGACTACTGGTTGTCAAAAGTCAAAAAGGACAAAGGAGGTGAAAGCTCAGTGAAAGCTGAAAATAAACGTCACAGTGCATCTGGCATCAAAACGTTCTCCAGTTTTTCTGTGGACATAAACAAGACGATACTGACCGAAGAGTTCAAACTTGGACTTGTCTGTCCAGAGTACCTTCTTCCAGTCATCAACAGTCCAGTGTTTGTGCTCCCTGGCAAATGTGAGGCGTTTCTGGATGTTTGCAGGCCTCAATAATGGCTTCTTAGCAGCTATTCTTCCCTTGCTTTGTTCCGTCAGTTGTCTGCTTATGGTCATTCTGGAAACTTTACCAGAAGATCAGCAGTGGTCTTCCCTCTGTCTCTAGTACTTAAAATCTTGAGGTGTCTGACATCTGCTTCAGTTAACTTTCGTTTCCTGCCTCTTCCTTGGCACATTTTGTAAGTACCAGTCCCTGCAATTGACTCCAAACCATACTTGACCACACTGTGAGAACACTTTATGTCTTTCCCTATTTGTCTCAGAGACCATCCAGCATCATGAAGTGCTTTAATGCGGACTCTTTCATTTTCAGTGAGCTGTTGACGTTTTACCATTTTGAACAGGAATGAGGAATTTCAAACTGAATTCACCTTTTTATACCCAAATTTGAGCCGGCTCACTGGGCTTCTCTGAGAAGTCAGAAATTAATCTAGTATAACATTCAACCACTAAAACTATTTTTTCTGTTCAGGAATGTAAGTAAATAACTATAATTTGACATATTAATCAAGAAATAATAATGTGCTTTACTATTTTTTCAGTTTTTTGTGAATCAGTAAATTTGAAAATTCATTGATAACAACAATAATAATTATATTTTAGCATTAAAAATATCATTTCGGTTAAAGAGCTTCTACATATTGGTGTATTAACCATTACAGAAATATAAAAAATGATTTTGGTAATTACCAATGCTGTTAATTTAGGGCAGCTGTGGCAAAAAAAACCTTACTTTGGGTGGTGGTCTAATAAATTTGTTAAGCACTGTATGTAATCTTTGCTAAACATGTAGAATTAAGTATGCAGACCAACAGTCAATTGGTGGCGGTAATGTGCGTTCAAAATGATTTACCAACTGCCATTAAACATAGAAGAAGAAGAAGAAGAAGAAGAAGAAGAAGAAGAAGAAGAAGGAACAGCGGGAAGAGAAATTCAATGTAGAAACAAATCGTGCCTAATGAAAACGTTTAGATCATCTTCAGAGAGAGACAGTCTCTGTTTTGTTATGTAGGAGAGAAGCTGGTGCTGCTGAGGAACGTTTCTGACCGGACGAAATCAGGTAGCACAGATGGGTTATTGATGTTTTCGCGTCATCGATTAACTGTAGATAACATTACTCTTAAAAGCAAATCATAGACGAACATTTCGATTAAAGCCAGACACAAACTACTAAGCTAACGTTAACTTTACTAATCGCAGGGCTGTGATAGCGTTTACTCGTCACTAGAAACTCAGTTAATGAAAACAAGGGCAGCTTTTACACGCCTTATTCATTAACGTCAGCGGCACTGTAACCACCCTCGTCCAATAACCGGCCATAAACTGACTGAATGTGACAGAGTTGCAGTAACTTTCTTACAGGACAGTTAGTTATCTGTGTTCAAGAGCTCACGGGTAAAAGACTGGTTTCATTTGCTATCTAACAAGCTAACCGAAAGTGTTGTTAGGAGTGTGTAGCTAGCTACATAACTTCTCAACAGTTTTCACTATTATTATTATTAGTATTATTATTATTTGTCCACTTTATAGTTGCTTTCATTGTTTCCCCCTTTTCTAATTCCATTTTTGTTTGTTTTCATTTCATTCATTTATTTACACACCTTGTTTCTTTAGTGTTTTCGTTTGTGTGTGTGCTGTTATTTTTTCCTGGAAAGAAAGAAACTTGCTCATTTGTAATTAACAGCTCAAACGTCCTTTAAAGGAGTACTCCCCTGAAAATCACAAACATAAACATGTCTCATGCTATTGTTCACTGCCAGGATGAGGAGATCTTCCTCCTTCTCTCCTCCCCCATCTCCTCACCCCATCCCCCTCCCCCTCTCCTCCTCTTCTTCCTCTCTGACTTGCTGTCCTGAACTTGACCTGTCCGTCACACTCAGCCCTGGCTCCAAGACTGGCCAGGCACACATGAAGAAGAATCAGCAGAGTAACCAGCCAGAGCTGAAGCCCCACCCCCGAGGACAGAGAGGAAGAAAGCAGACCATACAGGTAATGATATCATCCTGTAGCCCTGATATGTATGTAACTGATGACATCATCTTGTATTCCTTGTGTGTGTGTTCATGTGTGGTCATATTGCTGTGTGTCTGGTCTCCTGCAGGTGTGTTCTGAAGAACCGGTGGTCATCACGGTAACACCGGAACCTGACATCAGAGCTCAGAGGAGGAACAGAAGACATCACCATGGTAATGAGAGCCTGACAGTTTATGCTGAGTGTCTGAATAAATCGAGACCTGCAGGGTTTGACATTAACAGAATCACAAAATACTAGACTATAGTGTCTTTCCAAGTGGCATATGGTCACAAAGAGTTAATCTGTGTGGCCACCACAAATACCCTGTCACCAAGCACAAAGATTACATCCTCAAATGTTTTTTCCACAACTCAAAGATACTCAGTTTATTGTCATTATAGTCAGTGGAGTAAAGAAACCAGAAAATATTCAAATAAAAATACAAAAAAAAAAAATGCAGAACACGGAAAACCGTCTTGGAAATCACTGATGATAGCAAGTGGTTGTATGACTTGGCCTTCATCGTGGACATTACAAATACCTCTCAGCCTACTACTATGAGCAGTTCTTTTCAAAACTGACTCTTACCAGGACTCCATTGAAGGTTGACCAACTCAACCCTGGAAAACCAGCTGTGAGTAGCATCATCATCAGCAGTTCCAGCCATTGCAGATGTTAGTTTGATGTGTGTGTTCAATAATTGGGTATTGCCCTTGAAAGATATAGAAACTGAAATGGCCTCTGAAAGGAAAAAGGTTCCCCACCCCTGCTGAATAAAGGGGAGCTGTGGCTCAGGAGTTAGAGTCATCACCCACTCATCAAAACATCCGGTTTTGATGCCAGGCCCCTGCAGTCTGCATGATGAAGTATCCTTGGGCAAGATATTTAACCCCAGTGGATCAATCATGCTTTGGGCTTGTTTTGCAGCAAGTGGCACCAGGAACGTTTTACTGGTGGAATTAAGAATGGATTTAATTCAATGCCTGCAAATTTTGCACATTCTTCTGTGAAAAGTGCAAGATGAAAAGAGGATGGCTTCTACAACAGGAAAATGAGCCTAAACACACTTCAAAATCCACAACGGACCACTTCAAGAGGCACAAGCTCTCATGGGTGGAATCATGGGTGAAAATCTGCCTAACAAGAGATGCTTTCAGTTTTTGCTGGCTACAAAAAGTGTTTCAAGCTGTAGTACTGCCAAAGACAGTGTGTTATGATATTGTCTTATGGAGGTATGCATTTTTTCAGTGGTCTTGGAGACTTTAACACACCAAGAGGCATTTTAGGCTTGTGCATTTTCTATTGATATTGCTATGTAAGTTTTCAGAGGTTGTGTTGTTATAATGCATTAGGACATAGCAGCACAATCTTATCTAACACATGTAACACTAAATCTTGCAGCTCCTCCACCACTACTGTTTGAGCTATATTTGTCACTTAAATGTAACATCAGTCTGTTCTGAGTTTTCCTTTGACTAGCTTTGTTAAACATCTAATAAAATATTTTCTCCATTATTCTTCTATGCAAAGTTTAAAACCACCTCCCAACAACAGAATCATGTTGGAGTTTTGTCTTCTAAAAGCTAAAAATAATTGTATTGAAATCATTTTTTTGTTGTCTCCAGTAGTGTATTGCTTTTATTTCTGTTTTCTCTTCATCAGTCAGACTGTCTCAGTGGTTACTGATCAATAGAATGATAAATAACAACATTTTTTCTGCTTCTTCTATGCTTGTTGGAGACCCCAGACAGGGGGTAGTGCGTCCTGCTGCAACAATCAATCAAGGTCCAGACTGCCTGGAGAGGGTGGACCTAAACACCACTCTGGCTCTAAAGGCAGAGCTTCAGTCACTGCAGGTTCACACTGTTTTTCAGTAGGCTGTCAGTAAATCATCATTGAGCTGATGAACAGTTGGCTAAGAGCTGGTTACCACGGTAACATGTCTGTTATCCTGCAGGGGCTGGAGTTTAACTCCCAGAAGGCTATTCAGGAGACTCTACAGAGGTCTGAGAGGACCAAAAACCTGATTAATACCAGAGCTACTGAAGGTAAAACACACACACACACACACACACACACACACACACACACACACACACACACACACACACACACACAGGATAATTTTTATTTTCCTCATTTCATGTCTCACGCCTCAACATCATAAAGGATCTCTCATGTCCTTACCTACATTCGGAGGATTGAGAAAGATGCCTGGATCATTCTTCACTGAAATTTTTTATAAGACTAACACACCCCTTAATTAAAAATAAGTTATCAATGTGCTGCTGCAACTGATCAGACTGATTAGATACTACATCACCACAGTTTTATACCAGGACAAATAACAGATTCAGCTCAGTGTAATGTCACTAGGAAGTGTAGATTTTACTGGTGCTCTGATTCAGCATTTAGTTTATAATAGTTGAATGTGTGTTAATGGTATTCATTCATTCATAAAAACGATTTTCTGGAACACTGCAGTACTGTAAGTACTGTAAACTGTGTTGTCTCATTAAACACATTCACACTTGATGTTCCTCTGAACAGAAACTCAGACTCAACTGTCCTGCTGTGTGTTTAGCTTCATTAGCTGTAAGCCTTAATAGCTCCGTTAGCTATTAGCTGTGTTAGCCAAACACTCTGCAGGACTCTGCTGCCCACCAGCATCTAACAGCTAACTAGCTCTGCTGCAGATTTCTTGAGACAAGCCTCTGTAACAACAAACCTCCACTGGAGTCGGTAAAAATGACAAACCTACCAGCTGAAAGCATGACTGCATGATTTTTTTCCCTTGAAATAAGTGTACAGCTTGAATTTAGAGAAGATATATCTACATTTTTGCACAGTTTTGTTGAAATTTAAATGAGAAAATTGGGCTAAGTAAAAACGAGAAAGTCAATTGAAGTATTACCACTCAACTTAGACAGCTAAATTATGCCTTAGTTTATTTTTGTTTGCATTTACTTTGGGTTTTTGGATTGTATGTTGATTTCTGCTGTCTCTCTGTGTCTGTAGTCGTGAATGTGTCTCGCTCTCAGCCCCTCTTCACCTCACTGATCAGCATCAACGTGCAGGTGGATCAGCTCATCAGCCAGGTGCTGCAAGAGAGGCTGCTGCTGGCCTCAACCCCCTGCAGCCATGCAAACAAGGCGGTAGATAGCCCCTCCCTCCTCTTCTTCATGACCTCTGACCTCCTAAGACAGAAGCCCCTCCCACCAGAGGAAGTGCCAGTGAACATCAAGCCCCGTCCATTAACACACAACATCTACTCAACCTTTGATCTCTATAGACAACAGAGACGCTATGAGGCCACCCCATGACACGCAGATTAGCTCTGATTGGGTGAAGGTATTTAGGCTGTTATTCTTATTGACTGTGTGATGTCATTGAAAAAAATATTTTTAAATTAGAAATGTAAACTGTAATATTTTATTCATGTGAAGAGCTACTTTTTGTTTTTTCCAATAAAATCTTTTCGAACACATTTACTCTTGGATGATGTCATGACGGATGCTGTTCGACAGGTTGTCCAGTCAGAAGGTTTCTTTGTGACACAGAACAAAACATGAAAGTGTAAAGTGCTGGAGTGGACAGAAGAATTACTGCTGACAAGGGTTAGGGGTCAGAGTTAGAAATCTATCATGATGACTCACTCTGTATGACAACTTTTTTATCAAATTTTCTTAGCTCTTTCTTTAATGCATTTGCCATCCTGGGTGACTTTGTGCTACTATGTTTTGAGCAGAGGTTTTTTTCCCAAAAAGTGCTGTACTAGTGTGCTCATTTCTGTTTCTTCAGATATTACATTTATGTTAGGTGGATGTTACTAGAATAGCATTGTCACCTTCACCCACATAGTGTAAACCACATCATTTACATGTTATAACAGATGAAATTTGAGTAGGATCCCTGTGATATTGTGTCTAGAATATGACAGTTTTGAATTTAAATTTCTATATCCAAACAATGTGTAATGTTTCAACCTCTCCAGGTCTTCAGATGAAGGCACAACTAAATATAACCTCTAAAGAGGCTTGTAGAATGTCAGACAGATGTCTCTTTGGTGGTCAGAGCAAAAATGAGGGAGAATTGCCATTGCACTCAATTTATATCCTCCCATGTGATTTAGGTTTGACATTCTTTAATGCTCAGTCTGGATATGTTCTTGGAAATCTTTTTTACTTTGTTATTAACCCCTAATATGCCATTTCATAGTTTTGGTTTATATTTGTTGCAAAACAAAGTTAGGACACAGTGTAAAACATATATAGAAACAGAATGTGATGATTCGCAAAACACTGAAACCCCATATTTAATTGAAAATAGCACAAAGACAACATATCCAATGTTGAAACTGAGAAATTTCATTGTTTTTGAAAATTATATCGTCATATAGAATTTGATGCCAGCAATACATTTCAAAACAGTTGGGACAGGGTCATGTTTACCACTCTGTCACATTAGCTCTTCTTTGAACGACACTGTAAGCATTTAGGAACTATTTATTTTTTATTTATTCCTTATTTATTTCTTCAGATTCTATCAATCTTTTCATGACATTATGGACTGTAGACAATGAAATACAAATTCTTTGCAGTTTTTTTTTAATTGAGAAAACATATTCTTAAATTGTTGCAACATTTGCCAGCACAATCTCTTCACAGAGCGGTGAACCCCTCCCCATGTTTACTTCAGAAAGACTCAGCCTCTCTAGGATGCTCTTTTTAGAACCAGTCATGTTACTAACCTGTTCCCAGGTAGCCTAATTCATTGTGAGATGTTCCACCAGCTGTTTTCTTTTAGCATTTCACAACTTTTCCAGTCTTCTGTTGCCACTGTCCAAAATTTGACATCACATCACATTCTAAATGAGGATATGATTTCTGAAAACAATTGAATTTTCAAATGAAATTTCTCAGTTTCAACATTTGATATGTTGTTTTTGTGCTATTTTCACATAAATATGGGGTTTCAGTGTTTGCAAAACATGACATTCTCTTCCAATTCAAATTTTACATAGTGTCCCAACTTTTTTTGGAAACAGGGTTGTATTATCCAAGAAGAAATCAAGTTAATTTTGGGATATAAAGATGGAAAGGAGCTGACTATAAAGGGAATATGACACAAAACAAAAACCACAGGTAATAAACTTCGGAATGAAAGATGGTCTCATCAATAATAATTTGATTATGATTTGTGTTACTTTTAAAATTACATGATTTTAGCCCGCTAAATGTAGGTATTCAGTGAACTTTGAAGTTCAGCGGACACTCTAATGGCAACAAGCCACAAACTATATTTATTGAGATCTGGTTTTAAGGAATAATATTAGCAAATGTGTACTTTTTTTTTTGCAATGAACAGTGGTGACAGCTGGTCCTGTGTTTCCACTATAATGTTGTGATGATTATCAATAAGGCTATTAGATTACTAATCTAATGTATAATTACTGTATTTTCATATTATTTTAATAAATTCAGATCACTTTTCAAATCAAAAATCAAATCAAACTTTATTTATATAGCACTTTTCATACATGATAAAATGCAACACCAAGTGCTTAACAACAGTTAAAAACATTATAAAGGAAAACATAAAAACAGAGAAAACCCATCCCTCCCACCCTTCATATGTACATATGCACACCTGCGAACACACACACACACACACACATACACAGTAGTGAGAGATGGCAAGGCACTGAGGATCGGGGAAAACGCCACCTTTGGGGTCATCCTCACTGAGAGGAGTCATTGCAGACTATGACCACAGGGTGCGCCGGCACTCTGGCTATGTTCTTAATATAATAAAAGCCTATTTTTGTTATATTTTTGATATGTGGGATAAAAGTCAAAAATCACGCCCAGGTTTTTTATAGATTGTGTTGGTTTAAAATCTTGTTGTTTTGGTAAAAGTTTCTCAGTCTGGCCTTCAGGACCTATAACTAAAACCTCTGTTTTGTCCTGGTTGAGCTGTAGGAAATTCCCTGCCATCCATTACTTGATATCTAAAATGCAGTTAAAAAGGGTATCTATTGGCCCTGTGTCATCAGGAGACACGGCAATGTACAGCTGTGTATCATCAGCGTAGCTATGGAAACTGATGTCTCCTGATCACGTCCCCCAGAGGAAGCATGTAAAGATTAAAAAGAATTGGACCTAAAATTGAGCCTTGGGGAATCCCATACCTAATTTCATGGGTTCCTGAGAAACAAGTATCCATACTTACATAAAAACATCGCTCTGTGAGGTAAGAGTGGAACCAGAAAGACACCCATCTGAAGAGAGCAATTCATAATGTTTAAAAGCTGTTCCCCAAAGAATCCATAAAATGATTTTTTAAGTGATGTGGGAATTGGATCTAAAAGGCAGGTTGTTTGGTTTTCTTGGGAATAAACTCTACCAAGTGTCCTCGCATCAACCACGTCAAAACTCACGTCTTCCTCAATCAAGGACAACAAATCAGGTTTGTTAACAGATAAAACTTGTTGGGATCTATTCTTGATTCCACCGCCAGTGCGGCGGAGGCGCGGTGCAAAATCAGGTCTGCCTCGCCAATGGGTCGTGCACTGCGCTGCCAGCGCAACTACTCCCCCTTCTCATCTCAGTTCCCACCCAGCGGCGCAACTCAGAGAGAGGGAGGGGAGAAGGCATGGAGTGGGTTGGACACAGCCAAGTCCAATCTTCATCAATCACACCAGCTCCTCGCCTCACCTTTAAAAACGCCGCTGGCGAGGCGCATGGCAAGTTTTGAGGATGACTGAGCCCGCGCAGGAAACTGTCCGACGCCCAAACTTCTCCCAGGAGGAGGTCCTTAGATGGTAAATTCTCGGCCTCCTCCTCCTCCTCATCATCCTCCTCAAAGCAATGATGTACTCCATCTTTGTATATAACATTAAGCATTACAATAATAACATTTGTATTTGGAATGAAATGACGTGGGTAATAGCGGGCAACGAACATCACTTCCATTTTTTCCATGGGTCTCTCTCTCTGTCTCTCAAGTGCTCTGAGATAGATGCAGTATATATGCTCTGTAGGATGCCACGGCTGTTTCTGGTTGGCACAGCGATGTTAATTGATTAGTTTGCATCCCTGTTTCACCCATGTACATTCGGTCAGGTTGAGTGACCATTACACGTGCCGAACGCGCTTGCGATGTGGTCAGATGCGCCAGTGGCGCACAGAATTGACTAGGTCTGGGGTGACGAGCTTTCAGCGCACTCTTATGCCACCGGCATGGACCGAAATGGATCGAAAATCCGAATCCACTGGCTGATTATGCCGACACCTCCCCCTACTGCACCGCAAAGCCCATCCTGGCGTACCTCTGTGCGCTTCGGTTTACCTAAGTACCAAGTGCCCTGCACCCCGCCAGCGGTGGGGAGGAAAATAGAACCCGTTGGGATAAAAGCCTGGATCTGATGTCCTTGATTTTGGTTCTGAATTGGTCTGCAAAGTTCTCACAAAAAGCGTCTAATGGCATGTTAAAAGCTTTATTAAAATTTGTGCTTGTTAAAATATCAAAGGTGGAGAAGAGGAACCAGGGCTTGTTTTTGTGGTCTATGATGAGTTGTGAGAAATGAGAAAGTCTTGCCTGTTTAACTGCGTTATTGTAGGTTTTGAGTTGTTGCCGTAAAGTCTCGAGGAGGACTGTTAATTTTGATTTCCTCCATCTCCTCTCGGCACTCCTGCAATGTCTTTTCAGTTCATGTATTTTATCATTGTTTCTCCACGGGGGTGTAGGTTTTCTTTTTATTGTTTTGGTTAAAAGTAGAGCTACTGAGTCCAGAGAGGACTTCAGTTTGCTGTTAAAATTATCAACGATAACATCACAAAGTGCAGGTAAAATTTCAGGAGCAGTGCTCTGTAAAATCTCAATAAAATTTGCAGCCACTTCAGAAGTTAGGTAGCGCCTCCTCACTGTTCTCACCGGGGCATCCCGCTGGTTAAAATTGGTGATGTTAAAAAACACACAGTAGTGGTCAGACACAGCCAGGTCGACAACAGAGGACACACCAATGGACATTCCATGGGTTATGACCAGGTCCAGGGTGTGTCCTCTGTTGTGAGTTGGCTGTGTGACGTGCTGCTCAAAATCTAGACAATTTAAAAGATTTAAAAATTCTCTGGATATTGGATCCGAGGTGTCATCAACATGTAAATTAAAATCACCAGTTTTTAAAATCCTGTTATAAGAGGTGCTCAAATGATGTGAAACTGTTAAAAGACACTCCATCTCCGTCAGTGCGGTATTTGTGATTGAAGCAGTTCCGCCTCCTTTTCTACCCCCTCTAGTAGAAAATAAAAGATTAAAATTTGGTGGGGAAGCCTCGGTGGGAACAACAGGTGCGTCGGTGCCAAGCCATGTCTCAGTTAAAAGAAGACAGTCTAACTTATAATCTAAAATCACATCATTCATTAAAAAAGTCTTGTTTAAAGGAGAGCGCACGGTCAGCACTGTCATGTTAATGTTCGTGCTGAACGTGCAGTCATCGTAGTGAATCAGTGTAATGACTGTTTGCGCGTGTTCTAAAAACAGTCCTGGGTTTGTGCGATCTGTAGGAGATGATAGTTGGGATGGTGTGGGTGGTGCTGAGCGGTACATCTGTGGGTGGGGTGTGGGGTGTGTGTGTGTGATGTACAGGTAGTCAATCACATGGGTATGATTGAACCGTGTGGTGAATGTTACCTGCTAAAATCGAGCTGCCCAGTGTACTCAAATGAAGTCTGTTGTGGCAATAAAAGGAAGGGCGATTCCAGAAAAGGTTGAAATTGTCAATAAAAACCAGGTTGCGTGATGTGCAGGTGTGCTGGAGCCAGGTGTTCATGCTGAGGAGTCTGACGAACCGCTCAGTACCATGGGAGTGGGTCGGTATGGGCCCACTGATGAAGACCCTCTTCCCGCATGACTCCAGGAGGCTGAGGAGGTCTTTAAAATCCTTTTTTGTTAATTCGGACTGTCACCGAGCCGTGTCATTTGTGCCGATGTGAACGATAATCCGGGTTATGGAAGATGGCATGGACTGGAGCAGTTCACTGAGTTTGTCCATGATGACGCCGACGGTGACTCCGGAAAAACACAGTGTGGCGGTGTTGAAGAAGCGGACATTGCGGATCATGCTGTCCCCCACAACAAGTGTCGTGGGGTTGAACAGTGGATGGGGGGCAGGTGGGCCGAGCCAGTGGCATCGGAGTCCGGAGCGAGGAACAGGCAGTTCCGGATGCCGGGCAGGGAGGAGAGGGGCTGGAGCCGGAGCTCTGCCCTTCCACGGCTGCACTGAGGTGGAGGTCTGCACGTCGACAGGAGGAGATGCAGGTGATCTGGAGCTGACTGGAGGAGAGGTGGTGGTGCCGGCCCCTTCAGAGGCAAACTCCCAGGCAGGGCAGCGACTTCCGGAGTGCCTCTGCACTGCGTCCCTCAGGAGTCTCTGGCATGCAGATGTGGACGGTGCCCTAGAGGAGGGGCCACACTACCGGGCACCGGCTGGGAAGAGACCTGCCTTCAGGGCAGGTAGACCCAGGAACGCTGCTCGCCGGCAGCAGCCCACTGGAGATGGTATTGCCAAGCCTGATCGCATGTTCACCGGTGACAGCAAGTCAAAGTGGTTCTGGAGTTTGATCTGGAGGTTCATTGACCGCAGCTCTCCCTCTGCCGGAAACCACCTGGGATTCTGCTGGAGGGCGGCTAGCTGTGAGTGGAGGGAAAGCTGAGGTGTCCGTCAACGGAGGCATTATGTCTGTGGCCACAGAAACAGGCACAGTTTCCTGGTGCTGGTCCCGGCAAAGCCGCGTACTTGTAGCAGAGCGGCGGGCTCGGGAGTGAGGGAACCCCGCCATTGTTCGCACTCGGGGCCCTCTTCCACCTGCGGATGACCATTTCGGTCCAGGGGGTCCCCTTGTTTGGAGTGGAGCAGGTGGGTCGTTAACAGGAGGAGGACGGTTCCCAGAGAACCGTGTGCTCGAGTGCAAAGGTGGTGTTCTGTGGTGGTGTTCTGATCCATGATGTCTCCAGCCAGTTGGTCAGCGTTGGGAAACGAGACCTGATGTGGTCAGCAGGCAACGCTTCCTCTGCAGTTCATTTGACATCCGTTTTTTGTCCTCGAGAAGGTCAGCAATCTTTTGGTATGCCTTGTTTAACAACTGTTCCACCTGTCCAGGTGAGTCAGCAGCGTCCAGTGTGGGCATGGTGGCTCACTGGCTATGCTAATGTTAGCAGATGCTAGCAGCAAACGCTGGATTTTCTCAGAAATGTTGAGATTACAAAAAACAACAGGCCTCTCGGATGATTGCTGCTCGTGCAATGTTATCCAGTTTGATGAAGTATCAATTTTAGATAATTTATCTAGGACAGGCTAGCATGTCTCTATTCCAAGCGTCAGAGTATGTTGGCACATGATGATGACGTCAAAACCCCTAAACCCCTAAACTAATCTTTGTTACCATTATTGATCTATTACCTACTGTATACCTGTTTGCTGTTTTTCTCCTGTCACCAACTAATTTCAATAATTTCTTTATCAAAACCTGTCAACCTGTTTTTTGGATCCCATCCCAACTAAGCTGCTTAAAGATTGGCTTAATTGGCTCTTCATTAGATATGATCAATCTGTCTTTATCAACAGGCTATGTACCACAGTCCTTTAAAGTAGCTCTAATAAAACCTCTTCTTAAAAAGCCTACTCTTGATCGAGGGTTTTTTGCCAACTATAGACTGATATCCAACCTTCCCTTTCTCTCAAAAATTCTTGAGAATGCAGTTGCTAATCAGCCGTGTGACTTCCTATACAACAATAGTTTATTTGAGGATTTCCAGTCACGATTTAGAGTGCATCACAGCACAGAGACAGCTCTGGTTAAAGTTAAAAATACCTTCTAATTGCATCAGGCAAAGGACTTATCTCTGTACTAGTCTTATTAGATCTTAGTGCTGCATTTCGACACCACTGACCATGGTATCCTATTGCAGAGACTTGGATCCCTTCGTAGGCGTTAAGGGAACTGCACAAAGCTGGTTTAAATCCTACTTTTCAGATCGCTCTCAGTTTGTACATGCTAATGATGACTCCTCTGTGCTCGCTAAAGTCAGTCAGAGTTCTGCAGTTCTGAATGGTTCTGTGCTTGGACCAATTCTATTCATCCGAAAAATGCTTCCTTTATTTGACATTATCAGAAAACAGGACTTAAAGACCTGGATGTCCTGCAATTTTTTGTTACTAAACTCAACAAAACAAAAAAGTTGTAGTACTAGACCCTACACCTTCGAAACTCTGATGATATAGCACTTATGGATGGCATTGCGTTGGCCCAGCACCACTGTAAAGAACCTGGGAGTTATAACTCCCACATAAAACATATTTCAAGGACTGCCTTTTTCAACTACGTAAATCTGTCTCAAAACAACGCAGAACAATCAGGTGTTGAAATCACTTCCATGGCCACAGGTGTACAAAAACAAGCACCAAGGCATGCAGACTGTTCTACAAACATTTGTGAAAGAATGGGTCGCTCTCAGGAGCTCAGTGAATTTCAGCGTGGTACTGTGATAGGATGCCACCTGTGCAACAAGTCCAGTCGTGAAATTTCCACACTCCTTAATATTCCATAGTCAATTGTCAGTGGTATTATAACAAAGTGGAAGCGACTGGGAACAACAGCAACTCAGCCACGAAGTGGTAGGCCACCTAAAATGACAGAGCTCGGTCAGCGGATGCTGAGGCGCATAGTGTGTAGTAGTCGCCAACTTTCTGCAGACTCAATCGCTACAGACCTCCAAACTTCATGTGGCCTTCAGATTAGCTCGAGAATAGTGCGTAGAGAGCTTCATGGAATGGGTTTCCATGGCCAAGCAGCTGGATCCAAGCCATACATCAGCAAGTGCAATGCAAAGCGTCGGATGCAGTGGTGTAAAGCACACCGCCACTGGACTCTATGAATCGCACTTCACCATCTGGCGATCTGATGGACAAGTCTGGGTTTGGCAGTTGCCAGGAGAACGGTACTTGTCTAAGTGCATTGTGCCAAGTGTAAAGTTTGGTGGAGAGGGGATTATGGTGTGGGGTTGTTTTTCCAGAAGCTGGGCTTGGCCCCTTAGTTCCAGTGAAAGGAACTCTGAATGCTTCAGGATGCCAAGAGATTTTGGACAATTCCATGCTCCCAACTTTGTGGGAATAGTTTGGGATGTCCCCTTCCTGTTCCAACACGGCTGTGCACCAGTGCACAAAGCAAGGTCCATAAAGACATGGATGGGAGAGTTTGGCGTGGATGAACTTTACTGGCCTGCACAGAGTCCTGACCTCAACCCGATAGAACACCTTTGGGATGAATTTGAGTGGAGACTGAGAGCCAGGCCTTCTCATTCAACATCAGTGTGTGACCTCACAAATGCGCTTCTGGAAGAATGGTCAAAAATTCCCATAAACACACTCCTAAACCTTGTGGAAAGCCTTCCCAGAACAGTTGAAGCTGCAAAAGGTGGACCAACATCATATTAAACCCTATGGATTAAGAATGGGGTGTCACTTAAGTTCATATGCGAGTCAAGGCAGGTGAGCCAATACTTTTGGCAATATAGTGTCAATCTTATTACCCTACTAGAACACTGCGCTCCCAGAATGCAGGCTTACTTATGCTTTCTAAAGTCTCCAAAAGCAGAATGGGAGCCAGAGCTCCTCTCCTGTGGAATCATCTCACAGTCTCTGTCCAGGAGGCACACACCATCTCTACATTTAAGAGTAGGCTTAAAAATTTTCTTTTTGATCAAGCTGGCTCAAGCTTGCCTTAGACCAGCCCCTAGTTATGCTGCTATAGGAATAGACTGTCGAGGGACTTCCAATGATACACCAAGCACCTCTGTTCTTCTCTCCCTCTCCATCTGTACACTTTTATGTCCTACCAAGGCATGTTACTAATTTAGCTTCTTCCCCGGAGTCTTTGTACTTTCTCGTCTCACAGGTTCCCATGGATAGTGGCTGAATCTGGATTGTGGATTATAGCTACATCTCCTGCCATGGCCCTGCCTGACATCCACTGCAACTGCTACTACTATTAGTCATACTTCAATTGTTATTAGATCCATAGTGCTGTAATACCTACATATATCACATACATACATACATTATATTTGTATATACTATGCTATATATACAGGACATATAGTTAAGAGTCTATTATTAAAGCTTTCACTGTTACTGTGATTGCATTTCTCTCTCTGTGTGTGTCATGTAGAAGTTTTACATGCGCTTCATAATATCCTTCCATTACCTTCTTCATCTGTACTCATTCAAAATTCTCACTGATAACACAAATAAGTAGCAGTTCAGTTGTAACTGATATTGTTGCTCTCACCTACTGTCTCTTGAGAATACTCCCTATGGAGCTCCATAATGGGTTAACTGTTGTCTGACGATTCTGCTGCACAGTAAATTATGAAGCTGAAGTTGGCTTCCAGTATGGCTTTAGATTTTCCCTTTTTTGTTTACACATGCTGATTGAAACAGCATATATAAAAAAAACTGAAACAGTGTTTAAAAAAACTCTTAATGTCACGTCTACTACATGGGATTGAAAATGTTGACAGTCAGTCTAAAATGTCCCCTTGTTCCTGAGAAAAACAGCATTCAATTCACATACTTTATTTCACAAATAATTATGCAATAAAATCAATACAGAAATAAATAAAACAGAAAGAAAAAATAAACTAAGATGACACCAACTGATTTAAGTGCAGTTCTTCATAATGCTAATGGCTAGCCCTCTGGCTGGAACATCTGATGGAGAAATGAAAGTGAAGGTTGTAGGTCTCAGTTTCCATGTTTCCTCTGCTATTGACGTCTAACTGGAGACAGATGACACTGCTGAGGGGTGCAGTGCACTACATGAGAATGTAAAAGTCAAACGACATGAGAATATTAACACTAGGTAGGTAGTTAAGCCACACTTAAGAGAATGTATTGCCCTTAAAGAATAGAATGCTGAGGATGATTTTTCATTGGGCAGGTGAAATTACAGGAATGGACTGACAACAAGCTAACTCTGCATTTCTCTAAGAAATAGGGAAAGAGAGAGGGGAGAAAGTCCTAAACTGCACTGTCCACTTCATGAAGAAGTTCAGGTAACAGGTGTTGGTAGGCTACTTTGGTTTTTTGCTTCTTGTCTATGGTCTTGCCTCCGACTGGAACAGAAGAGTAAGGAGGATTGGATAATGAGGTGGATGGAGGAACTGGATTAACTAGCCCCTGGACTCCAGAGATCTGTAAGAAAAAATACAGAGCATTGTGCTGCATGTCGGTAAATTTACCTACAAAAATTGAGAAGTCGTATGGCACCAATAATTAAACATAAGCTTAAATAAGTTGTTTGTGTAGGACTTCACTGCAGATGTCATGACAATAATATCCATGCATTCATTTGGTAAACTGCTATCCCATCCCAGCGTGAGAGGGTTCTTACAGGGTTAACATACAGTTCCAGCTAGTGGCACCTAAGGCACCATTTGCACCTGATATTCACATTTGATCTGTATCATGGATATCTGATCTGGATCAGGAAAAATGGATGTTATAATACAGGTGTACACATACATTTCAGCATACATACAGAAACTGTAATGTGATCAGATCAGCCAGATGACATTGTGATCAGATCTCAGCAAGGTGTAAAGATCTTTGCCTTTTAACCCCACACCATACAGCAAAGGAAAAATAAATACTCATTTATTCAACAGAATTGCTTGTGAAGAGGTGTTACTTTCTTACGACCGTCATCTGTCATTTGACCCTCACCTTTCATGCCTTCGTGCCTAGCTTTCCTTGACCTGAGACAAGTCTGCCAGCTACATCTGGTATTTGCATACTGAGATCTGATAATAACTAGAGTAGAATCACGATAGCTACAAAGAGTAAATACAAAGGCCAGATAATGTATCCGTTAAACAGACCACATTATACGTCAAGTGGAGATGGTATCTGAGTTTCTGACCCATCAACTCTGGATGTCTTTGGATTTTCCGAGAAAACCCATACAGACCCAGGGTGAGAAAGCAAACTGCACAGGGTCGTTGTGGAAAAAAAACAAACAAACAAACATGTATTTTGTTATCTTTTTAAGTTTCATTTGATTGAGGTTTAACATTGTACTTATCCTGTCATTTCCTGTTTGTACGAAATGGAAAAGTATGTTGATTTTCTATATACTAACTACTGAAACTGTATACTTTGATACTATATTTTGTACATATTGTAAAGAATTAAATACGCAGTATTTTTGGACACACCGACAGTCTGTTCGCATACATATATTAATAGTAGTGACTATGTGCAGACTAACTGCAGCCTCACGAGTAGCTGGTGTGCTGCTGTCGTCTCCGGGCACTCCTCATCTTCTCAAAGCGGGCCTCCATTTCCTCCAGGACCTTTGGGGTGTAGCGGACCACCAGCTTGACTGAACCCTGGGCAGCCTTCAGCAGTTCTACAGCCTTCTCATGGTGCTCCCCCTCAACGCTCTGCATGGGCACAACACACAATATTTACAATTGTTTTGTCATAAGAAGACAATTAACAATAATTATAAACAACCCTTCCTTGAGTAATAATTGGTGTGCCTATCAAATTATAGCAAACAAAACCAGAACAATCTGCCTAAAACCACAAGATACAGGTGACAATATGATTTCTTTGAATTTGTGTGAACTGATCTTTAAATGCCACCTTTGTCCTTTTGCAGATTAATGTCAGCTGTTGTTACAGGTCCAACAGACTTGAAACTTTCAATCAGAAGAAGTTGGTGAAACAGTGCACATTAGCTTGGTGTCAGTTGCTCTTTAAAGACTTCTGAAATTGCTTTGAGAAAGGCAGCATTAGAAATATATCTGCATTTTAAAACTTGTGAGAACTTGGATCTAGTGCATGTCTTTAACTTTATTTTTTCTCCAGTTCTTAATGTTAATCATCTAGACTGGCTAAAGTATTTGTCTAATAGAATATGGATATTAATCTATATGAAAATATAGCTGAATAAAAAAAATAGCATTAAAATAAACTTGTCTGAGTGTGTGTTGCTCGTCTCAGTAGGTTTTTAGTAGTTCACAGTGGGTCTGAGTTTCTTACTACTCCATTGACAGACAGCAGCTGGTCTCCTCTCTTCAGTCCTCCTTGTCGGTCAGCAACTCCCCCAGGAATCACTCTGGAGATGTAGATGGGGGAGTTCTGCTCTTTGCCCCCCATGATGTTAAAACCCAGACCCTCTTCTGTCTTGGGCAGCTCCACCACCCTTGGGTGGGCATGGCCCTCGCTGGCTGCAAAGGCTGCAACTGTGGCCTGGTCAGGAAGGCAACCATATGATCAGGAAAAAAGTCAATTCTAGTACTAAAATGGTTATAAAAGGATATAGTATACAAAGCTATGTCAAATTAAAGTTGACTGAATAGTTTGACCATAATAGACCTCATTTTTGCACAACGCACAGTTAGGAGGTGTCTTAAAACAAGATTTACTGCACAATATAATGTGCACTGGCAGTTTTTGTATTATTACTCCTTTTCACATTAGCTGGAATCCATCTCTCATGCTTCCAATGTACAGTAAGTGATGGAGGACAAAATCCACAGTACCCATTCTATGCAAAAATATACTCCAAAGTTTGTCTGAATGTTAATATGGGGCTTCAGCAGTATGAGTTAGACAAATGAAGTGTAGATCTCCCAAAGTTAGCCTATTTAGTTCAGAATTCCTGACGGAAAATTACAGCGAGCAAAAAGTGTTTCATTTTACACATGTGCATGTGAATGTGGTTTCAAGACAGACTATCCTTTACAATGCAATGAACTATTTTAATGAAACATTTTCTAGCCAGTAGATGCTTTCAAATCTGCATAGAAAATAACATTCAGTGTGGTCAAAGCAGGAACATCAGTCAATCAGTCTGCATTTATCTATTAATAATATTATAAATAAATCTTGTAGTATTCTCCACAGCTTATTTATATTGCATGAAAAGTATTTCCTTCAGTTCTGTGGTGGACACAGCTCATCATCATTGGTATGCCATTGAGGAGATCATGGGTACCTTTGGTTTGTTTATGGACCCAAGGATCTCCTTAGGGGACTGACCCTCACAACAAAACTATCATACTGACAGTAAGCAGATTGGAGGTGTTATCCACCCCTTGGAAAGATCAGATTTTAGCATGATGAAGAGATTTACGACAGAGCCTTGGTGTAATTAACAGGCCCAAAAGAATCCAAGGCAAATGGTAATCAGAATCTCCATAAATCTGTTCATAAACTATTGTAAACCCAGGCAGTTGCCAGTGTTAAACACAGTTAGCCTCCATTTGTTCTTCTTTTATTGGCTGTGATATGAAAATTCAAAAGAAATCCTTAAGAGCCAGGTATAAAATGTCTACAACATGGCTAAACTAACCTCTTGGCTGGTACCTGCTCGAACAAGGAGGTGATAACATATGCAGAGGTACGCACAGGTTACAGCAGGTACAAAAAAAAAATGTAAAAACAGCAGGCCCAGTTAGAGACCATAGGAAAGATGGTGCAGGGCATGGTTGTGGTACTCAACATCCACAGCAAGACCCTGCTTAGAATCACAGGCACAGGCACACTACTGGTAATAAAGATGTACATCTGTCGGATTCCCCCATACCTCGTCCTTCTCTCTGTGGTGAAAGTTATTTTAGCTATGGCCAGTAGAGACTTGGTGATACCACCACAGATCCACTTAGCTTACTCTTTAGGCAGTTCTGTACCGATCGGTCAACCCAGGACAGAGAACTAGCCTTTACTATTAGTCTCCCAATTGTGAACCCTAAAAATAATTACAGACTGAAAGATGTGGTGACTGTTGGGTCTTGGCAAGGTGAGACACAAATAAAGGTGCACACTCCACCAGCAGTCATAATATAACTAACATACTGACATTAAACAAAGGGGATTCATCAACACCAAGGAAAGACCAGCTTTAACACAACAGCAACAGCAACAGCAACAACAACAACAACAACAACAACAACAACAACAACACAACAGAAGGCTGGTGGAAGCCCAAAAAGACCCCAATGGCAAATGTAATTACAGAAAATCTCCACAGAATATAATATGACCTCACCTATGATGACTGTTTACTTTCCCAAGAAGGTAACATCAAAAGAACTGGAAGCATCACCAAGGTGTGAATTCTTGCATTACAGATTCATCACACACCCACTCGCACCCATGCACACTGACTCTGGCAAATCCTATATGTGGATCTGCAGCTGGAGAGGCTTGGTGGATAAGACAATTATAATAAATCTACTTGCATGCCAATGGTGACTTGGAAATTAGCACCTATCCTTTTAATACATGTTGGAATTAAGATAAATTGTTTTTCCTCTGCAACCAAGGTAATAATATCCAGCGAAGGATCCCATTAAAGATAGAACAATTCCCATATTTATTATACATATTAGGCCTGAGGTGTGCAGTTGCTGTATAGTGTATTTCTGCAGCATGACCATACTGCCATTACCTGTTTATGTATAGTTAGTCCTTCATAATACCGGAATATGCTTTGTGCTCATTCACATTGGCATTTTATTAGTACTGGTAAAAGGATTGTGTAATCTCCATTTATTTAGAAGTAATGCAAGGAATATTAATTCCCTCTTCGTAGTTTTTTGTTCCTTTTATGAATAGTAGCTTCATATATTGTTTTATTTTAGTGTGGGTTTGAATGGGTCATGGTGGAGGATGGATATCCAACTTTTGTGCATATACTCAAGGTTAAACAATTCAAGTTTTGCAAGGGAATTATTCTCTCCTCTGGTTGAAACAAAGGGAGGAGAGGGAAGATCCCTGATCAGTGGTAGCAACCATTTCCCCACCAGCAATGTACTCTGTATTGAATTAAATTCAGTTCAATTCAATTTTGTTTATACCACACCAAATCACATCAGAAGTTGTCATGTAGAAGAGCTTCTTTTTCTTTTTTGGTTTTCTACACTTCTGCTGTTTTTGTTGCGTCTGGGGCCAATTGTGCCTCTGTTCTTTCTTTTTTCATGTGCTCCAATAACCTATCCTATGAGTTAGATCTTTGCTTTCCTTAAAAATTTGTTCAGTTTTACACTAAATTGGCTGTTCTTTATTAGATATGATAAACTCGTCTTTATCAACAGGCTACGTACCACAGTCTTTCAAAGTATCTCTTACAAAATGTCAGTTTTAGCAGACTATAGACCTATATCTAACCACCACTTTCTCTCTAAAATTCTTGAGATTGCAGTTGCAAATCAGTTGTATGGCCTTCTACATAACTATAGGATTTAGAGTGCATCATAGCACAGAGACAGCATTAGCTAATTAGAGACCACAGAGACAGCATCAGTCAAAGAACTTGTCTCTCTACTAGTCTTGTTAGATCTTAGTGCTGCATTCGACACCATTGACCATAGTATCCTATGACAGATACTGGAACACTTTATTGGCATTAAAGGAACTACACTAAGCTGGTTTAAATTATACTTTTCAGATCAATTTCAATTTGTACACATTAATGATGATTCCTCTGTACATGCTAAAGCCAGTCATGCAAGGTTCTGTGCTTGGACTGGATTTAATCACCTTTTATATGTTTCCATTATCAGGAAACACTCCATAAATATTCAGTGCTATGCAGATGATACTCAGGTATCTTTATTAGTGAAGCCAGATGAAACCAGTCAGTTATAACTAAACTCCAAGCACATCTTAAGGACATAAAGACCTGGATGACCTGTCAATTCTTTTTACTAAATTTGGACAAAACTTAAGTTATAGCATTTGGCCCTAAACACACTAAAAAAAATGATTTTGTGGTGTAGTAATATTTATTAGGTTAACTGTCACAATTTTTACTTTCTAATTTTAAGTATCAGTGAGAACTGGAATTATTCAAATAAAAACTACATATGTCATTCATGTAATAAATAAACTGTGTGTGTGTAATGTGTATGTATTTTCACATAATATTCAAAGGTTTCATAGCCATTGCACATGAACTTAGAAATACCAAGTAAGTTTTACTAGTGTTGCGTGTTTGAATCTGCGCATGCACCTTGTGATGCGCATACAGGACACATGTGCTTCGTTCCCCACCAAAACACAAGAAGACGACAACGGCGGCCAGGTTAAATGGAGGCAGGAGCAGCTAAATCATCTTGAAAGTAAGTCATGCAGGGTTTTTCTTGCATATGTAACGGATCGCGGTAATTTGCACTCTGTACAATTAGCGCAATTTAGCGCAGTTAGCGTTTATTAGCGGTCCAGTGCGACCTGTCCATGCGCCAGTGTTTGTGCGTGTGTACGTCTGCCCACGCGGGAGAGAGACAGCAGGAGGAGGGGCTGCTACCTAACCAGCTAACCTCTTTTTATATATCTCTTTTATATCTTTGGATATGAAGCCTCATTGTTCTCTATTCTGATTCAGTTTACACTAAATTTTGATTCTGCATTATTCTTGATGGTGAGCTATTCCGGCAAACTGCTGTAGCTGAAAGAGACTGTTTTCACACTAATGCCTCTGATTTTGAGTTTTTTAGGAAATCCAAAGCGCGGAATGAAATCTTGGAAGATCTTCTCCACCGCCATCTTTCCAGACTTATTTCTAGTCAGGTAAGCTTGTGCGAAACAGATGAAATGGTATACTATTACAAGTGCATACTTGTAGCCACCCTTACTCTGCTCCATGTGTATGTAATCTACAGAGGCTACTTCAAAGGGTTCTCTCGTTTAGATGCTACCCATTGGTGCTCTCTCTCTTAAACTTTTGGATGTTTCTGTTTGATGCAAGTGCACTTTTTTGTGACATAGTCTCTTGCATGAAGGGCCAATAGAATCTCTCACAAGTCAAGTGGACCACTTTGATAGACTTCACATAGGTCTGACAAGTCGTCTTGTTTGCCGTGTCATATTCCTTTTGTTCTTTTCCTTGAGGACCATTCATTTTCCTTGAGTGTGATCACTTCTCTGAGGACTGGAACTTCATGTTGGGCGGCTTTAATATCTTCCCTTGAAAGAGTGTACAAGATAATGACCATTGTTGCTGTCAGTCTCCATGTTGTCTAATGAGCGGAGCCTTAGAGAAGCCATCCATGGCACATCACCCTCCTCCGCAGCTTTGTTCCATTTCCACATGGCTGACATGACATGAGGGGACACAACCTCTGTGTATTGACTCCTGTTCTTTGAGGTTCACATGCCACCAGAACATGGTATCAGTGTCTGCACTGGAATTAACAACATGTCCAACTTATCTGGCCATAAATCAGACAAAGCTGGTTCAAACAGCATGACTCCATCTTCCGGCTACAACCGAACCCTGGACTTCATAAATTTCACCTCGATTAATCACAAGGCCTCTCTTTCCCATCTTGACCACCCAGTCCTCAGACCTCTCCTCAGGGATATGTGTTGTCACTGCAGAGACAATGTTGTTCACAACCTCCTTCCTCAACTTCATGGCTCCACTCAGCAAAGCTACCACTTCAACAATGATTTCAGGCTGTTCATTATTCTCCTGAATCAGTTTCTCAATGACATTAAATTCTACTAGAGGGGTTTCCACACAGCTTTGGCTGACTAACATGGGCACATGGATAACTATACTCCCATGCTCACCTCTCTTAAATTCCAGTAAGATCTCAGGCCATCCTTCAAATTGAAAAGGAGTACCATTAGCAACAGTTGCATGAAACTCCTCCTCTAACAGACTTGCCATGGGTTGTATCTGGACATTTGGTAAGGCATTTTCAATCCAGGTCCTTCCCACGACACTAACCTGAGCCCCTGAATCTAGAAACATCTCAACTGAAACTCCATTTATTAGGCAGGAAACATGTATCTTTTTTCAATTAACTTAGCCACTCGCCTTTTTCTGTGGTTTACAGGGACCTCATCAAGTTTCCCCCCTTTGTTCTCTTTTGAAGGCATCCCACTGCTCTATGGCCAGCTTGTCCTCACTGGAAGCAATGTGAGCAGCTTGGATTCCCTTGTTTGATACATTCATCACATTTGGGTTTTACGTGGGTTTTGTCTGAGGTTTAAGACTTTGGGGGTGACAGAGTAGCTTGATTTTGAAATACAATATCAGATCTTCTCCACATTCTCAGCTAGAGCTGAAACCTGAGCAGTCAGGTCCATAATGGTTGTACGGTTAGCTTTGACTTCTCCCTCAATTTTTCTTGGTGATGACTGCTTACAGATACTGCTGTAACTCATGTCTGAACCAGAATCTGAAATTACACCCCCATGCATCTTGAACTCCCTGCAAGTCAAGAACACTGCAACATTGTGAGTCTGACCAACCCCAGTAACTGTTCTGTCACTGTTGGTCCTCCACTGACCTCATTGTTATCGTTTACAGAGTCCAGTGCTGGTGTATGCTGGTTCTTGATTCTCATCCCCTCTATCTCATCACATTGAATAAGCAGACAGGATAACCCATTGTCCTCCAAGTCCATTAGCTGATCAGTCTTCATGAAGTCAACAAAATATTCAAACAGTTGAGGTTCACTGATGCCTGTGACTGCTGGAATAGCAACCAGTCACTCATATTCCTGTGATGCTGCCAGTTCGTAGAGCTGCTGCTCATCGAGGACATGCAGAATCTTCTGTATCTCCCACAGCAGCTCACAGTGAGGAGCCAAAGACATCTCCTTTGGATTCCTAAAGACTCTTGACTCACGGTGAATGACTCTCATGGCCAAATCTCTTGCATCAGGTCGACATGGTTCAGGGATCAGCAACTCTCTAACAGGCAAAGCTCATCCCCGACAAGCCACCAAATGTAACTGGCCTCAGAATTGTATCTGGACACGGCTGTGAACAATGACAGGAAGTCACAAAAGTTATAGTAATACGTTCTCTTACTTACCGATTTCTCTTTCAACATTTTCATTCCAAATAACATATCTGAAACCCAAACCACGATGACACATATCATGAATGAATTCAATCGCCAGTATGGCTTTACCAATTGTCTGTGATGATTTTAGGTTGTACTGATAGCTTCATTCACTCAGCAAGTTTTTTTAATACTTAACACTTCACAGACTTTATAATTCGACACTGAAAATAACAACAAAAGGTCTCATAGCTCAAGTCTACACTAAAAGACTTGTACTTAGCTAGCAAACACTCATAAACAGAATACTCAGCTATCTGGAATAGCCACTCTAATATTACAAGCCAGCTGTTAGCGGAGACGAATTGTTCAGTGAAGCAGTGCATACCCAAAGCTGGACCGAAAAATAATACCGGAGGAACAAAAACACACTGGGGTGATGGTTATGGCTGGAACTGGAATTTTTGATTACTTTATTTACACATGACCTCTTGACATACACAAGCACACCTCATTGGCTGTTTTCACTGTTCCTCATCCAATACTTGCATTAACTTATTTAGTCTGCCGGTGTAACAATTCCAAAATAAAAGTCAACCTTTCAAATTGAGAGCACATTTATACAATATGTCAACACTAGCTACAATTAGCATGCTAAAACAAGTGGGTATTTCCAACAAATTACACACTGTACTGCACTCGTTCCCTTTTTGCCTTTATTGTGACCGAGACAGCTAAACACATGGCAGGAAAGAGGGCAGAGAGAGGGGACGACACACACCAAATAAGCCGCAGGTGGGAGTCGAACCTGCAGCCACTGCAGAGGACTGGCAGCCTCAGTGTAGCATGTGATACCTTCTGGCAATTTCATGGCCTCCTCACTCTTAACCCAGACCACAATGAAGGACCCCCTAGTCATTGCAGGGATACAGTGCCCTCTACAGGTGAAACTGCGTAATAGCATGTGAACTATAATATCAGTAGGCAGGATTACTTCAGTGCACAGTGTAGCGAATGTTAATGAATGTGAACTTTGTAAGTAAACGTAAATTTAAAAGTACATGAAATAGTAGGGTGTCTGTTTTTACATCATTTTTGTATTTTACATCATGTCATTTTTTTCAGTCCAATACACATTAAATACCTTGGCTGTTGCCTGCGCTCGCACCTCTGGTCCTCCAACAATGTCTAGAGTATCATATAGCTGCTCATATACCTGAAAGACAACAGGGGAGAGCACAAATGAGTCAGAGCAACTTATGAGTGTAGTAAAAAGTGATATACACTGGATACAGGGATGACGGACAACATTACAAAAACCCAAAATAAAGAAGTTGAACCTTTAAGTACCTAAGTCATCATTCAAGGCACATTTGTGATGATGAGCCATATGTTTGTGCACGTTGTGCATGTTTGTGAGATCTCACAATCACTACTTTCATATTGATTTTTCAAAACAAACATGGGGTTAACAGGGCTTCAAATAGGTTAACAGTTAAAGGTCATTATGTAGGATTGAGGGACTATCCTATCCTATTTCAATTTTTATAACTCCTTCCACACTAATCTCTATGATGGCTGGAACTGCTTCGCTTTAGCAAGGCATATGATGTCAGATGGTAGTGATGATGATGATTTTCCACAAGCATTTAGGTCAGTCAGTTTTGAGCAGAACTATATCTTTGCAACAGTGAGTTTTGAAGAACTGCTGGTAGGTCATTCCATATGAAAAAGCTTAGCAAATATGTTCAGTTCTTTTTGTTCTATTCTTTTTTTTTCTTTTTGCTTACATTTCATGTACTGACACCTCTGACCACATGACTGAAGGAGTTCTGTACACTCACCAGTCTTTGTTCTTGCAGAGTAGGAAAATGGATAGTGTTACCCCTTTCCAGTTGCATTTGCCACAGCTTTAATTTTGATTCAAATGATTTTACATTTGAAAGTACAGAGCTGAGAAGCTGGCTGGAACTTGAGGTTCAGGTCTGCGGGGTACTTACTGGCCATCATGAAGGCCAAATCACACACACACTTGCTATCACTGAGTTTCCATGGCAGGTTTTCCCTTCATCTCATGAATTATTCCAGACAGTCACTTTGGAGTAATTTTACTTTGTCTGGTGCTAGTGGCTCCACAGCAGCAACAAGGCACTCCTTCACAAATTCCTCTTCTGAATTGTTGGGCATCCAGAAACAGAAAGTGTTAAAGGTCCCATATTATAAAGCTTTTTCAATAAGTTACATAGGTCTATGAGTTCCATAAAACGGTCAGTCCCTTTCAGAATGCACTGTTTCTGGTGTCTGTAGCTTTAAATGCAAATGAGCTGCTGCTGCCCCACCCATAAAGTGTTACCGAGGTAACGGGGAGACCTTAGACTCTAACGTAGCACTATCCGTGTGAAAGCAGCAGACATGGCGGCAATGAACAGACCGAGTGCTTCAGTAGTTCAACCGCACATGTTCAAACCTGAATCAGATCCTGAAGGGAAGGGAGGCTCCTACAGAACCTCAGACTCAGAGAATTCAGCAGCACTCTTCTGAATGGGTAGTCAAAAAATGTCTTTCTATTTTTTTTCTCTTTAGCATGAGATGTGCCCAGTTCAGATGGTCAATGCTCACGGTAGGAAGCACCAATCCCAACTTGTAGCATACCAGAATGACGGGGAGAAGCTCAGCTAAAAGTCTATACCAAGCATTGCCACCCAAATGAAACATAATTCATACCCCAAGAAATTGTATGGGCATGTAATGAAAACACGAAAATAACGTATGTTCTCTTTAGTGCCTCTGCTGATTTCACCACTTCATGCAAACCACATGTCCACAGCCTAGTATCATATGAAAGCTGAGAGTCTGAAGGTCCTGGTTGTTTACATTAAAAGAAGGGGGTTTCTAGAGTTGGGGGGAGTGCTCTTCATGTGATATGCGGGCTCTGGGGTTACTTCCCTCTGGATCGTCATTGGTGTTTCTGTGGTGAACTTGTGTGCTGCCCCTCCAACCTTTTGACTCTGACTGGTCGATAGAGGTGCCGATGCTCAAATTCAACCACTGGGGTGCTAAGACATTGATCAGTCTAACTGCGCTGTTAGTTTTAGAGCTCTGTCTTATTTACACACGAATGGGCAGAGCACACACAGAGGACACTGCTGACCAGCACTACTGGTCAGTCATTTCAGGCTGAGAAAACAGGGTGAGAGCTAGTGAGAGCACGCACATTCAAATCTAAAATGTGGGTGCTATTATTGGTTGCAAATACTGGTATGCAAGGTTTCTTATTTCTTTAGCTTTATACATGCATGATTTTTTTTATTTGTTCAAATCAGTGCACATGGAAATTGTGCAACAATGCAGTCAGAGCCTGAGAACATATGCTGCCAGGAGGTGCCACAGGTAACATTATCTTTACCTACACTTATGATCGCAGTGTATAATTGCAGATAACATGCCACTGCAGATACTCACCTTATGTTATGCATAATAGTTAATAATTACAAGATGGCTGCAGCAGCTGGATGAAAGGTCTCCATGCATGATCGACCATCCAGGTTAAGAACCTGTTTGCCAAAATGTTCTCTCGTCGCAGAGCACATACAACATTTACAGGGCTGACTATGGTCCTTAACAGCTACAGGGGATAGAGCAGTGAGTTGTATCTATAATAACCTACTTAACTTCACTGTTCATACACCATAATAAACTAAATATAGTCAGCCAATGCCACAAATTCAGATCATATTTTTTCTTAAATATATAGCCAAGTTTTTCCTAAGAAAATACTGTATATTAAACATTTATTCACATGAAACATTTTACAGATATACAATAGAAATTTATTGACCACAGTCATGAATATTTGTACGTGGAAATACAGTACAAGTGGAGGATGAATCCAAATTAGAAAATGTGAATACAGATGTGGACAATTTGACTGTTGACTGACATAATGTTCAATTTTCTCAGTCGTTACAGGTATTCAGCCTATAGGAGTTTTGTGAGCTGGTGCTGGGACTTCCTAGGGCGGAAGATGCGTGTTGTCATCCCATCATGCATAGTACTTCAGATACGTTGGGAGTTTCCTGACGCCCAGGGATGCTCGTATTGTGAAGACACGTCTGGATGTTTATCTTCAGAATCTCAGCTCTGTAAAATGATGGGTCGACAAAGACCTTCTCCATTAACATGTCCATCAAATCATCAATATACCCTGTGCAATACACAGACACACACAAAAAAAAGTGAATCACTAGTATCATTTACTAGGTTATTCAGCAACTGTTAATATAGTGACATTTTGCACTTTGAATTTTGTATTCTCTCAAGTGTATTCTTTTGGTTTATTTATTATGTTGAAAGTACCGAGTTGCAGTGCTTTGTGTCATGTACAATATAAATGTTTATTTTTGAGTGAAAAAACAAGTTAACACTTATGGAATGTCAACTCAGTCTTCACTGGTTTGGCTGTGCACTCTCCCTTCATGGACTTTGGAAAGCTCGATGTGAAAAGAGGATCCCCTGATGATGTGGTGGCTTGTCCTCTATCACCGTTCTCACTGTAACGCAGTGCATTACAACATTAGTCTTTGCAGGACACAGTAGCCTGGACAGCTGTAACAAAAGTATATTGTTATGATAACAGGGCATACTTAGGAATAAAACATGGCAGCACTGTTACAGTATAAATTCATGCACTAAAGGCTGCAACAGCTCACTGCTACACTTGATCAACAGCAGGTAACTGTAATGATGCACTGGCTTATATAAAAAGAGAGTAGTGACATCAACTTTATCTTACATGTATAGCTAAGCCAACAGCTACATACAGCGTAAAAAAAAGGATCACTCATAAATAAACTCCAAGAGAAAAAACTCATTGCACAAAGTGGTTGGCTTAGAGTGTAAATTGTGCTGTGATGTAGCAGTCTCAACCATACACTTGTTTTGCCCTGGGCTATGCTAACATATTTCAGTTAACAAAATATTTCCAAGTTATTTTCAGAAATTCCTGAAGCTTAGACCAGGCGGAGCATCTCTGTATGTATTGCTTGACCGACAGTGTTGCTGGGTTTGCATATGGAATGCTGATTGCTAACTAGAAGCTAGTGGCTAGCGTTAGCTTGTGCTATATGGCAAAACACTACTTGGTTACGCTATAACACGCGAGAGTTTACACTAATCTACAAAAGAAACACACAGCTAATTATTTGTATACTTACATGTCCCTCCTCTGCAGGTATTCCACGCAAAGCTGGAAGTGACCCCCTCCTTTAGAAAAAGTTTCCCGGCTAATCCTGCCTTGTACTGACCAAGGTTGGAGAAAATGGTTAGCACACACCAACAGGTTTTTGCCAACTGTAGCGGGGACGTTGCCTTTAAAAATGAATTCAATCCACGCCACTCTTCTGTCCTCTGTGGCTGGGAACCGATGGACTGATTTGTGCTCGTCTTTACAGCCAACAACAGAACACTGCGTGTGGCGCCTTGATTCCTAACACGGTGTTTGCGATAGCGAAATGGCGGGTCTCTGAGAAGGTAGCGCCGTACCTGGTGGGTGGAGAGACACTGTACTTATGCCTTGATGGGATGGGAGATGGGGAGGGGGGTGGTGGCTGGTGGGTCTTATTTCACACTTTGTATGTGTGTGGGAGCACCAGAGACCCGAAATTTCACCCCAAATCCCAGAAAAAGTGAGTTTTTCATAATGTGGGACCTTTAACTTTATCCAAGCGCAATCACAATGTCTTTTTTCATCACTGTGAGCACATCCCCACAAACTTCAACAAAAATAAAATAAAAATAATAATAATTGTTTGTCCATTTCTCTTGGAAAGTGTGACACTCCACATCTACTTTTGTTTTGTTAACAGTTGACTTGATGCATTGACATGATATAAACGGCATACAGACATGCTCAAATTTGTTGGTACACTTATAGCTCATTGAAATAATGTTTCATTATATAAATATATATATAAATTATTACTCAAGAAGGATAGTGCAAATGGTAGAAAAAGAACCAAGGATGACTGCCAAAGAGGTACAAGCTGAACTCTAAGGTCAAGGTATGGCCACCATTTGTTGCTTTTTGACTGGAAGTGGGCTTCATGGAAGAAGACCCAGGAGGACTCCACCAAGAAACTCCTAAAAAAGCCAGACTGGAATTTTCTAAAAATTTGCATATGGACAAGTCACAATCCTTCTGGGAGAATGTCCTTTGGACAGATGAGTCAAAACGCAAGTCACATCAGCTCTATGTTCAAAGATGAAAAAATGAAGCTTTCAAAGAAAAGAACACCATACCTACAGCGAAACATGGAGGAGGCTCGGTTATGTTTTGGGGCTGCTTTACTGCTTCTGGCACAGGGTGCCTTGAATCTGTGCAGGGCACAATGAAATCTATCAAGACTATCAAGATATTCTGGAGCGAAACGTACTGCCCAGTCGCAGGTCATGGGTCCTCCAACAAGATAATGATCCAAAACACACAGTTAAAAAGACCCAAGAATGGATAAGAAGAAAACATTGGACTGAAGTAGCCTTCTATGAGTCCTGATCTAAATCCTATTGAACATCTATGGAAAGAGCTGAAACTTGCAGTCTGGAGAAGGCACCCATCAAACCTGAGACAGCTGAAGCACTTTGCTCAGGAAGAGTGGACCAAACTACCTGTTAACAGGTGCAGAAATCTCATTGAGAGCTACAAAAAAAATGTCTGATTGCAGCGATTGCTTCTAAAAGTCGTGCAACAAAACATTAGGTTAAGGGTACCATATTTTTGTCCATGCCATTTTCATGTTTTATTTCTTTGATTATGTTAAAAAAATCAAAGCAAAGTTTGATTTCTATTAAATATCGAATAAACAATGGTGGATGCCCATTACTTTTGTCATTTTAAAGTTATTTCAGGCAAAATTGTGCATTCTTCATTTTTTGTGGAGGGGTACCAACAAATTTGAGCACATCTGTATGCCCAGAACCTACAAATCAAGCACTGCCTTTTCAAAGTCCCTTTTCAAATCTTATATTTAAGTTTATGACAGAATGTCTTCTTTTCATGTTGCTATAATCCTTTCCTGCAGCTATCAGCTGCAAAAGCTATGGGATGCTTTGCATGGTGGTTGGCAGCTTGTTAAGTATTTGATTTTAGTCATTGACCTTAAACATGCACAAGCACTTGGCCTCTAATTGACAACTGAAATATGTTATGATTTGTGGATTTGAGCCACTATCAGACATATAGTTTTCCATTCTTGATTAGAACAGTCTGTGAACACCAAACCAAAATTGCTCACAACATCCACTGGGAAGAGGTCAAAGGTCATTGACCAGAAGTCAAGATCATTCACATATGACATGAGAGACCATCTTGAACAGAAATAGGGGTTACCATCTATCCTCACATATGACTACCTGCAATGATGGCCTATCCATATCTTGGTCAAGTGATGAAAGCAATTTCTGTTTGCTGATATAAGAGCTTTAAGATACAATCAAAAGATCTGCACAAGGTTTTCCAGTTCAGATCCATTTTTACATTTGAATGCAGCCAAGTGCTGTGTGGTGGAGTAACCATACCCTCAATATATTGGAAGGACATATTATTAGGATGTGGAAACAAATACTCCTAATATTTTTGTTCCCCAGATTTCCCTAACACTCTGCTGTATGTTCTTACCTCTCTGATAGCAGCACAGAATTTGCTCTGTAGGACTCTCTGCAGGGCCTGCAGTTTGGGAGGAGGCAGTTCACCACTCCGCTGCAGCCGGTCCAGCAGCTCAATCACCCTGCACACATCTAACACAATAAAAAACAACCAAGGCTGAATTACTAACAAGGCAAAGTAGGCAACTGTCCCCGAAGGTCCCACATCCTCATAGGGCTCCACAGGCCCCAGGGTTCACTGTGTGGCAAATACAATTACAATGTTAGTAATACTGTAAGGAGGTTCTTCTTTATTGTTGCACTGTGAACATCAGTCAGTTTACAGCGCATGTCACATTAATCAATTTGGCATTGGCTGCACTTCTTGCATATTTAAAATCTGAAGTACATGTTTCAGTCTACAGATCTGCATAGTATTCCAGTCATCATATGCAATTTAAAATTAAGATCTTTTTATCAAAGTCACTTGTTAAATCCAATTTGAGTTAGTCTGATCTTATTAGCTCGGACTTGACTTTATAAAATGAAATTACCCTGGTTCAGTTTGTTAGACTCATTCAAGACAGGCTTTTCACAATAAGTAATGCTTTTCTGAGGCTTCATCATGAAGCACCCCTCAGCTGATAATGAAATGCATGGTCATAAATTGCCTGTATGACCATGGCTTGAATTAACTGCTGGGGGTATGCATTATGTGACAGTATGGGCGAAACACAAGCCATATAAACAGGTAGATGCGTTATATCACAATGTCAGTGCAGTTTGCTCCTGCAGTGGGTTGCACCAGCAATGTGTAAGCTCAAGCAAAGCCTCGTTTGAATGTAGTTTCCAATTTATGATAGAGTTTACGTTACTCTTGTCCTGGGTATGTGCAAGCTCCTTTCTCCACAAAATTTCATAGATATGAAGATAATATAAGATATAACTTTACTGATCCAATGCAGGGAAATTAGGGTGTTACAGACAGCAAGCAATAATTGTAAGAATAAAAAGGAGACATAGAAAAAGAACAAACATTACATTGCTTATGGAAAATTTTTAATTGCACAAGTCAGATATGGATAATAAAGTACAGTGTTTTGTACTATTGCACAGTAGAGAATATATAATGAAGTCGAAATTCATATATATATATATATAGGCCCAGTATGAAAATAAATTTAATAACTTTAATTTAAATAAATTTTATTTAATATTAAATTTATTTTCATACTGGGCCTATATATAGATATATAT
>JBBMOE010000057.1:2009862-2021487 GCA_037975065.1 Chaetodon trifasciatus
ATGTGTATTTATTATTATTATAAACACTGATAATTTTTTTAAAAGGCCCATTTTTCGTGCCCCAAAAGGATATCGAAAAAAAGTTCCCTTTTTCCGATTTTTGTTTCATAAAAGGAAATCGATTGTGCTGAAGGTACAGGGATTGTGCACACGGACCGCCCTCCTTCGTTCAAATGCTCGTGGACGTATACCCGGCTTGACCGTATGTTTATCGCACTATTGCTGCGTCCGCGTCTAATCACCTTTCCTTGGCGTTATACGCCTGGGGCATTTCGATATTGAAGACCCAGCGGCACGTATGGGAATACTTCGTAATTCGATGTACAGCTGAGCAGGACCATACTAGGCATGCTGCCCAAAGTCTGAATGAATTCTGTAGCTTCTGACGTTTGTATGAGCAAGAATCGAGACGGTCGCGCGAGAGGCCTTAACTCTTTCAAACATTTTTGTACCACCAATAACTGCCAAATACACTGGTGTTACTTTGTAATAGAAATGACAAATAATTACGTTCGAAATAAAAACGTTGTTGTGATCATTAATTATTATCATTTGATTAGCTGTGCATTAATTCCACACTTGAATACAGCGGTTTACGGTTACCTACATTTATAACTACATCCCCCTAATAGTGGGGAAGCTGTCTGGCTAGTAAGTAATACGTTACCTCTTTCCAGGCAGAGCGGCTCTGTCATAGCCGCCATGTCTGCTTCCTTGGCAGGGTGGTAGTAAGACGACATCATCTTGAGCTCGTCCGCGTCCTCTCTGGTCCTCTAATCAACACTGCGCAGATGAGTAGAAAATCTGGTTTACAGTGATGCACGGTCCATCTTTTGGATGATATGGTCAATAGAGAGAAGAGTAGATGCCTGCGTGAGATGTAACACTAAGTACACGCAGTACGAACAGGCGCAGCAGCTTCACGACCGCTCCGGCTGCAATACGTGAGCATTCACTACGTATGATTTTGAAGTACTTCTGCGCAGATTGACAGCAGAAACTCAAAGGTACAGCAAGTGTTGCATTTAAAACGAAATTTCCCCATCAGACATTTCCAATGAAATAACCCATTTGTGTATCAGTAAACAGAAAGGAATCATACCTCTAAGTACTCAAACTACTCTTGCTCATTACATACATTTGATTTTGCATTAGCAAAGGGCCATGTCCTTTTCCACGTGTAATTTTACATTGCTGCGGATCATTTTAAATGTTATAAAGCAGATTTTTAGATTTGTTGTGTAAATTCCATTTAAGCTGTATGAAAACCAGGCTGGAGACTATTCCAGACAAATCCAACAAAGACATAATTCAAAAATGTTTTATTCGAGAATTAATAAACACAACAGCCCCAAATTGTTAGACAAACCTACACATCCTTCAATTTCACATACATTGAGCAGAAATTGGTCACTTGGTCCAAAATGAGCATACAATCTACATGCTTTCTGAATCTCAAAATAAAAGACAATACAATCTTCCCATCTAAAAAATGGATAGAGCTCGTGTTTATGAAGGGGGGGGGGGGGTAACACAACATACCTATCTTGATCACTAAGGTCATCTGATAACATTTGGTGGCACAGATTAGTTGGGCAATACAGGAAAACTGCAACTTTAGTCAAATCAATTATACTGTATGCATGTATGTGCAGCAATATCGAGTGGAAAATTTCAACAGATTCTTGACAGATAAGAGAGAGCTAGCTAGGTGTGTGGTACTGATGAAGCCCTGACATCATTTTGGCTTCCTGTGCCTTGGCAGACAGTTATGGGCCATGTTAAAGCACGGTATGAAACAACTCATTTTGGAGGTGGAAGTCTACGGGACAGGAACCATCTCAGTACTCGTCTCCTGGTGCCTCCATTTTGTACCCATTCTCACTGGAACCATAGCCATCAGCTGATGGCACTGACTGCTGGTCCATCATCATCCCATCCTGACTGTACTCCTCCATGTGTGGCGGGGCTCCTCCCTCATCCTCATTGCCCATGTCATCTTGGGGGCCCATGTCATCTCGTAGGGAGCTGTGGCGCTCCTCTCTGCGGTCCCCCTTGTCTCTCTCCCCCCGCTCCCTCTTGTGCTCCCTGTCTCTGTCCCGGTCTCCCCTACGTCTGTCTCTGTCTCTGTGGCTGCGCCTACGCTCCCTGTCCCTTTCTCTGTCCCTGTCTCTACGCTCCTCCATGCCCTCACCGGCTTCTCCTTCATGTTCTTCCAACATCCGCTCGCTACCTTCATGGGCCCCCTCTCCCTGGCTGACCTCCTCGCCATCCAACCCCTTGCCTCTCTCCCTGTCTCTTTTGCGATCTCGGCTCCTGCTCCTTTTCTTCCGTTCTCTACTTCTCTCCCTACTCCTGCTGTCTCCTCCCGCTGCCACCCCACGATCCCTCTCTCGCTCTCTACGCCGACTAGTACCAGTGCTGTCATCTCCTCCTGCAGTCGGTCTCTCTCTCTCGCGCTCACGGGAACGGGTACGTCGCCGGCGTTCACGAGATCGAGACCGTCGGCGTTCTCGGTCCTTGTCCCTGTCACGCTCTCGACTGCGCTCCCTCCGGTCTCCACGGTCCCGATCACTGTGAGCAGTCACGACAAAGCAAAGACTGTTATACACAGGGAAACAGAATTTTAGAGCAAACTACAGGCCTTCTGTGAAAGTACTCACCCCCCCAGGGGGCGATCATCGTAACGTGATGCATCATCTCGGCCAGAGTGCTTGATGTTGACATCAGCTCCACCTCTCCTGGTGCCACCTAATCCACCACCTGGTTAAGAAAAATAAGCCAAACATAACAGAATATGTATTATATGTATGTATGTAATATGTATATTTTGCTCATCCATCTCAGCTAAACTGCAGAATTTATAGAGTACAACATGCAAGTATTCTATCTGGTATGCATGTTTTAATATATTTAAGCCCAGCACCGCACACTGAGATATACCCTAAAACCTCTCGGGACCACTATGTGGAAACTTGAGAAAGGCTTAACCTTATATAAATGTCCTCAAAAACAATATGAGCGAACCCCATGTGACAGCCAATCACACTTGTTTGAATGCCCTTTGCTTTCATGTATGTTTTTCTGACACGTGATAAAACTGAAGGCACATTTTCACATTGTGGACAATTATGTCTTTGGCGTTGTAATTGTTTGCTACTTGGAATTGCTTCTAACATAAATACAGGACTGCAGTGTTGATTAGTCTTGCCTGCTTGGGCATCATTGTTGTTATTAGTTTCAACAACCTGTCGGACCAGGTTACCCAATATTTCTTTTTGTGGGAAAACCCTGACTTCTCTGGCCTCCTCCTAAAACAGCTGATGTACAAGTCTTAGTACAATTGCCAGGGTCAAAACTCATTTTGTCATTTAAATTACTACAACCCTTTTTTTCCAAGCTGTCATTCTACACAGAGCACATGCCAAATTGCAAACCAAAACTTATCTCAAAATCACCCGACTTCAAAACTGTCATACACACATAACACCTGTAAAAATTTGGTAAGACCATTTCCACTGTGGGCGCTATCCTACAGCATCTCTGCAAATCCAACTGCCTGAATTTACATAACAGTGGCCGTATTGTGAAATACGGTTACCGTGACATAAAATTACATATACTGTGATAGAATATTTTGGCCGTATCTCCCACTCCTATTGTAACAGAACTGGAGAAGCTTAACGGAAATGGAGTGCAACATGTCGCAGAGCAGTGCAGCTCGTTTACATCTGCTGCTCCAATGCTCTCAGCTCCTGTGCTGAATTAGGGAAGTCAGTGAAACTCTGGTACCTCTTCTGCTGTCATCCAGAATGATTTCGCTCTTCAGCTGATAGTGCTGTGAAGAGCCACGGAGCAGAATCAGTCAGGGGTGCGCTCATATTTTACACTCTGTATTTCTTTGACAGTGCAGGAATCAGATGTTTTCACATCACAAATGATGCACAAAGGCATTAAAACTTGAGTCTTGCAGATAAATTGACACTCTTGTGGGCCATTCTAGGTGTCGATGTGGGCTGGTTGCGCTGCAGGTGCACCTCAGTACTGTAAACTGGATAAAGGCTGTGAATAATAATCATGTGTTTTGAAGTAAAAAACAAACAAAGAAGAAAAACATCAGTACCCCAATAGTGTTGAGTTGAGTGTTTAGGCTGTGTTCATCACAGTGTCACACCTCTGGTTCCTTTACCCATTCTAATGTTTTTGTTGGGTTCAGTTTATTTTTTTGGTTAGGGGTCTGTTAGTCTCCGGGGCAAAATGAAAACTCAGAAACTTAACAATAGCTTTGAAGTGCATAATATAAACAAACACACACACACACACGCACACACACACACACACACACACACACACACATACACACACAAAAGATAAAAAAACAGCTGACCTAGCCTGCGAGGATGCCATCCTTTGACAGTGCGTCCTCGTTCCACGTCCACCAGCACCCTTCTACCATCAATCTTCTTCCCATCTGCATGCTTGTAGGCAGCTGGAGAAGAATGGGGAGAGGGAAGACGGAGGTGAGATAGGTGTACGACCGCATCAGTGTGGCCAAGGAAACAAACAGTGCATCATTATACTGACCAGGAGCAGGCGGGGCCGAGATGGCTGCTCTCTGGGTAAAAGCCGAAGGATAATGGGCGTAGACTTCCTTCCACCCGATGAGTGATTGATATGTTGCACTTTCTAACTGCATCATTTAATTATTCAGCATTCAGTTCTTTCACTGTCTACATTAAATAGCGGTGATGAAAAGTGAATATTGTAGCCATTTAAAGTTGTTCACGTTGTCATCAGGATTTTCTTGTGGTGTAGCCTCTTTATACACACTAATTACCACAGAACAAGCAGAGTGACAAGTGACTTCTTAAATTTTGATAAATGCCCAATCTGTCACACAGGTTTGACTGTGGCAAACTAGAACATTCAAAGCAGTTTAAAATAGGCCTTTATTCTGTATGTTATTTGTGTTTTACAGTGCCTTTGTTAATTTAATCCAACTGCCAGGACAGCTGACATTGTATTTATTTACAATTAAAAGCTCTGCTGTTATCATAACTGTACGTAGTATATTCAAAACCTGTAACAAATATTTGATATTCTAGTTTGTTTTGAGGTGAATTGTAAATTCTTTTGGGGGGAAAAAAAAAATCATGACAATTAAGCACACTGTGCGATGTGTTCTGATTGAGGTTTCTGAACCTGAAAGTCTAGTTTGTACAAAGTCGTGAGACTTCATTTTGACCATTTATACCTTACAAACGCTTGAGAAAAAAAAATTGTGATTGTGCAGATACAACAGCACATCACTGGTCAGGCAAATTGCACCAATAAAAAGTACAAGATTTTAAACCGAATATTTTGACATGGCAGTGCTGCAGTGGTTTTAATCTGCTGAAACCTTTTACAAGCTTCATAACAAAGCAACATGATGGAAGCAACCAACCATCAACAAGGAGTCTCCAGCATTTGGCATATTTCCAACCTTACGTACAGTCAGACTTTGGCCCACACCTCATCCCACTATACCACTCAATAGTCTTTCGATCCATCTTGTATGATGGAAGGACTTGGGGAGATCCAGGCAGCTCATCCTTGCTGCCACACTGGTCTGATGTGGCGATGATCCCTGAGAGTATAACTTTTACGTCCAAGAGGAGGGCCTTACCAAAACCCATCACTTAAAGCATACAGTCTGAGGGCCTTACCAAACTCCCTCACTCAAACTATACAGTTGAAGGTCTTACCATAATCCCTCACTCCTTATGAAAGTCTCTTGCCCAGTCATTACCGACATCCCTCTGCACCAGAATACGCATACTGTCACAACAAGTCTATCAGGGGCCTTACCAGAACCCCTCCACTTCCTGTGCTCACTAAGAATGACAACATCCCCAAAACCTCCTTACCGGGCCCCCACCAGTCCAACCACAACTGAGCACCTGGGGGGTGAGGGGGTTGGGGGTTGAGGGAGACAAACCATGGGGCTACCTTCCTTCCTTACAGGAGTTGCCTTATCACAACCCCAATCAACAAGAAAGATGTTCTTAATGCTAAGATTTACAAGTCATGTCTTGGATCTTAAGTGGCGTGAAATAATCTGATTTACAGTGTCCAGTGTCTAAACGCATTTCTTACTTACTTATTTTTCATTAGCTGGAAACTGTAGGAACCATTTCTCTGAAAAGCTTGACCTTACTATTGTTATGAATTGATCTGTGAGGCTAAAGTACCTACCTATAGTTATGTGGTGAATAAATAATGCATGAATAGGTCATTTAGCAGAGTTACCCAAAAAATTCCCCTCATCTGCCTTTTCTATTAAAGCCAGCACAGACTTGGATGGTATGCATCAATCTCCCATATGAGATGTGAACCTTTTCTAGATTAAAAATGGGGATGTGAACTTCATTCAGTTAATTAGGCTATACAACTGGTCAGCAGCCTGAAGCTTTTTGCGAAAAAATTAGCAGTTTGGCAGGAGTCACAGAAAAATGTGTAACTGTGTGGACTGATGTACAGACTGCTCAGCTTAACTGCAGAGTTATTGTCCAGCTTCCATGATTTACATCTTGCATTGCCTAACAAACACAATCAGGCATTTTCCAACTTTACCAGCTGATGGTGACAGAGTAAATGTTGGTTATACATCTGCACACTAGGTTACAAATAGTTATACAATACTAATGAACGTACTACATTTGTTTCTGAATTTGTCAACAAAAATGGTACCCTAAAATTCATGAGTATTATATTTAATGCTCCACAATGCCTTCCCTGATGACCTACATTTACATTTTACTGCAGTTTATTGTTATGCAACAAGAAAGACTGAAAACTGGATCACTATTTTTCTGAAAAAGCTGCAACAAAATGAGTTAACCTTAATGAGTTAACATTAATCACAACAAACTCGACAAAAAGACAGTGGGATCGATGGTTGTGTGTCAACACATTTGGGTTTCTCATCCTTTGTTATGCTACTGCAAAGCATGAGACCTCAGTGACCTGAGGTGGCTTTCATATAAAGGGCAGAATCATTGGGCAACATTTTAATACACGAGTAGTCAGGGGTGCGTTCAATGGTCAAAGCCTAAGATCCAAGCAATAGTAATTGCACTGAAAGCTCTTCAGAGCTTGCAAAGAAAGGTGCTTTACCCATTGAACGTAGCTCCTCTTCCCTATGTAGGAGATGGAGGGTGGAAAGAAATCTTACCCATCATACAAACCCATTATACCAACCATATACTGAGCTGTGGTAGTAGGGTGTAGATGTATCATAACCATCATCATCTGCCAGCCAGCTCTGGCCAATAGCCATCACAGATTGGCGGCTGCAGTGGCAATGAGAACAACACACAGTTAATATACTGTTTAGCCCCACATCCCTCCCTCAGTTCACCCCTGCTGCGACTACATGCTTGCTGTGATTCAGCAACTCTGGTCTTGAAGAGCTGATCGTACCAATATCCCAGAATAGAATCATTGTGTTAGATGGCACCTTTCACTTGTCTGATGAAACAGTACTCCATGATTCACTGTGGCATCACCACCTGTTTAAAATATCTCACTAATGTGGTGACGTTTAACTAATCTCACCATGACCAGGGTTGAAAACCACCAATAAAAACTTTCACAAACAAGCTCAATACCTAGTCATACAAAAGAGGTTTCCATACAGTCCTTGACACATTTCTGGTTTAAAAAAAGCAAAAGAACAAAAACAAACATTAAATGCTTTGTGACCAGTCTGACCTTGTGCTTACCATGAGAGTCCAACCAGGAGAGCTGCTCTTCCAGAGAGCTACAATGCCTAACAGTTAAAAGACAATGTGCCCTTTGACAGTCAACAGTCAAAGATGTTCCAAGTTCACAGATGAAAGACGCAGTTCTACCTCTTGGTCCTCCCACTTTTCCCATGACACCCCACTGAATGAAGCAGTTCCCCTCCTCAACCAGACTATTAGTCAACTGATGACACGCATCAAACACAGACACACATCACACAACCACCAGACTTGGATTTCAACGTGCAAAATTGTAGAGCATATGGCTCTAAGTACTAGATTGCTTTGATGCCATAACAATCAATTTGCTCATTAGGCAGTGATCACTTTCCCTAGGTGTTTCCGAAAACTGCCACCCCAGTATCATTACAAAACATATCCATTTAGAATAAAAGGAACATGAGTTCTACTGAAGAATTACTCTGCATGTCAGAGAGATCAGTCCTCCTGAGCATGTGATCATATATAGAAAGGTTTTGACACAGTGTTCTACGTTGGTACTCACAGTGCATGTCTCGTTCATGCTCATATTCAATGAATGCATAGCCCCGAGGCTTCCCCGTCCTCTTGTTGTAGACTATGTAAATCTGGAAAAAAGAGCCATGGATGTATTGGTTGGTTGTGGGATTCATCACTATGCAAATAATCTGCCACACACCATACATTTACACACCACATCAACTGTGTGTATGTATACATCACTGTGACATACAATCCAGATCCAACAACAAACTTCTAACAAAAACTATGACAGAGTTGGAAAAAAAAAAAAAAATATAAGCTTCCTAAAAGTAACAATTAATGCAGGTCAGTTGCATTACACTATTCCATTTCTCCCCATTGACTAATTTCCTTGCATTATTTGCACCGTTTCTTGGGGAACAAGTTGTTTGCTCAGCTTACATACTTGGTGAGTGTATGATATGTAGATAGATGTAATGTCAATTACAATAGCAAGTTAGAATTCCCATCACACTGACAAAGCACCACAAATTTCTATTTAAGATGGTAAATTCAAATGAAGAGTGCCGTGAGCAAAAAGTTCAATTTGTGTCTCTGAAAGATATCTCTGAATGTTAAATACCTCATTGCTCGGGTGTCCTTCGGTTTAGAATAAAGCTTTTGAAAATTTTCTAAATTTTAGTGCCTTATCCTTTTTATACAACAAACCCTCTAACAGATTTGATCTGAATGGATTTCAAGGTGAAGGTTATGCAGATACAATAGCTGTACTTTTTTGTAATATAGACTTACAGTAGGTGTGATTAAAGTGCAGCATGCACACTTACTGCAAACATGCAACAAAGTGAAAAACAGCAGCCGAACATACCCGTTTGATGGGGCCGTAGACCTCGAATTCACGGCGAAGCTTTGACTCCGTAGTATCATAGTTCTACAGCAAAGAGAGAATACCATTAGACATTAATGGTTACTCATTTACACATTTGCTTTATCCACAGACCTTGAGTCAGACTCACCACTCGTGCAACAAACAACGTCTTGAAGGCGTCCCCTTGAGCATTGGGGTCATTATGGGGATCCCCTGACATAATGCAGTTAGGAAAGCAGAATTAGTTTAAGCCAAGAAACCATATAAATTGAACCAAGCCTGTACTATATATCACTGAAAACTTACAAAGCTTGAGTTCTGTCTCCACCACTGCTTGTCTCCTCTCAATCTTCTCTCGCCTCTGCAAAAGCAAACGTTTTTTAGGGAATGATCAATGCTCAACAATCGCTCAGATAGAACTCTTTGAATGACAGTGCTCAAAGAACTAGTGCTGGTTTAGGATGACTGTCCCAGTGTATGTGAAACCCCATGAAAACTGCAACCCCTTGTCCTATGACCAAAACAGGGTAGGCACTAAAGTCAAGATTTTAGACCTGCACCATGGCTAATAACTATCTTCTCATATGAGGACAGTCACTCGCCCCTTTTATACAGCTTGTTCAAGGCAGGAATGCTTTGCTGTCATTCCACCTTGCTGCTCTGAAAACATGTATAAGCATAGAATGTGGGGACATTGTTCCACTGTCAAACCAGCAACGGAGGTAGTGGCAGACTCAACATCTGTGTAAAATGGGGGAGCCAGAGCCACTAGATGCCGATGCTGTTGTGTGACACATCACGCCTCTCTTGCTTTCGGAACACTGGCATTCCATCAAAAAATAAATAAATCAAAGAAATTCATTAAAAATGATAAAATTAAATAAAACAAAATTGAAAATCTCATTTTATTTCATCATCATCCAGTGATGTGGCCTATAAAAGGATATTTTTTAAACTGGGTCCGGTGCGGTGCTCAAAAACGCACCAGGGGCTCCATTTTATCACTTCCAGCTAACTTCACTGAGGACAAAACTACATCACCAATCTGTGATGTGATCTGAATATTATCTGGCCTAGCTCAGCTCATACTTCAACTAACCCTAAGCCTAAACCCTGAAGCAGCATATAGGCATAGGCTATGAAGGGGAAATGTCATTTCATATCTTACCTTTCTCTCCAGTCGCTCCTCGCGGGTCTCAGCCCGTGTTGGTGGGGGGGCATCTCTAGGGTCCTGATCACAAAGGGAAGATATCAAAACGTGTGAAGTGAGGCATTCAAGAAGAAGATGTTGACAAATCAAGAATGACTCTGAAATCGAAAATCGGATGATAGTATGCCAGCAGTGGTTCAGTGATGGCAATCCGTAGAGTGGTATGCCACTCTTGTTACACTAGCACATACAGTACCATTTCCGGACATCAGATGCCACTTGGAAGTGGCAGGCCAGTGTCAGACTGTCAGTCTAATGGAGTGTTGCAACACTGTCAATAAGGATCTAAAAAAATATAGCTTCCATGTGGCCAGTCCAGATCCAACCCTTTGCATTCAACAGAAGGAGGCAGCACAATGGGCCCAAAATTAAAGTTGTGATCAGCAATTAGTGGGTGTCAGGCTTCACAAACACTAGATTAATTCAGTCCCCCACCCTCTCTTTTTCTTCCAATTTATTTGGCTTTTACAGCTGAACAAAGACGTGGGGGTGGGGGTGGGGGGTGTTACATGGTTAGTTACTAGCTCTCCATGTCCAAAATTGTATTTTTTTTGTTTGAACAGCAGAGGGCACAATCGTAGCAGTCAAAAAAACAGACTCCCATCATGCTTTGCCAGCAAGACAAGCACTGCTAAAAATAAACCCAACAAGAAAATTACGGATGAACATGGCGATAATGAAAAAGGGATTGAGGATGCTGCATCGACTTTTATTCAATGGCCTAAGCATAGTTGAGGTTTTGAAATCTGCTGTTTTGGAGTGGGAGCTCGACATGAAGAAAAACAATCACAATACTACTGTCATTACAGACCATGCACGAAATATGGATATAGTGATGAGAGAGTCTGGACTGCCCCACACATACAGTGGTTTGCACACACTTTAAACAAGCAGGAACGTATGGCTGTGTCAGACATCTTCTTGGTCGAGTGAGTCCTGTAGCAGCGTTTCTTCACCACAATTCAACTACCACAGCTGTGCAGCCCACCAAACGGACTGTTAAATCTGCCAGTACTTAAAGTGATCATGGATATGATCACCTGATGGAACAGCTCTTTGAATTATTTTACAAAAGGACTGCTGCATTGTTTTAGTTTTGAAACTGTACATGATTCAATCAAACATTCATTACCAAAGACAATTCATGACAATTTTTTGCACATGCTTTGGTCATGGCTGGCTACTTTTATTTCATGAAAGAAGGTAAGCAAATTAAGTTAGAGCCAAATGTTACATTAATAATTAATTTTATTAATAAACGGCATCTTTCAAGTAATTTTTCATTATATATATATATA
>JBBMOE010000057.1:2021887-2109387 GCA_037975065.1 Chaetodon trifasciatus
GTAATTGTCTTCCGATGAGACGATATATATATATATAAAAAACATTACATATTACATTCTAATTTATTTGATTTGATTTTGTATTTTTAATCTGAATCAATGTAAAATAATTTAAGTTATCAATAAATGTTAAAGTAAATGTAAGTAAAAGGACAAAATGGAATGCTCAAGTGAAGTGCCTTGAAATTGTACTGAAATACAGCATGAGTAACGGTACATAGTTGCTATCGACCACTGTTGTAATGTATTCTTGGTTATGGTAACAGTTCCCACTTCACTCCAAAATTAAATACAGAAAAACTGATTAATGTTGCCTCTGCATCATGATGGTGACACGGTGGGACGGTGGTAACACAGTTGCCTCACAGTTAGAAGGTCGATTCCCACCTGGCGCGCTGTGGGCACTGGGGGCGCGTCTTCCCATGTCTTTGGTGCCTGCTGCTCGAGGAAAGAGCCTTTCTGTGTGGAGTTTGCATGTTCTCCCCTTGCTCACCTGAGGTATCCTCCATAAAAAAACCCACTAAAAACATGCAAGAAGATCACCACCTGAACAATGGTGATAGGAAGGAACTGGGTCCCCGGGCGCCACTGTCGGCTGGCAGCCCACCGCTCCTGGTCTGCCGCGGAGGAAGGACTTAATTTCACAGAAGCTAAGAGCTACATGAACCATGCCACAGTGTCGATGAGAACAAAGAACCTGTTTTACGCCTGGCATTACATGCATAGTGGGTGAACCAATCACAAGTGGATAGCAGAGACACAGTGTCCATCAGTGTCTTGAATTCAGAATTTGTTACTGCCTGCGTCACTTCCACAAGGAGGTCAAAGGCAATCCGCAAACTTATTAGGCGTTATCAGACCAGATATGTTTCACACAGGCTAACAGCTAGCTGAAAAAAACAAAAATTGTTCAAGAACTAATATACATGTACAGGGTATTGCAAGTGTCGAGAGTGGCAGGAAAACGTCATTTATGACTTGCAATTTGGCACAGGACAAGGCGAAAAAGTAACGTGTACTCCAACCCCGTACATCAGTGCTGCTCCGTTTATTCACGGGTTGGCTAGCTGTCACCAAATGAGGTATGTTCCTGTTACGTCCACGTGGGGGGTGCCTCCACTCTGTCGCGTTTACACTACAAAAGCTGCGTAGTCACATGCGTCACAGACCCCCTCGACAAGTGGCTGACTAGTCGGCACACAATGCGTTTGGGAGTTCGTTCACCCTTGAGATCGGATCACGGCATATGCCGCTGATTCACAACTGACATACCATCGGCCAATTTTCGGTCTAGGCGCCACTGTAAATCAATGCATACAAACATAAGAGAAGATTAAATAGTCACCTCGAAATGCCTGATGAACGGTGCAATGCCACTGTAAGGCTGGTTGTGATGTTTCTCATGGGGCAACTTCTCTAGCTGGGGCAGGAAAGGTATGGGGTCACGCGGTGCAAAAAGGGCCAGCAGGTTTGGAGGTAAAAACTGCGTCATCTTTCACCTAAATAAGCAATGACATGGTTAATTTTCATCACAACTAATACTTCACATGCAAAATTCTAGCAGTAAAAGGCAGGCCAACACCACGAACGGAAGCTCGCACGACAGTTAACGCTAGCTTGATGTGCTAATTGTCTTAATTGACGACTTTCCTATTGCCAAATCGATATTAGTTTACAGACATTGTGGACATTGTAGATAGCGTTTATGCGATACGTTTTCATTCTGACTATCTGAACAGTGCAACATGAACTTAGCGCTGAGACTTTAGTGGAGTCCTTTGCATTAGCCATCAAGCTAACCAACGTTATGCTAACAAGGAGTCTTGAGCGTGATTCTTACCTTCTCTCCTCCAGTGTCTTGACCAGTTTCAGACCATGGACCAGAGGAAGAAACGTACGATATACGCAGGTCTGCTGGACCAAATCGCTCTTGCAAAAGTGTACAACCTAAAACTTAAAGGCAGACGTCGCAGGGTTCCTAGACCGTGTGGCGACAAAGTTGAGTGTCTCCTGGATGCTAGTACAGTCAAAAACATAAAATGGCGGGATGCCGTAAATCGAAAACACCTGACGTAAACCTCACCGATGGTGATAATATGTGGATTCGACGCGAACTTCAAGTGCAGTGTGTATATTATATTATATTATATTCTTAATTGCAATTCAACCGAAGTAATTCTTAGTTAGGTACAAATTTGTTGACATTAAGGAAAAACAATGCAACTACTCAGATTATGCCACTTTAGGAACAGATGACCTGACAACCATTTACATTGTACGTTAACATAGGTTGACTATGAGGTTCCAGATACAACCCAACATTATTTTATTAGCTTTGTTTAATGTGCAATAAATTCTATTGAAATTACCGCAGCATTTGTAAATCTTTTTGGATTGCTTCTGATAATTAGTCTGTGTAATTATGCTGCTTTATGTTTAGTCTCAGCAACATAGACCAAAGCTTTCTATACCAGTGATGACTGCAAGTTTTATGAAGCAAGCACTGGAGGACTTGTTATGCAAATACAGAAAATAGACTAAATAAATAAATCCATTCTATTATGTACAGGTTTTCAAGCAACATTTATATTTTGTTGGTCTAATCATTTTATTAAGATATTTAGCAACTTTCTCAACCTCAACACATGCACACAAAACACAGACAGTAGAATCAAAGCACTCAGAGGTCAAGCGTCAGTGTATTTGAAACATCATCATTCCACTGGCCAACTCACTGACCGCTCCAGCTTGCATGCTGTCTGTAAAGACACGGAGACAGCAGGAGGGAGGGGAAATGTTCTGTAGTGTCCTTACAGTATTGTACAACATATTTTGGTGTTTGCAACATCTCCCATTAGCTTGGATTATGATATACATAGGTATGGGGTAGACAAATTAGAATGAACACCTAATTCAATACTATCAAAAAAAAAAAAATAGCCCTGCAATTCGTACCACTATTGTGAAGTGTCTAACAGACATAGTCCACAAAAACTATAAGCTTCACAAAGGTAGTATTTATTGCAGGGGTTGGTGTACTGGACTGTATTAGATCGCACAGGTGTGTATCATAGCACCCACTTCCTGAACATTGTTTACAGGATACATTTTCTATATGAGACATATTTACATTAAGATCACAGAGTTAAAGAAAGAGACTTCCATAAGATCACATAAAAGCATAGACAAGGGGGGGCTATGAAAACAACAAAAATATTAGACCAAAACGATTAGTGCATGGCCCAGATCTGGAGCAGAATGCTGTGTGGAGGAACATCTTTAAAAAGTCTCCTATCAAGCAGAGGAATGCAGGGCTCCTGGCTCCCTGTCATCCCTCTCTTCCTCATCCATTTTGCGTCCATGTTTCCGGAAATATTTGTAGCGCTGGACATACAGTTTTACAAGGTTGCTGACTTTGACAGGGTTGATTTCCCCAGTGCGGCTGTGGCAGATCTGAGACAACGACATAGTGTGATTAAACAGCATGTTTCAATACAAGGACATTAGTTTACAAGTTATTCATGGGGTTTCATAGTAGTAATAGATAGTACTGCTGGTTTACCGACCAGACTACTTGATTTTAAGCATAATTGATATAACACAAAACTATTGTGAACCACATTAAGTAACATGTGCACTGATGTACGCATACTGATTTAATAGTCAGTATTTTCCTATCATTGTGACTGATGTGAGTGCTTCAGCTGACCTTATGCACAGCTTTCCTGAGGATGTCTTTGTATTCATCCTTGTTGATGTCTTTGCGCTGATAGTAAGGTTTGATGGCAAGCTTCACCTCCTCCACTGCCCGCTCCTGGGTGTGCAGTTTCTTCAGGTACTGGACAATTCAAGTAACAGACATGTTAAATAATAATAACAAAAATAATACTTCTATCTGTATAGTGCTTTGCAAACACAATTAAAGTGCTACACAAAATTAAACACAGATACACCAAACTAAAACACGATACAATACTGTACGATTGTTTTACCTCAACTGTAGAGACAGCCTGGCCTTGCTTAAAACAGGCTTATATGGAGACATCCTTTTATTTCTAATTTGCCCTGTTCAGCTGAGAGTGCAAGATCAACACTTCCTTCAGTGTTCACGGCTGGAGCTGAGAGCATCGGACCATAGAGAAACAAGGTTGAAGGAATAGTACAGAGCTCACCCACTGTGCTGATAACCTGTGTTGTTGTTCTGTGTTTTAGGTCTACTTTATTTGTCCCATACTGAATACTTGAATATGAAAACAGTTCCTTAGTTACAGCTTTTGTAACGAATATATGTTTTAAAACCGTATGAATATTTTCCTCTTACTCTTATGATAATTAATAAGATAGCACTTGTCCTCTGACTTCTTGCACTCTGTCTTGTTGCTGCTGTAATATGTGAATTTCCCACATTGTGGGATAAATAAAGTCTATCTTATTTTATCTTAGAGCACTGTAGACTGAAATTGTTTTGGTAGAGATAGTTCAAAAGGATTGGGCCGCTGGGTAGACGCCGATAAGCAGCCATGCAGCAGTCAGTGCGATAAATTACATGAAGAACAGTTGAAACTGTCCTGATCTGTTCATTAACTTCAGCTGTACCTTATCAGGGTCTTTGCTCTCATTGTCCCATCCAGTGTCACCAGAGCTTCCACTCACTCCTGAAAGCACCACTGGCATCATGGAGGGTGGGGTCTGTGCACATCCACCACCTATAGAGGGGTGCAGGAGAGAGGGTGGAGTTTTGGTGCAGCCAACCAATGGGAGGGAACTGTGAAGGATAAACTTGGCTGGGCTCAGACCAGGAGGTGGAGGGAGGGCAGGAGGGGGAGGAATCTGTGAGGAGCAGGAGGCGGCTGAGGAGGCAGGAACATGTTGCTGAGGCTGGCTCTGGTTAGCCTGTGAGAGGATCTGCATGAGAGACATGAAACAAAGAAATGCCTCAGTCAGACCAGACTTTGCTCCCCATTCATCTCTATGCAACAGAATGAGACACACTGGCTTCCCATCTCCTTCAATCTGACTGAACTTTAACATACAAAATCGTGAGACCCTCCCATGCCCAGTCACTGTGAGAGATTGGGTGGGTTTGAGCTCTCATAAAAGAAAAAATGTTTCTTGTTTTACAACTGCACAAAAAAGTAATACAAATAGCAAAGAGGAAGAGATGGTGCTTGGCTGCAGTGAGTTCAAAGTGAAATGTCTAATAAAATGATGTGATGTGTAATTTACTTTGTTGACTGCTGCTGGCCCACCGGTCATGCTAGCTCTCACAGTTCAGTGTATGTTTACACTTATCCAGGCTATTTCTTGTTTCCCCTGCTTTTTTGTTACACTACACAAGTAAATTTCACCTTGCAGGTTTTGGTCGGACTGCAGCACAATGCCTGGAACACACTGCCTGTGTTAGCAGCACATGTGCTTCATGGAACCTGTGCTTATCATTTCGGTGGCCATGTCAACAGGTTACAGCAGCCACACAACCCACATGAGCAGCGTGTGTCATGTACAGATTAGGCTTTGCCTCTGGCCCAGGACACACTGCTTACCTCTACCTACATGATGGCAACCTCGATGAATTGCCATGGCATGCACATGTATGGTGTCCACACAGACAGTCCCGAGACAGAAAGAGAGAGAGCACACCGGAAAAGAAATACTGCTGTTCACCTGATATTTTTTCACGTCTGTAACATATTCTACAGATCTAGACATTGAAACTGTAATGAAAGGCTGGTATATCAATATAACTATCAACAGTTTATTTTCACAGTCTATTTTTGCTGAGAACCACATGTGTCACGTGGGGAACCAAAACAAACAAACAAAAAAAAGACTCCTCATCTCGAGATGATGTGCTGCTGCAGACACACTTCTCACACAGGCTGTGTGGCTACTCTAGCCTGTTAAAATGGGCACCAAAATGAAAAGAATGAGGTTATGTTACTCGAACGCACTGCTGAGGCCGACAGGCCTATTCATACACAAGCATTTATGTGTATTCATTCTTGATATTAAGAAACTAGTGAAAATGAAATAAAAAATACATAAATCACACAAAATCAAAATAGAAATTGGCTTTTAAAAATAGCATCAGCTGCACAGCACAGCAATTACGGAGTCATCTTTCAAACAGAGAGACAGTCAGCATCACCCTCTCACCTGGCTGGTTGCTTGAATGAACTCTTGTGCTTTTGCTCTACTGGCGATATTGGCCTCCTCCATTTTGAAGAGTAGAGCAGTCACTAACAGGAGGAATGATAGCGACAATTATTTCGGGAATAGAACATGTACATCTTATACGGTTACACATTAATGTAACATACAGGACAATGCAACATGTAATTTTTGACATACTCTTCAGAATTTATGAATTAATGATTTATCAACAAGTATTTTTATCAAAATTTGGGAACATTTACTGTTCTAGTTCTCAGGTGAGAGCAACATTTTTTAATGCAGATGGAGAGACTGGCCATCAGGGACACTGCAAGTCAGTCAGAGTTGGGGTACTGATACTGATATTGAGCAAATTGGCAGGATAACATATCTACTAGTTAACAAAAATGTACAAGTTTCAGAGCGTTTCGCACTAGATCAGATCTGAAGAGCAAAAAAAAAAAAAAAGTAGCCACAGTAACTATACAGGCAACAACACACAACTAATGCATGAGAACTGCTAGGAAAGGAAGAGGGAGTGAGACAGTGCCTGGACGCAGGCGAGAGACATGGCCCATGACCACGGACATCTTGATCCAAAACACATCACACATACAGCCTCTATCCCACTAAGAAAGGAGAAAACATTATGGGGCCAGTTCAATGCATTATGGATGAAGGCCCCTGGGATGATAAGCAATACCTGTAATACCTTCCCCCCGGTCAAGAAGAATGAACACGACAGACTGCTGTCAGGCATCAGATGATATTATGATAAAGTAACTGTGTGATTTACAAAATCAAAAAAAGTGTATTTAGTGTTAAATTACTAAGAGTTAGATTGTCAAAGCAACTACATATACCAAGTAAATACCACCATCTAAAGCATGAGGTGCTAGAAGCTTGGAAAGCCTTACATTACAAAAGAACACAGGGACAAACCACAGCCTGGACTCATGAGGGTACATTAAGGTGTGTACATGTACATTCATTATGCTTAGTCAAGTTTCAGTGACTGGAACCTGCAATATTTACGTGATGTCTTAATGAACTGTGAGAACCTGAACGAACAAATACAAAAACCAACCAAGTCTTTTTTTTCCAATATGACCATAGAACATTAATTATAAAGGATCATGCCAGGATCAGTATGACATCCATTCACCTCACTGCCGCAGGTTTTCCAGAACATGTTGTCGCATCAAAGGTTTCCATTCATTTTACGACAGGCTATGAAATAACAACTTGCTGACACTTTAAACTTGTTCTAATTTGGGAAACCATTATGTCTCCTTTGACTGTATCCAAAATTAAGTTACAGTTGTGTGCAGTTGCAGTTCAAAGTGAATATTAATCTGGAACGTATGCAGCATGTTACCATAGACTGATAACGTAACTTAAACACATTTTAAAGGTAACGAGATGTTTAATTAACTAAAATTAGTAGAAGTCTGTAAAATAAGGTGTATTTAAACTTTAAAATATAGTTCTTTGTATGCTCCTTCAGGATGTGAATGTTTTGTAATAACATGGCAGACTTCTCAACATTTATGGAGGGAACTCACATGCTAGGACTCCTCCAGTTGTACAGTCCACGCCGGTCTGCAGACTCCAGGGGAGGGTGGGTGCTGCTGGAGGGGGAGGAGGAGGAGGCTTACTAGCAGAAGAGGAGGAAACAGAGGAGGAGGAGGGGTCTGATGAAGACAGAGGCAGAGAGAGGGAAGTAAGACCACAGCCTGCCGAAGAGGATGAGCAAGGAGGTGAGGCCAGAGACTTTGGTGCATCATCTGGAGGAGGGGGCTTTGCATTGGATGTAGACAAGGTGATGCTGAGGCCAGCTCCCTGGGGGGTGGACAGGCTGGACGGACTTGATGCTGGGAGTGTGGGGCTGGTCTGAATTGGACAGTCCTCAGCTAGGAAAGAAGGGTCTGGAGTCTTACAGCTACTGTCCACTGTCTGAGAGTCTGGCGAAGATTCTCTGTTGTCCCGCAAAGGCGCCATAGAGGGTGGAGGTGTGTGTGGTGGTGTGGAGGAGGGTGGGAGCACAGTGGTGGAGGATGAGGAGGAGGAGGAGGAGGAGGAGGTGGAGGAGGAGGAGGAAGAGGAAGAGGAAGAGGAGGAAGAGCAGGGTGCAGGGCCAGCTTGGCCAGTATGTGGACTGACTGACTTGGTCCCATCTCCGACTGCTGACTGAACATCTAAGGAGGCTCCACCCCAGCCTTCAGACGTGGCTTTTGTTTGACTGCCATCTCCAGCTGCCAATCCTGCAGCTCCACCTTTTTCTCTTGTCTTCTTGGCCAAGCGACGGCGGCGCTTGGTTGCCAGCAATGATGAGGGGGAGGAGGCAGACGAGGAGGTGGATGTGATGGAGCTTGGTTTTGTTTTCTTGGTTTTCAGTCCTACAGGACTGGTTAAGGAGGATGGTGGTGCAGCCAGGCTGCTTCGTTTTCCTATACTACCTAAATCTTTACTGCGGCTGCCCAGTGACAGCGGCTCTGAGCAAGGTTTGAGGAATGGAGACCTGCTCTCATTGTCCCTGCAGAAAACTACTGCAATTGAGCCACCCACCACAGAGCCCCCCCCAGCACCTCCCCCTGTACCACCTGGCCCTAGGAGGTCCATGCCCAGCTTTCCAGAGCCAACTGAAGCCCCTGTGGTGCTGCTAACACCCTCTCGCACCAGCACAGAGACTTTTGACTGCAGCTTGCCTTTCCGACTGCCACCGCTCTCTTTCTTGGATTTTCCGGAGCGACCCAAATCCTTTCTGCCGCCTTTGTCCCGGTCTTTGTCCTTTCCCATCTTCCTGGCTCGCTTTACTGAGGGGAGCCCAGATGAGACAGAAGCAGAGCCCGAAGTGACCGTCAGTGAGGAGAGGCATTTACTTTTAGTTCTATTGGATGAGGAGGAGGAGGATTCAGATTGGCCACTTCTCTTTAATGTGCGAGATTTCTTTTTCGGGTGATGTCGTCCAGTCCTGGGGGCAGTATTAGTTTTGGGGCTGGGGACAGGTGGTTCTGGAGGCAGGGCAGCAGGGGGTGTATCTTCCAAAGATGGATAGTCTGAGTCCAAAGCTTCACCATCTAAAGACAACACATCAATCTCCAATTTGTCTGAATAGTGGTCTGACTCGTAGCTGTGATACCTTGGTGGTGATAGTGACTGTGATTGGCTGTGACAACTTTCTCGATCCTCCACTTCTCCAGCAGAGTGCCATTTTCTCTTCTTCTTTCTCTTGTGGGGCTTGTCAGATTCCTGTATGGGCCGACAGGGAGAGGTAGGAGCGATTCTTGGGGAGCCTGGTACGGTGGTGGTGGTTGTGGTAGTGGTGACAGTGATGGTTCGCTTGATGGCAAAGAGGTCAGGCCCACTGAGGTCTTGGATAGATGGCGGGACAACAGGACGACCATCTCGCCGTCGTTCCCTCTCATGTTGCCTGTCTCTATCACCCTCCCTCTTTTCCCTGCTTCTTTTGGACCTCTTTGAAATGGCGCGCTCTCTGCTGCTTGAATGTTGTCTTCCCTTCCTTTCCCTCTCCTTCTTTTGAGAGCTAGAATCTCGATCTCTTTCATCTCTTCTACGGCTACCAGTACGATTTTGCTCTGTCTCTCTATCCCTGTCCCTCTCTCTTCCTCTGTCTCTTTCCCTATCTCGATCTCTAATTCTGTCCCTGTCTCCATCTCTGTCTCTTTCCCTCTCTCTGTGTCTTTCTTCAGACAGGCTTGAAAAGGAGTGTCTAGTCCCCCCCCTTCCTGTAGCGTTGCAGGATCGTGAGGGCTCTGGGCTGCTGTGATATCTTTTCTTCATCTTCCGGCTACTGCTCCTGCTACTCCTTGTTCCCTTAATCTCCTTGTGCACTCGCTCCTTTTCTTTAGTCCTCTCCTGACATCCCTCTTTGTCCTTCCTTCTTTTTTTCCTTCTCTCCTCCTTCTCCTCTGCCTTTCTATCCTTGCTTTTCTGTCGGTCGCGGTCCTTTGAACTCTTGGAGGACTTGCGGTTCTTACTACCTTGCTCTACAGGAGGTGTCAGAGGGGAAGAGGGTATAGCAGCAGGAGCATGGGAGGGAGGATGCAGAGGCTGAGGAGAGAGGGGGGAAGAAGCAGGAAAGGAGAGATATCTCTCCTTCCGCTTGCTAACCAGCTTCCTTCTCAGATCCTCCACTCCTACAACAGGCTCATCCTCAGGCTCCCTGTCCACCTCCCAGTTTCCCTCTGTATGCACAGACACAAAGCCATCACCGTCCAGCACCCTGAGGATGCGCTCTGGCTTTGAACCAAAGAAAGACACACTAGGAGAATTAAGGGGGGACATTTCTCCAACTTGTCTCTTATTGTTTCCATCTCTGTCAGCAGCCCCAACTATCTCCCCCTCCTCTAACTCAGAGTGATCAGAGTCAGCACTATCCCTCTGGTCTTTAGTGGTGCCACAGTCCACTCTCCTCCTCAGAGGGAGCTGGGTGGCCAGACAGGTGCTTGATAGATCATTCAAGGTGTCAGTGGAATCTGGTCGTTCTTCCTCTTTCTCCTCATCTCCTCGCTCAGCGTCTCTCTTCATCCCCTTCACTTTACCACTCCTGTCATCAGCATCTGATGCTGGAGAACCAGTGGGGTCAAACGGATCATATTTCTCATCTTCCCCCTCCTCCCCCTTCACTCCCTCAGTTGGATGGAAAGGATCATACATCTCCCTTTTTCTGCCCTCTTCCTCACAACGAACACTTGGTTGCACTGCAGTGTGAGGGAAGGAATCTGACAAGGTGGTGTTGAGTACAGGTGTGGAGAGAGACTGTGTTGCTAGAGAAGCAGAAGTGGAGGACACCCTGGCCACATCTGTCCCCTGGGTCTGACCTTTTACATGGTTCTGATAAACTGACGAGTTGGCACAGACAGAGGAGGATGTTGACAATGGTGAAGATGGATCAGATGAGGGGGATGACAGAGACAAGGAGGGTGAGCAGGGAGGAGGGCTCCTGGCAATCTCTCTAGTTCCACTTGAGGAAGAGAAGGCAGTAGGCCTCCTTTTGAAGGCTGACGCTGGAGTCAAGTCCATGGGCCAAGAAAACTGATGTAGAAGTCAGACCTGGAGATTCGTACAATGGGCAAAGCCACACCAGGAAAATGGAATCCAGGGACAAACCTAGTAGAAAGGACAGGACACAAACAGTCTTTATCTTGAAATGAAAAACTGGCAAAAGTGGCAAAAGTAGCCTATGGTGTCATTTGCAGACACCATAAGAGTGTGAGATGTATATAAGATGGTTAATTTGCATAAATTACAATTTAAATGAGCAACAAAGTCTTTTGCTCTGTTTCAAAGAGTACCTAGCTACCTGTAAAATATTTTACCCATATTCAACACAGCATCTTATGGATGTCCATGCCAGGACCCTATTGGTCTGTTCTTCCTCTTCATCCAAGTTAATAATACTTCTTTTAGTCTGAAGTGAGTGATAATGGGGAGAATAGAGGCCTGACATTTGCAGTGTTTTTTTTTTAATTGTGAGTGAGATCCTGTTTGTCTATATTACAGCCCAACCAAAATATCGGCATGATCAACATTATCCACTGACTTTAGCTTAACACAGCTTTACTGAACACATTGTTTACATCAGCCAAAAAGTTAAAAAAAAGGGCAGGAGAGAAATGCCAAAGATATGTTTGAGGTCATTTAGAAATATCAGGCTATAGTCCAGAACTACATTTGGTATTAGTTTGCCAAATGAGGGTTCACTTACAAGAATGGGGAATTTGATCAAAAACAATACAAAATCAATAAATTACCAAAAACAGAGAATGTTTGAGTCAGCATCAGTTTTTGGATGAAGAGGAAAAAGTACAGACTGTATGTCTGAGAATGTTTACTAACTCACGAAGGCAATGTGTGATTCATGCTTACCAGTGTGCTGTATATCAAATCTAAGTTATGGCAATCATATTATGCATACAGTTTACAGAAACACTAGCAACTACGAGATCTTTTGTCACAACATGTATGAGTAGAAACAGGGACAACTGCTCAGGAGTGCAAGAAAAATTACACATTTTAATAGTCAAGAGTTTAGTAAGAGCTTCGGAATCAAATAATTTGCAGGGGAACTTAAATAAGATCTTTCCTCAGATTCAGCAAAAGTGAAACTAGTGTCAAGATTTCGTTTTAGCCAAAGACGTGTGTGTGTGTGTGTTTGTGTGTGTGCGCCCAAAGAAGTTGAATCTTTTCTAATGATGCAGAGCTGCTCCAAAGTGTAGCATTATTGCCACGGTAACTACGTTACAGCCCACTGCTTTACTGATGTTGATTTGCCAATTTTTCTGTGCGCGGTTAATTGGTTTAGTGTTACCGATTTTTGTTGATGGAAAATTTTAAACGTTTTGTTTTCGTGTTTGAGACTTTGCTGATCTGTGGTCACTCCTAGCCTATGTTGACGTTTTAGGGTTAATGTCACGCCGTTGGCGGTCTACCTTAACATTTTTGTGGGTAACGTAACGTTAACTATAGTGTTTGTAATATTATTTGGTCATTGTTCATAGATTACCCTTAGTTTAAAAGACGTAGCTAAATTATACCCTCTGTAAAGACGGGTCAGCAGCAGGTATTCAACTGGCTAGCTAGCTAATTTAGCTTACAGTAGCAAGCTAGCTAAGGGCAGCAAGAGTAAGTTAGCTGTACGCTAATATTACCTTTTGTCCGGTGATCTGCAGTCTCAGATCAAAGGCTCCGTTTGGACTTTACTGGTGTCTCTTTTTATGACATTAAATCAACGGTTCAAATACCACATCAACTGCTTTTTGCGTTTTTAAAACCGCAACAGCAGCCCCATTCCATCAATCGTCGCCATCTTCCTTCCCCTAAAACCGGACGACAAAGGATGATGGGAAACATAGTTCTGTGCGCAGCCGTCTTGTTCCGTCTTCTTTGCTTCCTCCGCAAAGTTAATTCAGTCCACCTTCAATTCGAGTTAATAACAGAACATTACAAAATCGACATGGGCAATATACTGCTAAATATTAGAAACACATAATTAAAAATCATTTAACAAAGATGTGTTTTCTGGATTTCTTGTAGGGCCTAATTAGATTTAAAATACTTAAATCATTTGAAGATCTATTTGCATTCAAATTGGATTCATCAAGTTACTGACAGAGAATATGAAGCCTTGAATGTTCTACCTGAATAATTATAGACTTTAGAATGATACATTCTAATCTTTTAATACATCTATACAAACAAAGCTATTATAAGCTTAAACATTGATTAAATGTGTATTTAAGTTATCCATAAACAAACTACAAATGAAAAAATACAATGATCATTAAAAATGCTGTCTTTTAATGGTGGTCTAACAATATAATAATAGAATTTTAACATGTGGAAGAAGTGCAGCACCATCTAAAAATAAAATGATTACACACAGAATTTTGCAATACTAATTACTCCTTGTATCGAGTTAAGCAAATATAATACTATATTTGCCATCATCATCAACATTTTCAGTTTTTAAAATTCAATTTCAATTGAATATACTACAAACGTTCACAAAACACAAGATTGTTTTTAAACATTTGGTTTTATCTCAAAACTTATTCCACAAACCAAGTGCATATATGTGCAAATATAAAACATCAAATATTTGCTTTTTACTCATAAATATGTCACACAAGTTTTCAATCTCAAGATGCTTTAAATCATGTGCTGAAATACTGATCTTTTCTCACAAATTGTACAACGTCACCAAAAGCAGAACTTTTAAGCCAAGACATCATGTTGCTGAAGAGCACAGGTAGAAGCTATGATCAGCTTTTCAACAGAGCCTTTATTTGGCCCAAAATGTTCCACAATGACATACACATCAGCATAGAGATGATAATTATGTGGATCCAGTGATGACTTGGTAAGAGGTCCTACCATCCACTAACTTCATACTAACCAGCCAGTCTGACCAGCAGTGACACAGGGAAACTAGGAGTGTTACTGTTATATTCCCTGAGAAAAAAGACTGCAATGAAATCACACACATAACCTGTCACTATCTGTGCACACTGACAAGAAGATACAACTTTCTACAAGAGGATGAGGGTTACATGAAAAACAAATGTTTGAGTTATTGGAGTTTAATTTGAATTTGAGGAAAGGTTCTCATGTTTTTCCTACAAGGATCTTCAGAATGCAACTTCAATTGTGACATTCAGACATTTCTTTTATTCTTACCTTTATCAACTAAATTCATTTTGGCTTTTCTCAGGATTTTCAACTCTTAGACTTTTTTAAAATTTCATTTGGCCCGTATCTTCTGTAAAAAATCTACTCCAGTTCCACAAAAAACACAGAAGAAAAACACTAAACATAGTCTTGAATGTACAGGTTAACAATCTCACAAGAGAGCATTTCTGAATAGAACTGACATTCCTCTGAAAGTCTATGTTTCCTTTTAGACTCAAAATCACTTTGTTGAAACTTACTGGAACAACAGCATGCTGTTTTTGTATAATCAAAATACTTCCACTCCAAAGCCTGTATTCCATGAGTAGAGCCTCTAACCAAATCAACAGCTTGCATGAACACATCCATTTAAAGGCAAAAGAACACAAAGATACAATAAATAATCAGTGCTGGATGTAAAGTAACAGTCAAGTGAATCTATGCAACAGATTCTAGGAGTTTGTGCGTTTGTAGCTTTGCTATGATTTGTATGTGTTGTGACATGTGTTGATGTTCAATGTTACAAATCATCACTGTCTGGGTCTGTGACATCACCAGCGTAACTGATGTTTCTGACCACTCAGCTGACATACCCGCTGTTACTGATAACACCTCCACCACGTCCTGAGGACGCTCTGCAAGTAAAACTAAAAGTTGGAACACTCTGAAGAATCACTGCTAATAATCTTAAATTTAGCCAAAGAAACCGAGTGCATTGCAACGCATCAGATAGCTTTGCTACCTACACGGTTAGCATGTGTCCCAGCTCTGCACTGCTTACTAATTCTAAGCAATTCTAATTTGAGTCCATTTGGCTGCATGTTTTACAGATAAGTTTGGTGACATTTTATATTTTTCTTAGCATAAGAAAATATGCAGTAGTAGTAAATAGGCCATATTGTATACAATTAGCATTCAGTATGGAAATAGGACAAAGTAATTGTAAGTGAGGAAGGTATTTCTTGTTTAATCTTTACTACTCTGTTTGACAGGACAACGAGAAGACCCATAACCCCATTTCATTGTAAGCACTGTCCCACATTCCAACCTTAAAGCTGATGTTTAAAATCTGCATTTCAAACAACAGGTATATTTGATGGCAATATCTGGCACTATATGATTTTCTGCTTTTGCCCTCTACTGACCTCACTGGTTAACACAACCAGGCGTGACTACATGAAATTGTGTCTGTATAGAAGTACAATTCCCCTTCCTTGCTCAAGCAGAAGTACCATTCTCTGTCAAAATAAAATACATATATGGTACGTCCAGTGATAGAACTTGTTACCCCCTCTTCCATGGCAGAAATGGCAGTGACAGAATGTGAAAAGGGCAGGAAGATGCAGTGGGTACATAGACAAGATCGGAGCTTACAGGAAGAAATGGGGATCTTTGGGACAGGCAGCATAAAATTGTATTGTTAAATGAGGATAGAAGTGGAGGATGGAGCAGGTCAAACCAAACCCTTTATTCTAATCAACACCGTTGCTTAAATAGTCAAACACTGTAAATCTTAAAATTCCCCTACTTGATATCCCTCTGACTCATTAAGTCCACAGCAGGGAGCCAGAGGAACAGGGAGGAGCAAAGGAGGAAGGAGCTGGACAAAGCGAGGCCCCTTCTATTTTCAGACCAGCCCGGCATCCTTGGCCATCTTGTAAAAGGCTCCTCTTTGAGCGATGAGATTGGAGGGAGAATCAAACTCTGTCATCTCTCCTCTGTCCAACACTAGGACTCTAGAGGGGCCAGAATACAGATGACAGTTTGACAAAGAAGTACCAGTATTACAGCTGCTTCTTATACATATACAAAAACTACATCCACACTTGTTAGTACTAAAGCAAATCAAAACCAAATCTGCCTCACATACCTGATTATGAACACTACTGTTTATAGGTATTCACACACCAACCATTAGTTTGTCATTATTATTAGAATCAATTCATCATCATCAGAACTCCAAAATATAAATAACCTGAGATAATGACATCTCATTGCCAAGATACTAAGATACCAAAAGAATCATCAGCAACCATGACCACTGTGGACTTCATGAGCAGATAACCAGGTACACACAGACACACATACACAGACAGACACACACAGAGTCACACAGACTCATACACACACAGACAGACAGACACGGAGTCACACAGACACAAAGATACAGATTTAATATATTAATTAATATAATAATTAATTAATTAATATATTAAAGCGTTCCGCAATGACTGCTAGTGTGTAGTGTATAATACCTGGTGTAGTCCATGATGGTGTTAAGGCGATGAGCTATTGTCAACACGGTGCAGTCCTCAAACTGAGAGCGGATAGTGGACTGGATCAGGTTGTCTGTCTCCATGTCCACAGCTGCTGTGGCCTCATCTAGAACCAGGATCTTGGTTTTCCTCAGCAGAGCTCTGGCCAGGCACAGCAGCTGCCGCTGACCCACACTGGAGGGAAAACACAGAGATGTACTAAAACAAGCTGAAGGCAACAAATCAGCAAAGAGAGTGACACTTCTTCCCAAGGGTGTGCTTGGGGTTCAGGTCGAGACCCTCGCTGGTCTTTTTTTTTTTTTTTTTTTTTTTAAATTACAATTACAATTAGTCATTTGGTAGATGCTTTTATCCAAAGTGACATACATATGAACACACTGAAGGATACTTCCTTGGGATCAAACCACCAACCTTCTGATCAGTGGACGACCGCTTTACCTCCTGAGCTAATGGATGGACCCATTTAAGGGTCAGGTTAGATAGCCCCCTGTTCCTCTTTGGAGCACACACAGTGCTGAGTAAACTTTTTCAGAGATATGAAGCAACCAGCTGTCTACCTACTGAAGCATGTTTACATGTTGGTGGAAGCTTGCACAGTGCACTGGGGTGTGGTATTCTAGAGACTGCTACAGAGCAGGTTAAGCATTACTCACCTTGTGTGATGGAGATATTAACTATGTGCTATACTAACTTTCAAGAATGCCCCTTTCACACCCCTTTCAGAATAAGCATATATGTACAAAAAGCTATGAAGCTACTGTACTTCAGCCTGTTACAAGCAAAGCCTGGTTCTGTCTGCAGTTGAGGCAAATTACATTTTTGGTAGTTTACATGGCTATATATAAAGCATATACATATATATATTTATATATATACCTGAGGTTCTCTCCTCCTTCACTGCACTCATGGCTGAGTTTGTTGGGCAGGCCAGACACAAAGGTCTTGAGATGGGAATACTCCAGAGACCTCCATACTTCCTCATCAGAGTAACAGTCAAAAGGATCCAGGTTCATCCTCAGAGAGCCTGAAAACAGCACTGGGTCCTGAGGAGGGGAGAAAGGGTCATATGTCTATACATCACATCATATTTGTTGACGATGGATAAGTTAGCTGTGCCCCATTTCTGTGTCTTTCCTGAGAAAGGTGCTGCCTATGGTGAACTCAGAGGGACTGAAGCTGCACCTCCTTGCCAAATTACATGCTTTATAGAGCCACCAAAGCCATCGTTCTGAGTTCTTCCCCAAGAGTCACTCAAACTCAACAAAGCAGTAGTGGACTGATATACATGATCTAAATAAGGCCACATTAACAATGGGTACAATGAGGCAATACTTCAACTGGTCGCAATTATTACGTAATTGCCTGATTGTGATTATTTGCACTGACCTCAACCATTTAGCATCTGTGGATTCCGTAAAAAAAGTTTTGCAGTTGAATAGTCACTTTTATCCAGGTATACTCTGAATAACTACAATAATATTTTATTTGTTTGTTACCTGCAGAGCAAAACAAAGAAATACACCATGTCACCTTTTTTGGATGGATATTGTGGAAGTTTTGTTGAATTCTGTCATTTCCACCCAGCTTCTGGGTGGCTGTGGCTCAGGGCCACTGAACATAAGGTCAGTGGTTCAATCCCTGGCCTCAGCAGTCTACATATTGAAGTATCCTTGGGCAAAGTTCTGAACCCCAAATTGCTCCCGATGCTGTGCCATCGGTGTGTGTGAGTGGTTATAGGTCGTAATGTGGCCATTGTATGAAACTGTGTATGAATGGGTGAATGCAGACTTCTGTAAAAAGTGCTTTGAGTGGTTGTAAGACTTGAAAAGTGCTATATAAATACAGTCCATTTACTATCTACTTTTCTATTTAGATGATTTGCATAAAAATACCTGGATGGAAAAATGGCTTTGTGTTTACCTGTTGCTTTTTAAAATAAAATCAAGCTTCCTTTCATATTAAGTAACTGTCTTGACCCACCTTTTCATTACATTAGGTCAGTCTACACATCAATTTTAGAACAAGCTATTTAAAATAAATCTCTATGAAGCAGAGCAAGAGGTGAAACACTGTTTCAGAGCCGGCACATTCACAAACTATTTCAAGGTTAATTGATACTCCTTTACCAACAACTCCATCATTTTGATTTGCAGCCATTGAAGTGAACATGGATTTAGGCCTGGTTGTAAAGCCAAACAGAAAAGCACCAAACTGAATAAAGCGAACAGAAAAAGACAATTAAATCATTAATCGCAATTATTTGTACGATAATTGTCAACTAAGATATCATGATTGTGACAGCCCTAGCCACACTCTATTTCAAAATGCTTACTTTAAATAAGGTGTCACCTTTCAATTGGGACACAGCTGTTGTTTCTTTGTCTTTGAAATACTTAAAGCTGCAGTAGGTAACTTGTATAAAGGTATTTTTTTGTTATATTTGCTAAAACTGTCCCTATGCCCAGACAGCAGTACATGAAACATGTAATCTGTGAAAAAAACGGCTCCATGGTCCCACCTACTGCTCCTACTGCGATTTGCAAGAATCCACCATGCCCGACACAAAACAACCAATCAGAGCTAGAGGAGCGCTGCGAACCACCCCCTTCCTCCACTCATGCTGCCGGGTGCCTCTCAGTCAAACAGCTCTGTGAGCGGCATCGGGAGGCTAGTGAAAGCTATGGCGGAGCAACAGCCACCCGCAAAGGAGAAACTGCCCATACCGCCACTGCCAACAACAGCATATACAGGTAAGACAACAAATAACCATAAAACTAATATGGTGATTGTTACAGTAACACTCCGCAGCACGTACGGTATGTTAGTGACTGTGATGTAGCGGCTGGGCAGAGTTAGCTTGTTTCTGATGCTAAGGCTAACATTACTGGTTGTCACGGTAGCTGTGCAGATGCCACAGGGAGGAGGGGCTTGGAGGCAGGGCATCAGTGCAGCGGAGAGGGAGGTGGAGTGACGAGGAACTTGTGTTGGTTCAAATTTTCAGGCTAAGTCTGCTCTCTTCTCCATCTTACCTACTGCAGCTGTAACATAGGCTGAATAAGTGGTGCAGTGTCGAGTAGCCATAATGCTATTTTTTCAAAGTTTATCTGGGCTAGCATTCATTGCCATTCATGGTAGACCATTCAGGTGTCATTTAACTCCATGTTCTTTTGCATCCTCTCTGCACTGACCTGTGGTATGATGGTAATTCTGGAGCGGAGCTCATGGAGACCCAGCTGAGCAATGTCAACACCATCAATAAAGATCTGGCCCTCGGCTGCCTCAATGATCCGGAACAGCCCCAGTGTCAGGGATGACTTCCCCGCTCCAGTGCGTCCCACAATCCCCACCTTATGGGTAGATACAGCAGCAACTGTTACAAGCCATAGACATGCTGTGCACATACAAACATCAAGACAGACGTAATACGCATACATAGTCACACACACACAGTACACGTAATCCCTCATTGGTTCACCCACAGTCAAAAAGCAGACCATTTTAAGTACACCACTGGCTTCAATGTATTGATGTAAAGGCAAACCTTCTCTCCTCCATTAATGTTGATGGTGATGTTGCGAATGGCTGGGTCCAGATCGTGGCGGTAGCGCAGGCTGAAGCCTCTGATGTCTATGCAGCCATCAGTGGGCCACCCAGGGGGGAGGCTGGAGGGCTTGAGTTTCCACTCTGCCTTATTGTCAGATGAAACGATAAGCATTAATAATAATACAATAATTAACTTAAATAAGAACATTAACATCCCCAACAGCCCTGTAGCCCACCCCTGCTCCTCTCACATACTACTATTTCTATGGCCTTGTTTGTATCTTGTATCTAGATCAGACCAGACCAGATCAGATCAGATCAGACTTTACTGATCTGAAGCCAGGGAAATTAAGCTGTTACAGACAGCAATAAGAACAAGAATAAAAAGGTGACATAAAAAAAAACAAATAAAAAGGGATATAAAATAAAATCAACTATATATATGTACATTATATACAAAAAGAGTATACAGAGATACAGAGAAACAGTGTTCAAAAAGTGTTCAGATCTTTCTTTTAAGCAAAGGTAAAAATACAACAATGTGAAAATATCAAATTCAAGTCAAACTCTTGTCTCAAAAAATCTACTTCAGTGAAAGTACTATCAGCAAAATGTACATTAAGTATTAAGTGTTTATTATGGAGGAGAATGGCCCCTCGTCAGTGTCATCCCAGTTTCAAGTTGTACAGTTTCTCATTCTTATTTCCTGGACTGGATGTTCGGTTTTAGAAAAACTGGGAAGTGGTTTGTCAGACAGAAAAAAGTTCAAAACACGAACAATGGTCCTGGCCTTCACATTTGATGTGTAATTAACAGTAACTTCAGCTGCTCCTTCCTATGGTTTAACTTCTCACCCTGCTTTAGTAATGCACAGGTGCACCCCAGGAGCTCGTAACATTGCTCTTGGGTGTGATTACAGGTGCAACAGAGCACCTCTTTGACCACATCCAACCACAGCCAGCAGTGATGCTGCTGTAGTCAGAGGTGAAACACACTTGAAAGGTTCAACCAGAGACAACAATTCGTATTTACTCTTCAAACTAACTTGTTGTTCTCTCTTTTTCTTTCTGCCTAAACACACAGTGATGCAGACCTTGCTGTGTCATTCATCTGGGTGTTGAAGCAATCGGGCATATGTGATGCAGAAGCAGTCACATTTCTCAAGTGTATTACTCATCATCAGTACTCACCACAGATGAACTTATTTGGTTTCTTGTTGAACACAGTGCAGTTGCTTTGTAATATTTTCAGTTCTGTACATTAAAAAACTTAACTTGGATCAAGATACAGTGTGTAGTTGTGACATTCCTCTGCTGTCTTTAAAAGGTACAGGAGACTCTAAATCATGAATGTGTAGCTTAATACGTAAATGGTAAGTGGACTGTATTTGTATAGCGCTTTTCTAGTCTGAAGACCACTCAAAGCGCTTTTACAACTGAAGTCTGCATTCACCTACACACACATTCATACGGTAGCTAAGCCACCTGCTCATTATGAGCGTTATACATTCACACACCGATGGCACAGCATCAGGGGCGGTTTTGGGGTTCAGTATCTTGCCCAAGGATGCTTCAGCACGTGGACTGCCGAGGCCAGGAATCAAACCACTGACCTTCTGAGAGGTGGACGACCGCTCCACCTACTGAGCCACAGCTGTCTCTATGTGTCAGCTATGTCTGCTGTCTTGCCACCAGCTTTTAGAAATATCACCAAATGCAGTTAATTCTTCTATGTTTCTGTTATGTTTCTTTTCCTAAATGTTACTATCTTTATTTCCTGGTTGAGACATGGGGTTTTAAGCCTGGCTCTGGTCACAGAAGAACAGCTCCACCTGAAAGTCTCCTCCTGTGATTCACATTCAGCAGTTTAATTAGCGCTAACACTTCTGTTTAGTGTTGGACAGTGCAACCAAGTGATAAAGAAAAAGGAGATTTGTGTGAAGTGGCAATTTCAAAGAGAACTGGAGAAAACAAACTCAGTTATAATCTGTTTAGTTCAGCAGTTCAGAGGGTACAGCAGCTCCTGCTGCTGTTGTGGAGTTCAGCAATGATGTTTTTCTTTCTAAATAATAAAGCTAGTTTAGTGCATTAGCAAGTAATAGACAAGCAGCAGTGCTTGCGTAGTGCAATAGCGCATACTTCAGTGTTATAGCTGCTGTAGTGCACATGTAACATTCAACAGCTTAATGCATCGGGAACATTCAGGTTATTGATAGTCTGTCAGTGTTCAGTTCTTTTGGTTTCTTACAGTTTCTTATAGTACAAAAATGTGTTACTGTGTGTGGCTTTGAGAACACCATCATTACTTTATTCACATCTAATGAAACCACCATCTTGGTGTCTGGACGTCAGTGAGAAACAAACATTCAGAACAAACTTTCCCACTATTAATTGATGTTTTCAAAATACATCAAGAATGAAATAAAATGGAAATGAAAAATCTCACTCAAGCCCCATGAAGAAGTAAGTCAAGTAATCCTCCCTCCAAAAAAATAATTTGATAATAATTTGATCCCTGGAATTTTTGTTTCTTTGTACCTCTTTCTCTGTGTCACTGTACTCTTTTACTTTCTCCACAGCCACTATGTTGGTCTCCACATCAGAGGACATCCTCACCAACCAGGTCAGAGAGGCAGTCAGCTGCACACGGGACAGAGGAAAGGCATGGATTAAAACAAAAAGTCACTTAAAAACTTCTAGAAACCAATAGGGGTCGTCTGGCGGGAACAAAAGGAGTAGCTGAGTATGGTCAGCATGTGAATGGTATGAAAAGCCATGTGAGCGGATGACTGCACCAAGTGCAGTGGTGTATATTGAAAAGAGACACACATGATTTTGTTTATGTAACATATAAGGAGACGTATCCACTTTTGTCATTGGCAGTCATCCAGGAATTCACATAACCACAGTGACCTTCATAACGTCTGTTAATTCTTTAGTCATTGTTTAGTTATTGATTGAACCATCAGCTGCCATCAAACATTTTAGAGGTTACTCCTATCCTTCTTTTGCTGTTAGTAGAAGTAAGTTCCTCTGCCTCTCTCAGTGTGGGTATGAAATGGAACATCAAGAGGGTGCTGATCTGATTAAAGGTCAAAAAGGATAGTGATACAAAGTGATTCATGTGCTCAATTATGTAATTAATTACATTTTTATATTTTAATAAAACATGTACAAAGCATCCTATTGGATGGAGTGGTTTCTGTCCACTGCCCCTGAAGAAAATATGAACTGGAACACGTAACACAGGTGTGACTAGAAACTTTTACCTGGAGGGCATAGGAGATAGAGAGCCCCATTATGCCTGGACGGAGTCTCTCTCTGGCTATGACAGCAAACAAGGCAGCAAATGATACGATGAAATTTCCTACAAACTCCAGGCGAACTGCCAGCCATCTAAAAATAGATTCATTGACACAATGAGGACAGAAGACGATTGTAAAAACGATTGTGGCACATTCAATGCAACTAAAAAGGAGACATTATCGAAAAGATCAAAAAGAGATTAAAAATCTGTTCATTTTTGTGTTTTCCTCACTTAAGACAATGCACAGTGCAGTAGCAGGTAGGAAGTGTCATAAGAGTCAGTAGTAAAGGTGTCCCAAACCTGTTTGCTACAATGCTGGGGTAGTAAGCTTTCTGATTGTGGTCCACCCTCTGGTCACTCTCACGGATGAAGCGCTCCTGTTCACCAAAGGCTCGGATGACAGAGGTACCCAGCAGTGTTTCACTGAAGTGGGTGTAGATGGGTGAACGGCTGACTGACTCCAGGCGCTTCAGCTGCCGAGATGATGCCACATAAAACCTCTGGACAGAGGAACAACAGAGGCAACCAACAACTTCAATCATATCAATTAACCAGTTAGAATTAAATACAGCACAGCTAAAAGTAGTAGCACAGTGAAATTCTTTGAGGATGTTTACAGTTAGATGTTTACAGAGTATGAACTGTAGATATTTTTCTATATAGTCCCTCATATGCCCCAAAGGAGAAATTTTCAACTAACCTGCACAAAAAAGTACACCAAACCAAGGACAGGAATGATGATAGCTACCAGCGGTGTAGCAATTAGGATGACAACGCAAGCACCCAACACATTAAACATAGAGCCCATGAACATCTTAATAATGCTGGGGATCACTGAGTCGATTGTGTCCATCTCCTTGGCAAAGCGGTTGACCAGGTTGCCGCTTGGAGTTCGCTCAAAAAAGGACATAGGTGAGCGCAGGACGTCATACAGCATGGACTGGTGGAGGCAGCGGGATGCCAGGATTCCCCCAATAGACATGGAAAGGGAGTAACCAAAGACTGCCACACCTGCATGAGAGCAGTAAGGTGTATATGGTAAGATGACTCGTATATCCACACAGAGCTGTCTGATGTCTATATCTGTAAATAATTACACAAGTTTCACTTGAATTGCTATGTTTGAAAAAGTGTCACCTAAACTTTGCGAGAAACACAAATGAGTTGCAGTTACAGGTTCAAATCAAGACCAAGTCCTAAATTTTGTGTTTTGAGTCCTCAACACACCTCAACCTTTTTTTTTTTTTTTTTTTTATTACAGTGGTGTCTACAGTTACTAGATTCATGACTTGTGTCCAAGTCACATGTGACCCTGAGTCCATACCTCTGCTAGACACCGTAACAGGTAAATGAGAAAATGTGTTTCTTTGTAATTATGGTGAACTGACCATTTAAGGATGCTTCAGTTCTCTTACTGGAGTTCAGAGATGCGACAAATTTTCACAGAAGAGGGACATCCCTTTTCTATAAATCTGGTGGTGACTGGATGCAGTGGATGTGATGCAATAGCAAGTTACACCTTTAAACTGCATCACTGCACCACAGCAGTTTGTCCAACTACAGGAATAATAATCTTATTAATACCAGTAACAACTTCATATTAGTTTTTACATTCTGTTTCCAGATTCAGTATCAAATTACAGTCAGTGGTATGTGTTCAGTGTACGCATGAATGACACTGAAACCATAAACTCAACTTCCATATTCCTCTGGTGTGTCAGAGTGACTCAATTCAAGACCTCTCATTCGCTTAAGCTTCTTGGCTCAGTGAGTCGTTTTGCTCTTGCTTTTTTCTGTATTGCGTATATGCTTCTCCCTCCCCTCACCCTGGGACAGGCCGAGAGCGCCATACACCTCAAGTCTCATCAGTCTGTCTGGCTGCGTGCCATTAACCACAGGGTCGTCAGTCCACAGGCTCAGCCAGTAGTTGGAGAACAGAGAGACCAGGTGATGGGTGAGGAACAGCAGCAGACTGATGCAAGACAGAAGCACTCCAATGGCTTTCAGATAGGACCAGAACACAGATAGCTTGACCTGGAGAGTCAGAGGAGATCAGCTGGGCTCAGGCTGTGATTGGGACCATCAAATACTGCACATGGATATGTGATATGAATTTTGTTCCTGTGTGGTTGAACATGTTACGCCTCTACCTACCCGTCCAGTGCTGGCCTTGTCAGCCTCTGTCAACTTGCCCACATCTGGGTTCTTGGACTTCTTGCTCAGCACCTTGTCCTCCTTTCCCGCCTGGGAGAGTTTGGACACACTGCCGACACCAGGACTGCAACGTACAGATGGAACAATACAAAGAAACACACAAGAGATGAACAACTAGTAGACGTCATGATGAAATAAACATTTAAGTAATGAACCTCATGAATGAACTGCTCAAAGATATATTTCCTCTCAGTGGTACAAACAAATGATTTAAGAGAATTTGTGTCACTCAGCAACTTTGTCATAGTTAGAATTATCTCTGAGGTTTAAATGAAATTCATGAGTGGTTCAGACCAGCCATATTTGCAGACAGAGAGAAAATACAGTTCTGGAAACTTGGGTTAGGACTAAAAAGAAGGATTTCAGATTTGTTTGCATGTTATTTCTGGCAGGCAAGATAATAATGGATGAAAATGGCCATATTCACTGGTTTTTAATGAGACAATTTTGCATGTATTCCGCATGGCACTGAATTTATGTTTATCTATGACCTGTGTCAATGGCAGAATGCATAAACAGAATAACAGCGTGGCAACAATGGAGCATTGGAGACACTGCAGATCAGACACCATTGCAACACCTGACAGTGTAACATCACCTTCTGCAAGCAATAATATTCTCTTGTCTAATATCTCAGTGACTGCTGTTCCCTTCACCGCTTCTCATATTCCTAAATAGCTTTGTTTCAAAGATGTTTTTTAGCACTTCATGAAGCCTCAGTCGTTTCCTCTTTATGTTTGTCAGCATACACCGCTGTTCTGACGACATATACCTGGCAGTTGTTCACTCAATACTTTCTAAATGTTTAAAAAATATTCTAAACAACAAAGTGGTCCTTAATACAACTACTGACTATGCTAAACTGGTTACTGTATGTTTTCATGTGCTGATTTCTGACAGCATGTCTTGAAGCTCTGGACATTGGAATTCCTTTTTTTTTACTCTTTGGTAACATTTTTGTGAATGAAACTAATCCATATAAAGAGTGAAACAGACAGCCTTGTTTGGCAAGCATAGGGGTGTCAGTTATATTTCTTCTTATTGTTACCAAATCCCATGTGCTGAGCCACACAAACAGTTAATTACTCCACAACTACACATGTATATTGTCTGTGTATCCAAAGACTGCTATGTGTATCTGATTTCTCTGTGCCATAGAACTCCATTGTTGTCCAGTTTCACTCACCCATCAAGAGTAGCCATTGTTCCATTCTCTATTGCTTTGGTTTCACTCTTTGGTACTGATTCTAAATGATGGAAGGAAACAAAAATGTAGTATTTATGACAAAAGACTGATCCCTAAAGATTATCTGCAACCACTGCAGACAACTAAGACTCAAAATACAGTTAATGTTCATCTAGCAGATCTCATCATTCTCAGTCTTACAATTCTAAACCTTTCCATTCCTGTCCTAAACTTTGCTTTATATTTAAATCTATTCCATAAAGCTAAGTTATACAATCACTGTGGCTGTATAAAGTGCAGTGCGCGTGCACTGTATCTCACCTTTGTTGTCAACAGCAGCGTACGTTCGCAAAAACTCTGCGAAGGCTCCATCTGTGGCCATGAGCTGCTGGTAGGAGCCCATCTCTGTGATCTCCCCCTCCACCATGACCAGGATCAGGTCGGCCTGGGGCAGATAGCTCATCCCATGGGTTACCAGCACACGAGTCTGCACAAATCCCCACACATTAACATGCACACTACATCATTACTGTATTCATTCCAAGTCAGCACAAATATTATCACTGAATTGAACAAAATTTAAATTTTTAATAATTTTATTTTTTCATTTTAATAATTATTGTGATATTGAATATCCGCTGATAATGAGAGGTCTAATAGTGTTTAGCCATGCTAGAAGCATGGCTGTAGAGATGGCAATGTCGGTCTGTTGGTTGGTTGGTCCACCACTTAATATATCTCAACACTTGATTGATAGATTGTCATGAAATGTTGTACATTGATGGCCAGTTGATAAATCCTGATGACTTGATCCTCTGACAGACTGCCAAAGTTTAAACAGAGGAGAAGCAACACAAAGCACGATTATTTAATCTCCAAACAGAAATAAGGTGTAGTAAGAACAACATAATCACAAGAAGAAACATTACCATCAGCACATTAGTCCGGTTTTACCTGCTCTGCATCAGCTTCCTGAAACATTCCAAACTGATTTCAAGTTGCATTGCTAAATCCCTTTTTCAGTATTTGCCTCCAAGAACACTGTGATCATCTGCTGCTGGTTTATTGGAGGTTCGCAGCAACAACCAAAAGAAAACTGGAATGCAGCCTTTGAAACACACTACGTAGATATCAGGCAAGCCAGCTGAGTGTTTCAAAAAGAAAGTTTAACAAGTATCTCTTCACACTTTAGCCTTTAACAAATGATTTTCCTCAGATCAGAAGGCCAGAAACTTTTGTGCTTTGCCTCACACTTCTGCACTGCTATACTTGATTTAAATGGTTGTATTTTAACTTGATTTTATGCTTTCTCTGTACTCTATTTTTTACTTTATTTTATTACCATTATTCAGTGGTTTACTTTTCTGTCTGCACTGTCTACCTCATTTTTACCATTACTATCAAGTGGGTTTTATTCTCCATCTTATTTTCTATTACTTTTCTATCCTTCCATCCTGGAACGTACATTACGCTATTTTATAATTATGTTATTACTACTAATCAGCGTGTTCAAATTTCTATCTTATGTTATTCATTTGTCTTTTAAAAGACTGGTGTGTGTTTTTCAACTCCCACGGCACCACAACAGAGTGGTTCAGTCTGGGGCAACTTCAGGCGGAGTCCATCACAGATAATATAAACAGTGAGGTTAAACCCATGGGAAGAAGTTCTGGTCTAGGATTAAATAGTTTTATTAAGGTTAATTAAGACTGGTGGTGAATCTGTGTCCATCAGGAATTTGGTAGATTCTGTTACACTTGTTTGCCTCAAAGGCGCCGATTGGTAGAGTGCGTACACAAGGCGAAATACTTTTTGAGTGCTTGCCTATTAACTCTCAAACTGTTGACTGGTATTGTATTAAAGGAATGACAGAATTCAGAGACCTTTAATGCTTCTATTTTCATCCTTAGTTTTATGTCTTTTTTATTACTATGATATATTATCAGGTGGCTTTTATTCTCCACCTTATTTTAATCCTTGTTTTATGTTCATTCTATGTCTTTTTTGATGTGAAGCACTTGGTGCATGTGGTTTCTTTACTGTAAAGCACACTGAGCTGCAATTATTGTATGAAAGATGCTATAAAATACCCACCACAACCCTGTGATTTTCAGGGCCAGTAACTCACTGAGACAGAAGCTTGTCCACTCTAAAGACCACACACCCACACATTAGAAGACCAATGTAGTATATGCAGGCCAATGCAGCAAGGACTGTGCATACACTGGGGACATGGCTTAACACAGGTAAACTCCTCAGCTTAACACTAGGCAGTCTACCTACATCTGAAGGACAGGAGCAATATACACCTAAACTGGAACGACCATCAGTCAACAGGAGGAGGTCTATGCCACCACTTATTAGACACTTGAAATGCTGACCTGATGTCCCTTTCCAGGCCGTTAAGCACCTATTCACACCTTGACTCATGTGATTCAAATGACTATGAAATAACAACAACCTTACAGAGGTTACATGTCTGGGCCTCCTCACCAGCCAGTAAGAACACAGACACATACACAAAGAGCTTGATTCATCCATGAGACAGAGCTGAATGGACAACAAATCAAGCAGATACAGCAGAGCAGGAAAAACAAACAGGAGAAAAAAGGCATCACCACCAAGGTGTGGTTAGAGACTTTTAATCTTTTCTTTTATTTATCTATTTATTTTGAGCCAACAAGGGTTGTTGGTGCCACTTGCACATGATATGCTTACCTGTACTTAACACATCCCTTAAATTTCTAGACGCACAGATTCTTTCTGTTGCCCATGAAGCAAACCCCACCCAGACATGAAGCAAATCCCACCCAGACAATCACCCACAACCACTTGTCTCATATGAATCTATTTTGTTTTATTTTCTTACTCTCCTTTGTGTTTTGTTTTTAATCACCATTACTTTTTATTAGCTTTATACTCTTACTTTATTTATCTATTTGAATTTTAGCCTTAACTTAATATGCATCAGTTTTAAAGCACAAACCACCTGCAAATTTAGTCACAAGCGTTGCTTTTAAAACCCCTATTTCCTTTGCTTGACAGATGTTATGTGGCTCAGGAGGTAGAGTGGTCGTCCACTTATCACAAGTTCAATGATTCGATCCCTGGCCACACATGCAAGGACTGAATCCTTGAGCAAGATACTGAACCCCAAGTTGCTGCCAATGCTGTCTTATCAGTGTGTGAGCGTGTGTGTGAATGGTTACATCACGGACTATATCAACTTGGACTATATCACAGTGGAAAACACTGTGCCATCCAAGAGAGTACAGTGTTTTCCCAACAACAAGCCCTGGGTGACCCCTGAACTGAAGGCTCTGCTAAATGAGAAGAAGAGGGCCTTCATCTCAGGGGACAAGGAGGAGCTGCAGAGAGTACTGCAGGAGCTGAAGTGTAACATCAGAAGGTGTAAGAAAAACTACAGAGGGAAACTGGGGCAACACCTGGAGAAGAACAATGTCCGAGATGTGTGGAGAGGTCTGAAACATATCTTGGACCGAGGCAAAAGTGGAGATAGATAAGCCACCACTGGAGATCAGGCCTGGGCAAATGAGTTAAACTTGTTTTTTAATAGATTTGACTCCCCCACTCCAGCCCCCTCTCATTGGGGCCCCACCTCTTCACACCTCTCCAGGCCAGTCGTCTCCCCTCAGCTGCAGTCCTTAACACCTCAGCTCCCCTCAGATCCCTCTGCTCCAACCCCCGTTGTCATCAAGGTCACCCCACCACCACCACCTACAGCTCTGGACTACCCCCCACAGTGCTGTCACCGTTCCTTTTCGCCCTCTACACCTCGGACTTCATGTACAACTCCACCCTCTGTCATCTACAGAAATTCTCTGATGACAGTGCCATTGTTGGCTGTGTGTCAGAGGAGAATGAGCAGGAGTACAGGGGGGTCATCATGGACTTCGTGGACTGGTGTCAGCAGAACCACCTGATCCTAAACACCAGCAAGACCAGGGAGATGGTTATTGATTTCCGAAGGAAACCTCCCCCTCACACACCAGTGAACATTCAGGGCTCGGACATTGACATGGTGGACTCATTTAAGTATCTGGGTGTTCACCTCAACAATAACCTGGACAATACTAACACCCTGTATATGAAGGGCCAGAGTCGGCGACATCTGCTGAGGAGACTGAGGTCCTTTGGTGTGTGCAGGGCTCTACGACACTGTGGTGGCCTCTGCAGTGTTTTATGCCATAGTGTGCTGGGGAGGGGGCAGCACGGACAGAGACAGGAAGAGACTGAACAAACTGGTTAAGAGAGCCAGCTCTGTCCTGGGCTGCCCACTGGACTCCATCGAGAAGGTGGTGGACAGAAGGATGTTAGCCAAGCTGACATCCATCATGGACAACTCTTCCCACCCCCTGCACCACACTGTGAGGACCCTGAGCAGCTCCTTCAGCACAAGACTTTTACATCCACAGTGCAGGAAGGAGCACTACCGCAGGTCTTTCCTGCCCACAGCCATCAGACTGTATAACACTGCACAATAACATCCACTCAAATGCAAGTTGTACTGATAACCTCTGTTTTCATGTGCAATCGTCATCTTTAAATTAGTGAGTACGTATTGTATATATTGTAAATTACCATAGAGTATGTAACATTTGTGCAATATTTTTTATTCTTTTTATTTTTTGTCTTCTTGTCCTCTGACTTCTTGCACTCTGTCTTGTTGCTGCTGTAACGTGAATTTCCCCCATTGTGGGATAAATAAAGTCTATCTCATCTTATCTTATCTTAACGAGCAAGTGGCACACTTGCCGTGTGTGTGAATGAGTGAATGATGACTCGTTAAGACTAGAAAAATGCTGTATAACAATATAGTCCATATTTTACACATTTACCGATACAGTAATCTTAAACAGCACTGCAGTTGTTTAGTTTTCATTGGAAAGAAAAAGTCTACACATTTCACAAAAACTGCTCCATTGACCCAAACCTGAAAAGTACCAGTACAAACACCACAAAAGGACAAAACCACCACAGGCACAACCACAAGAGGACCAGCAGATAACCAGACTGCTCTAACCACCACCTACCAAAACCCTCAAATGTACCACTGTGAGCAGCTATCCAGCAAATCTAAAATCATTAAAAATCAGTCACCCGTAGCAGATCGCAATGAATTCACGCCAGCGCCTCCTACCACTAGGACAAACCACTAGAACATTCACAAACTACTGGGAATGTACCTGATTCCTAATATGTTGTTCAGGAAGGCACAAATAGTGTGGAGTGTAATAGTAAGAAGGCTTAGTAAAAAAGAAAAGAAGAAGAAAAGCAGCATAGGAAACACTAAATATAACACAAGAACTACTGATATTGCACAGTTCAGCATACACTGATATTACACATGAATTTGTCAGTTTTGGTGTGTGTGGTCTACTGGGAGTAGTACTGTTAGTTAATACAATAATGTCATATTTTATATATGCTATATTACACCGAATTGATGCTGTGAAGGCATAACAATTACATTGCAAATGAATATTAGGTTAGAAGAAACAAAATTTGCCCAATTTAACAGATACAGATAATGACATCTCTGTGCACCTCTACAAACCAAAATAGACTGAGGCACCAATGGCAACATCAGCACTCCTCTGCTCTCTCACTATTCCAACCACCAGCACTAATGCAACTCTAACCCCCAAACCTCACACAACTGCAGCAGGTGCTTGTTCTTCTTCCAGGCAGCTTGCCATCTGCAGTTAAAGTGCTCCTCACACTCCTTCACACTTGTTGTTTCCTTTGTCTATGGTCATACTGTACTTTCCACATAACATCAATATAAATTAGTGTGAATAATTTGGTGGTGCTTTAAGTTGGTTAAGCATGAGCTCATACGCACCTTTTCCTTCAGTAGTCCCTGCGGTCCAATGACTTGATCAAAGATGTGTTTTCCTACATGAGCATCAACGGCAGACAGTGGGTCATCCAGCAAGTACACAGCACGGTCACAGTAGACAGCCCTGGCCAGGCTCACCCTCTGCTTCTGACCTCCAGACAAATTCACTCCCTGAACAGAAGAGAGACAGAGATAAAAACAGACAGAAACAAGCCAAGGCTACTTCATCAGCTCAAGACTGTTGTGTGATGTCTACAGTAATGCATGTTTCAAAACTCTACACTGTCAAAATTTCATAAAATTGTCTCTAAAGGCTCTAAAGAGATCATAGGAATCATAACTGACAAAGTCAAAACAATGCAATCTTCTCCTCTGGGGGCTGAAAACAGAGAGGACACCCAGAGATCTCAGGGATGAATCCACCCTCCTGTAGCTTTGACCAAGCCAAGCATGAGGAAGTGAGACAGAACCCCCCAGGGGAAAGCAAAAAAGCTACTAGACATACCTTTGTATGATGTTATTAAGCCTTGCAGCAGCCTAAATTTCATTTTCAATTCATTTCAATTTTTTGTTTTTAGCATTGTAAGCAACTCAAATTTTTGCACAAGAATGTTTGAAACCTAAACACAAATGTGCATTTGAAAAAGCTTAGCCAGTCTAAACAATCAAAACAACATATGTGAAATCATACTGGTATCGGGCTTTTGAAGAATGCATGTAACTTTATGATGTGAATGAATGGCAACCATTAAGCAGGTACTCCTGGTTGTCCCAAAAGCTGCTGTCAGTTATGGAACTTTGATCCCACAAAAGGGTATTAAATGTTGAAAACTTCAATATATATCCTACATTTGTACCACTCTGCAGCTAAATGGACGTGAGTTGATACCTTCTCTCCAATCTCGGTCTCATCTCCTGCAGGAAGGATCTCCAGGTCAGGCTGAAGTGCACATGCCTCCACCACACGCTGATACCAGGACTCTTTCCTCTCCTGACCAAACATTATGTTGTCTTTCAGTGTGGAATTCTGGATCCAGGCCTGCTGGGGAACATAGGCCACCCAACCCTGCAGAGCGACATACACCAACATACACACATTTTAAATTTCATGTGTCATGTCCAGTCCTGCTTCCCAGAGGATGAACCCCTGTGATTCAATGGTCCCACAGTCCATGGGTGTACAGTCTTGTTAACAGTGGCAAGATTTTTTATCATTGGAATGCTGAGTAACACTGTGTGATTCTAACAGATCTTTAATTTGGTATCTTATTCAAATTGTTATAAGCTGCACACATTTTCACTTTTGCACATCCTTTTCAAGCTAATCACATTAAGAGAACTGGAAATGGGAACATCATACAACATCACATCATCACAGCAACGATACCCATCTGAATAGAGAACCAATATGCAGTCAAGTCAGACGACTGCTGTTTTGTGAAAAAATGAAGCACAGAAAGTGTGTCCAGATATATTTTAGACTCAAGAGCTATAACAAAATCACACATCCCATTCTACAAATGTACAGCAGCAGTAATTAGCCTGTAGCTATCCCATGTACTCTAGCCTTGAGGTTGCTGTTACTTTGCCTCTGTGGAACACTTGAAATAAGAGGCAGGGGTCAAGGATGGAGAGACATCAGCCACCTCCCCAGTGCTTCAACCTCTCAAACAGAAGACAGAGAGGGTTATGTCACACTAAACTAAAAATAAATAAATAAATAATAAAGGACTAAAATAATCACAAAAATGTAATGTTAGCGATAAAATTCTGTAAAAAATGTAACATCATTAGCTCAGTATAAGGCAAGCCAGTGTTTGTGGGATGAGCTCGCAGTGATTAAGAAAAGGCCTGTGATGGTAAATGCACTGTATATAAATAGCACTTTTCTAGTCTTAACGACCGCTCAAGACAAGTCAGCATTCACTCATTCACACTGAATGAAAATGAGACTAAAATGTCCCATTTTCTCACAAGACTAGAACTAGTGTCCAAATCAGGTTCTAAATTAACGCTAGTGTTCTCTCTGCATGTTGGTGTGTGTGTAAATTTTCTTGCTTGATTAAATTTGACTCTGAGGTACAGAAAACTTTATGAAGAAGAATTGTAATGGAAAAACTGGATAAAAAACTCAGGATATTACTCCATGTTAGAAAAGTAGTAGACAGAGAGCTTTCAGTGCACTGTTTTGAGTGAATGTTTCACTATGTTAGTGTATTTGTGTGAGAGCGAGAGCAGCCACCTTGACAGCCACAGTTCCTTCGAGTTTTTCCATCTCTCCAAGCAGAGCAGAGAGCAGCGAGGACTTTCCTGAACCCACGTGTCCCACCACGGCCACCAGTGAGCCTTCTGCAATACACACATTCAGCCTGCAAACAAAAGGGAGATTTAACTCTGTTCACTTCCATTTAGGAATAAGCAGGTTCATTTAATCATGAACCTGTCTTTTAAATGAAGTACTGTGCAGTGTGGGCAACCTTGTATTTTGAATCTAAAATTCCTTTTATGTTTTTATCTGTTTAAGTGAATTCACTGAGGTAACCTAAGGAAAGGTGACACTTACTTCTTGAGTGTTGGTGACTCAGTTCTGGACCAGCTGAAAACTCCATCCACTATGGAAATACTGTGTGGGGCTGGGAGGAAGAAAGAGAGATGTGTTAACATACTGTATGCGAAACACCTCCATATACATACATGCTTTGCTTTGAGGGCCTTTCTTCCTCTCTTTTACACACACACACACACACACACACACACACACACACACACACACACGTGGGCACATACACACACACTTGCTGTCTTTATGCTTGTTAGTATAGTTGCTTGTGTAATAGCTGCTTGTGATGCAGTGGAACAATACATGTTTATTGAAGGATTATTGATTGTCGATCTGTATTGCTGGAGTTAAATAAATGCTGTTGTACATTTAAAGATCAGTTGTCAGTGACTATTTGTGCATGCATGTTGTGGTGACAGCTGGTTGTGAGGGTCAGTGCTTGAATTCAACTCTTCACTGTCACCTAAATAAATGTAAAATGGTATTTTAAACATTGAAATTTTAAATAAACTCACAACTTTTTGTCAGATTATATCATTTGGTTATTGGTCGCTGGTGGACCTCTGTTATTATCAATACATATAATTAATTTAATTGATATTAATGCAGTCCTGTCAGATCCCAACAATGGGAATGTATAATTGTGAGAGAAGAGGGAGGTCGCAACAGACGAAGCAACAGAAAGAAAAGCAGAAGAAGAACTCACAGGTTGCTAAAGCTTTGCGTTCCACACTGTCATCCTGCAGCTCCTCATGTGATAGAAACACTCTCAGCCGTGTCAAGGACACACTGGCCTGAGGACAGACAAAGAGGGAGCACCAGGAGTGGGATGTTGATAAGGACCAACAGCTGAAATTGATCACCAATAGTCACCAATGTTGAAATAGGTTAGTTCTGTCCAAAACCATAGACAAATCGTGTAACTCTTCTCCTTCCCTCTCAGTATTATACAGTCATTTCTCTTTTTTTTTGATCCCCTGAGCTTACAGCAGGCTGCCATGCGTGTGCACCATGCACATATCAAAATGGCCACCAGGGTTTTACAACACAATTTATGAAGACAATATGAAGCACAGTAAAGGACTAATTCATCTACCTTACGAATAAATTGTGTAATATTGTCTAACACATAATTTACACATATTAACTTATTCACAATTTTCAGTTTCCTGTACTTCTAATATTTATTTTCATTTTCAAACAGTTGAAGTCTACTGCAGAGAACAGTACCTAAATGGTTTACACATTACACCAACTTTTTTGGAATTAGGGCTATACTGTACTTTTACCTGTAAAATGAGAATGTGACTTGTAGAGAGCCAGACAGACCCAGTTTAAGTGAGGGGAAGGCTTTTCATCTTGACAGTTGACTTCTGTGACGCAAGTCATGTCATGAATCTCTCCATACCTTATTTCTCACTATGAAAATCAAAAATGAAAGGCAAAGCTATCCAGTGGAACATGGGTGACAACTGATCATGCCCACTAACCTGCACCATACTGCTAATGACCATAGGCAGCATGTTGAGAGGAAAACGGAGGATGTTGAACAGTGCAAGTGACACAAAGGCCTTCTGGGCATCGAGCACGTTATGTTCATCGATCAGCACATACACTGTAAAAGTGGACAGGGCAACCTGTACAGTGACCCAGCAGGAGGAAGAGAGATCACAGAGAGACAAAGAGATCTTAATAACACGACAGCTCTCAATTTATTCAGAAAATATGTTCTGATGACATAGGTGTTTATTTGCAATACATCAGATGAATAAATCAATTTTCCCTACAATTGAAGTGCAGCTTGTTTTGCATTTTAGACACTTGTCATTCTGCCATCTTGTCCAATTTGTATAGATGCTGCTGCTATCTTGGGTGTCTGCGCTAGCTGAACAGCATCATGCCAAGTCTAATTGATGGGGTACTGTGTAATTTTGAAAGAAACTATGCACTTAATTTGTACATAGTGGTACATATCTGTCCTTCTGTGCTGGACTTACCAAGAAAGGTGCACAGACCCAGGTGAAGGTGGACACTGAAGCCAGGTAGGCGGCCTTCTTCAAGACCTGTAGCTCACTCTCACGGATTTCCGACACCTTATCCTTAAAGGCCAGCTCCCAGGCATACAGCTTCAACACTTTGATGCCATTCAGCATTTCATTCATAAGCTTAATGCGATTGTCCTTACTCTTCATCTGAGCCACCTGCTCAACACACACACAAAACATTTACAGAAACAAATACAGGCTACACAATGCAGCAAACTGCCGCAATTTAAATGTGGACCCTCAGTGTTCCATCTGTCTATGAATGAAAAGAAAAAGTGCTTTGTTGGATATGCCCTCAGTGTCACTGCGCACATGATGCACAGGTCTTTGAGCCATCTGAACATTGAAAAGGCTGGGAAAGGCCAGGAAGTGGACCTAGTCATGAAGTTTTTATGGCTTTACAGTGTTGTCTGTGTGTAGAAGGCCTACCTGGTAGGTTTTGGTTTTCATGGCGATGACAGCATTAACAGGAACCAACAGAACCATCACAGCCACTCCAGCCAATACGGATGGACCCAGGTTCTGCAAAGCAACAGAATAAAAATAAATATATAAATAAAAACATGTTAAGTAAGCATGTCCACTAACATTGCCACAACTACAGGGTTTCACCACACATGTTGACTGGCAGCGTTTCAGAAGTGTGTTGTCTAGCAGACTGTTCTTCAACACACATACTTCCAATATGGTTTCCAGTTGTTGTGTTTTCAGCAGATTGTGCACTCATGATTGAAGCAGTAACAAATACTTTGCTCTGTTACTTCCTTATACATGCTATACGTCATAGTTACATAAACACATACAGCAACAGAGACAGACTGCTATGTTTCAGCAGCAACAGCTGTTAAGCTTTTCAAAGTTTTCAACTTCAAAATGTTCGACTTATTAGCTGCCCACAAAGTCAAACACAAAATGTAATGGATATTGTTTTAATACCAACCAAGTGTCAAGTACTGAAAATTAGACTTGAATTCCTCTTTGATCAGATATTTTGTCCTAACTTTGTTCATTTCAAAGGATTTTAGTCAAGCAAAGGTCTTACATGCAGTTCTTGTGCTGTCTGCTGTACACTACATTGCCAAAAGTATTGGTTCACCTGCCTTGACTCGCATATGAACTTAAGTGACATCTCATTCTTAATCCATAGGGTTTAATATGACCTTGGTCCACCCTTTGCAGCTATAACAGCTTCAACTGTTCTGGGAAGGCTTTCCACAAGGTTTAGGAGTGTGTTTATGGGAATTTTTGACCATTCTTCCAGAAGCGCATTTGTGAGGTCACACACTGATGTTGGATGAGAAGGCCTGGCTCTCAGTCTCCACTCTAATTCATCCCAAAGGTGTTCTATCGGGTTGAGGTCAGTCAAGTTCATCCACACCAAACTCTCCCATCCATGTCTTTATGGACCTTGCTTTGTGCACTGGTGCACAGTCATGTTGAAACAGGAAGGGGACATCCCCAAACTGTTCCCACAAAGTTGGGAGCATGGAACCAAAATCTCTTGGCATCCTGAAGCATTCAGAGTTCCTTTCACTGGACCTAAGGGGCCAAACCCAGCTCCTGGAAAAACAACCCCACACCATAATCCCCTCTCCACCAAACTTTACACTTGGTACAATGCAGTCAGACAAGTACCGTTCTCCTGGCAACTGCCAAACCCAGACTTGTCCATCAGATCACCAGATGGTGAAGTGCGATTCATAGAGTCCAGTGGCGGTGTGCTTTATACCACTGCATCCGACGCTTTGCATTGCACTTGCTGATGTATGGCTTGGATCCAGCTGCTTGGCCATGGAAACCCATTCCATGAAGCTCTCTACGCACTGTTCTCGAGCTAATCTGAAGGCCACATGAAGTTTGGAGGTCTGTAGCGATTGACTCTGCAGAAAGTTGGTGACCTCTGCACACTATGCGCATCTGCTGACCGAGCTCCGTCATTTTACGTGGCCTACCACTTCGTGTCTGAGTTGCTGTCGTTCCCAGTCGCTTCCACTTTGTTATAATACCACTGACAATTGACTATGAAATATTGAGTGAGGAAATTTCACAACTGGACTTGTTGCACGGGTGGCATCCTATCACAGTACCACGCTGAAATTCACTGAGCTCCTGAGAGCGACCCATTCTTTCACAAATGTTTGTAGAAACAGTCTGTATGCCTTGGTGCTTGTTTTTATACACCTGTGGCCATGGAAGTGATTGGAACACCTGATTTCAATTATTTGGATGGGTGAGTGAATACTTTTGGCAATATAGTGTATCTTAGAATTTTGGCTTGTTTTGTCAAATAAACTAAAAAGGGCAAAGGCAAAACGTCAAATGTTTAAAAAAGGGAAGAAAAAACATGCTTAGGTTGTATTCCTCAAACTAAGGTATCATTGAACATTATTGTTTTAGTATTGCCATTGTTCCATCACTGCAGGATGCAGTTACAAGTGTTCATGTCAACAGTCTAAAATCTGCTCATGTGAGACTACGTTGGCATGGGGATGTTGGTTATGATGGTCAGTTTGGATCTGTATGACAGTCTATAGTTGCTCTGTAATCATACCTGCCAGAGAAAGTAGAGAGCCAGCACCACCTGTAGAGGAGCAGACCATATCATGTTGATGTAGGTGATGAGGTCCATGAAGCGCTGAGCGTCCACCGACATCAGGTTGACAATCTCTCCCACTGTGGATGTGCGGCGTGCTGCGCTACTTATAACCAGTGCCTGAAAGATATGACCCAGTGAGGGAAAAGTCCTACACATGTTTGTGTCCAACTGTAGATTCACATCAAAAGCATGCACACAACTGACCACGGGTACAATTAAACTAGAAATGAAAGAATATTACTCCAAGTTTTAATACACTTTCAATTACTGTTGCAACTTAACACAATATAGTGACGGCTGAATCAATCAAGTAACAACATCATGAAGCACAGCGCAAGTTCAAGCAGGCCACGGAGGTCAAGCTCAGTTCGCATTCTAGCTTCACCTGCTGATGGCTCTATTTAAGCTGTCATAGCCTTACACTCGCTGCTTCCTCTGCAAGCCATTTAAAACCCTCCTCCACCCCAGCTACACCCTTTATGCTATCTCTGACTTAATCAATGTCATTTATGTTGTCACTGATGCCCGCTCTGTTCTCTTCCTATTGGGGGGTCTTTGCTGCTGCTCTCCCTGCTTATGGCCGTTCCATGCAGGCACAAAGAAGAGCAGAGAGGAGCTCTTGCTGCTTCAAGCTTTTCACGAATGTGTGTGAAAGGACAGAGAGGTCGAAGAACAGAGCCATACCGACAAATGTAATTTCTGCAATATCAATAAATATACTTTGACTAAAGACATCCTGGCTGAAATTCAGGTTAAAATGGAGAAAGGCATGAGCACTACTTGGTTTTATTAAGATTTATCCCTTGTTAGTGAGTCTGAGCTCTTATTTTTTCTCTGTTATTCTTTACCGTATTTCTATAGTCTTCATAGATAACAGAAAGAGAAGGTCTATAATCAACTTTAAATAGCATTTAAATTTGCCTGTACCTTCCTGTAGACAGCTCCGATGATGGCAGTGCGCAGACGCATGCCTGAGACAAAGCAGACGTGAAAGTACTTCTGGAGGATGAGTGACTGCACACAGGTACATATGAAGAGCAGAGCGGTATAGAAGTAGCCCTGCCAGGTGGGGGCACTGGAGTTGTTGACGAAGTGGATCAGCAGCCTGGATGAGACACAAGAAGACAGTGAACATTGTGGACATGTTCACATTAAACCATTATGAAATCACCAACCAACTTGTTCATCTGCTTTTCAGAACCATTTCAGACATTTTTAGACCTTATAGTAGGTGAAGGAAAATATTGCTGCTGATTTTGAGACTGTCCACTCTGGGCTTAAGGTCCATGGATTTAGTTACTTCAATAATTAAATTCCAAACAAGGTCTTTGTGTCATCTTTGGGCAGACCAATATAACAGCTGTTTCTCGTCAAACAAAATGAATCTTACTCTTTAACAAGAAGGCATCTCTGTGGGGATCATTTTCATAATACTGTCAGAAACTTAGAACATTATGAGCCTGTTAGTGGCAAAAACAAAGAGAAACGTTTTCAGTGGAACTTCAGAGCAGCCATAATGTACAAGATATGCCTTTCAAAAGCTTGTGGAAACACAAAGAAGGCTAAAGTTGATGGCCTAACGAGGAGAGAGAGGTGCTGAAATAGGCTGGCACTAAATATGAGTCATGACTCATGAATGAGTCAAAGTGGATAACAAAACTGTAGTGCTGAATCACAGAAGTTTTCCAACCAGCTGTTCAATCTAAAAACAGCAGCTGAACCATTCACATCCTTTTTTTCATGGATGGAATTGGACCGGACAGTATTTTAACCATAAATTCTATGCTTTCAGTGAGTCTTGTTGCATTTTTATGAAATTTCTGAGTTTGTTGTCATTGGTGCCCACATGAATAATTATTGTATGCACAGAGGGATGGTGGTCAAGGATGAGAGGGATGAATTGTAATAAGTCCTTAGTTTTAGCACTGGGAAAGCAGAAGGTAATTTCCCTCACTAATTCCACAAACCTAGGTGGAAATGACCCTACCAAGTTCTGCTAACCAAAGAGAGCCACCCTAAACATAGAAGGTAAGCGAGGATATGGTAATTGTTTCAGCATCACCATGGTAACCTCTCCATTGACCTCCCCTGAATGTGTCTACATGGTTCATGGTACAAAAGGGTGGATTCCCTCAGGCCCAGTGCTGCACTTAGAGATCTGATGTGTCCACTGCTGTAAGCTGACTGAGTCCAAGACACTGCACAAGGTCCAGCTGAATTACAGTATACAGAGTGCATGCGTTTGACACAATAGGAGATTTACTAGGATTATTGGGACCTCGATGATTATTATTCATACATTTTGTCTTTGTGTTAGTGGTAATAATAGTGGTACTGATGATGATATGCACCTGTGTGTCCACCACTGTTAAGACATGCCTTAAAAGTCTTCTAAAAGTCTAAACACAGTGAACTCCGAAACTGTTAAACTTCCCCTTAATCAAAATCTATTATCCATCTACTCTTCCTATCTTTCATCCTATGACATCTTATTACTTGGATGAAGATTCTGAGTCCATGAGCGAAGCATTTCATTCACTTGAGGTATTTGCCATTATGTTGTAGTAAATTGAACTTAAAGAGAGTTAACAACCCCTTGGTATACAGTAAATCTGAAAAGAAAAAACCTGCAAGTGCAAGTGACATCATATGAATCCTTACTGTGTTCTGAGTTACAGATTTTGAAAGGTGTGGTACCAAGACAAGTGTAGTAATCACTATAACTAAAAGCATCTGTATCTTACTGATATCTTACGGTAAAAAGATGTTCTTAATGAGATTTTTCTTGTTTCCAATTTGCTGTCAGCAAGCCTAAACAGTTTATTTACCCCTGTAAACTGAATTAAAATGAACTAAGTTATGGATCAATGACTGATAAAATCATTGAGTGCATTCTGAGTTTTTCCATTTATGCACTGTCTAGTGAGTGTTGTTTGTTGTTTTAGGTCTTTTATCCATTTCTAGTCATCTTGAAGCGGTAGATGATTTCATTTTGTTGGAGCATGATCAAAATGGGGGTAAACTGTGATTACAAAAATCATTTGGATATGAAGAAATGTATGAGTATGCATTGTCATGGTCCTTCACCCTTGGCATACTTTGTGTGAGGAGGGTCATGCTATCTGGTAAAAACGCTGAAGACCTTGGTGATGCTTCATCTTCATAATAAGCATGGATAAGAACTGGTCTTTGTTGTTAGTCACAGACACTGTGTCTACTCCTCAGTTATGGTGTGATTTCATACAAAGCTGAGACAACTGTAAGAAGAACTTAAGATTTTAGTAGGACTGTATCCGTGCATTTTTCTTTGGATGGAAGCTGCACATATGTAAACCCCAGATGCATCAATGAAACATTTTCATTACATACAATTCAAATAATGTTACACAGCTATTGTATCCTACTGAACGATCTACTGCATGTCTTTGAGAAAAACTGAGGCTTCTCACCGGAGGATCTCAGGGCCAACGAACATGAGAATGTCCTGGATGATTTTGTACAGGCAGGAAATGAGGAAGTAGGGCCCAAAGGTCAGGCAGAGTGCCCAGAACAGGGATGCCTCCTTTGTCTTCTGGGGGGGTTTTACAATCAAGATTTCAGACTCTTCCACAGCTTGGCCCTGTTTGCCCTCACTATGTAGGACCCGCTTGGGGGAATACAAAGTTTTCTGCTCTGTCCTGGGAAGAGAGAATGGAAGGAAAAGCAGACTGCTTAAATGAAATGTTATAAATAAAGTACAATAGTTTACTGAGAGGAGAATCAGAAATTAGTTGTTTTTCCACACAAAATCTCAGTGTGACTGAAATTTTTGTGTTACATTTACATTCAAATTACAGTTTGGTTGAGACTTCAGACAGCAACTACTTGCAAACACGTAATCAGCACCTATACTTTTCTTTTAAATTAATGCATGTAGTTTTTTGTTTCTTCTTTGTATTTGATAGTCATTTGCTCACAGTACTGTCCAAAGGACAGCAAAATACTGACGTTCCCATATACATCAAATCTGGTGGGTATCTAGCAGGTGCAGTTTTAGCAAGTTAACAATAGTGAACACTTCTCTGCTGTACTGAGCTCCTGACCTTTTGACCTTTTGGCACTCTGTGATCCAGCGATGCACCAGCTGTGGAACCACTCTCTGGGAGCAGTCCTCAGCGTTAAGAGACCACAGGTCCCTTTCCTCCAGTGGGCGCTTGTAGCCTGTCACCATCATCCTGGTCGTGGGAAGCAGAGAAGCATTTAAGTCTAGTAATAACACAAAGAATTTAAAAGTGCCAGCTGAGACACACACAGGACTGCCATGACTCGCCACAGGAAAAGACATTCGAAAGACCAAAGGTCACAAATGCTGATATGATGGTAATGCTCTGTCACATGATGTAGGTACACAACACAACCCAAACATTTCCAGGCAGTTTGGCACTCATTTTCAAATGAACAGCTGTGTACCTTATTATGCATCCGCTGTCTCACAGGCACATTTGGTGAACCCATGACCAAACTGTAATGCCATATATTTTTTTTCACTGGTTAATAAGAAACAGGACATCTCAATTTTCACTTTGAACCCTCTTTGTAGAATTAGAATAAAACCAAAATCAGAACAATATAGACAAATCCAGTGAATTAGGTGGAAATAAACAACCTGTACAACAATGTTGCAGCGTATGTAAAAGCTAAGTTAGACAAAAAAGTGGAGATTAGATATCTGTCTCTTCAAGAATCTGGTACTGTCTATTTCAATAGCAGAGGCCTTATTACATTCTGTGGCATTTTGTTTTTCAGAATTTTTCACGTCTGTCTAAAAAAAATTATCACACGTCATGTCATTGAAACAGGTCTTGGTTGCTGTAATCATTCCACATGTTCATACTTGCCATTAAAATATCCCTTTCTAACATGGGACAAAATGCACAGTCCTAGTTCTGTGCAAAAATATATTCCACAGTATATCTGAAGTTAGTAGGACAAATCCAGTGGAGATCTCCCAAACTGATAATCTGTTCAGTTCAGAATGCCTTCTTTGTGTTTCATCATCTGCTTACCTAGTGATCCACCAGAAGGTTATTCTGGAGAGGAAAGAAGCTCCAGGCTCAGGGCAGGGGTTCTGAAGACAAAAACATTTTAGTTAGACCAAAAAGATCTTCCTGCTACTGAGGTACTGACCTGAGGATGAGGTTTTAATTCAGCATTTACAAGGTGCACACAGAGTATATGTATCAGTTGTCAATCCATTTCAAATTGCTGATTATTGTCTAGAAGACTTAGAGACTTAGACTTTACTTTAAAGATCCCAATTTGGGAAATTCTTTTGCTGCAGCAGAAGGTTAAACATACACATAAACATAAAATATATACATTAAAGAAGAATAAGGATGAGAATAAAAGTGAGTGACAGGAATAAGAAGAGAAAATGAAGAGAAATGAAAAAGAGAGAAGCAGAGAGAGGAGGAGAAGGATTTATAGAGTAAGGCTGTCTCACCGAGTCTTTTACAGCCTGGGAGAAGAGAGGCGGCTGGTCTGTCAGGCAGGATAGGAACAGAGCAACTAGCAGCAGAGCATAGTAGATATAGAAGGTGGTGTACCTCCACACACACAGCGTCAATTGCTAAAAATAAAAAATAAAAACAATGTTAGTGGTATATTGGCTATGAAACTGTCTCTTCTGCAGTTAAGTGATTTTAAGGTATTGAGATATCCAGATGTTTATTAATCCAAACTTAGTTCAGCTCTGCTTGTTGAGAACTAACCTGGTCCAGGGCCTGGAGGATCTTGGACCTGAAGATAACTGTGGCACACAGTAGTGCCACCAGCCAGTAGATCAGCATTACTCCAGATGACTGAACCCCTTTCATCCGTTCATACTGGATTAACAGGGTGGCCAGCAACTGCAGCACGCACGCACGCACGCGCACACACACACACACACACACACACACACACACACACACACACACACACACACACACACACACACACACACACACACACACACGTTTACTTGGCATGACATAGAAATATTGCTTGAAACAAACACACCTCTGTTACTTCATGTAGTGCTACAAAGAGAAAGTGGGTACACTGTGTTGACTATAGTCCAGCTGACATCTGGTTCATCTCATCTCAGATAAAGTTTGAAAACGATTTCTTGACAGGCTGAGTTTGTTTGAGTTTTGGTTGAGGCCCAACCACCTTTTTCACAAGCTCAAAATGTTTTTAGCGGTTCACTTCACTGTGTTAAAAGACTGTACCTCATCTTCAATGCGCTGGATACATAACATATCCCAGCAGGCCTAGCAATGCATTGAGATTCCATTGGAAGAAATGGAGGAAATAGCTGGAAAGAGAACGCTAAAGTACTTGGTTTAACCTGCTGCTATGGACCTGGACTTGGATGATGTCAGAAAATGAATAGCAGAATGGACTGTAAACCTTTTAACAGTCCCACGGTTGGTGGACTGCATTCAATTTAATTTCTGCAGATAGTCACAGATTAGGTCCAAACCTTTTTTGCACTGTTGTCAAGGTGCAAATAAAGATCATCGAATCCTGAAATCCTGTTTGACAGTTATGTGTATTTGCTTTGAGCTGCACACAAGAACCTTGGACAGTTCTTGCCAATTCATGATCTTTACTGTGTGTAAACAAACTACACTTAAAGGAAGTAAACAGATGTCACTTCTTAAAGCTTGATGGCAATGCAAATAAAATTAAAACAAAATAAATTCAACTCCAATATACAGAAAATAAAAACTGAAACTCAGATAAAACAAACTTAGTTAAATGACTAAAACTACACTAAGAAAATATAAAACACTAAAATGAGTAAACAAAAAAATTTAAATAAATCCAAACTAAAATTTGCTCAGCCCAGTGACACATTTCTCATTGTAACACCCCATCTATATAAATGACAAAGATAAACTCTCACCATGGTGAGGCCAAGCAGGGTTGGACTGACTAGGTGGACGGGTGCAGGGACACTGTTGCCATGACTTCTTTCCCAGAAAGTATAGAAAACATCTGACCAGCAGAAAATCCACAGTAAAAGGCCAACAGCCTGTGGGAAGAAGAACAGCTCAGTTACATCTTCTTATGGTGTTATAACTGCAAAGGATATGTGATAATGTGATATAGAATTATTTTACATGTATTCAGCCTCATTTCAATATGCAGAAATGTTACAGAACATTATTGAAATGACAGGAAGTGCAATAAAAAATAATAATAATTATGTAATCCTCTGGTTGCATGTTATTTTGAGGAAAATATGTTATTAACACAATACACTCAAATTCAATTATAAAACGAAATATTTGACTTACATGCACACTGCTACTCTGGATCATATTCAGAAAATGTTTAAAGATGAAATTATTAACTGGTCACAGTGTTTTGAGAGAGGCCAGTGGACTGTGTTTGACAGCTGACACCGTCTTAGGGTCTCCATGAAACCTCTTTCACTGAATTTTGGATTTAATTATAATAATCATCCACTCCGCCATGCATTATGTTGTCAGTGTGGACTCCCTTGACTGCCAACACCCTTTTTTAACTAACTCAGGTCCAACCTTAGTGCGTGAATATTTATTTTTATATTGTATTTCATTTCACCAGGATAATCCACTCGGTATCAATACAGACAATGATAAAACAGGTCTACATGCTTCAGGTGACCTTCATGCATGAGTAATGTCTGAAGCAGGTCTGATGCTGACCAGCGTTGACGTGAATAAGTTCCTCAGCAGCGTTGCCATCCACAAACCTCACTGGTTAGACTCTGAGGTATAACATTACAGCTTCTCACAGATATTAGGACATTAATCAATCTAGTGATATCTGAAAAACCATTTAACAAAATCCCTGAAAAGAGAGAGACAAAATGCTTACACTTGGACAAGCAAGAAAGGAAACAATAGCATGCAAAAGTTTGGGCATCCATGGTCAAATTTTCCTTTACTGTGAATAGCTCAGTGACTAAAACATGGCCTGATTTCCAAACATAAAGTTTAAGATGACACATTTCTTTAATATTTCAAGTGAGATGACATTTCTATTTCAATCTTTAACTGTTTTAAGAGATTAAAAATGGAAAAAGGGCCAGAAGCAAAAGATTAAGCACTCTGCATGGTCAGTACTTAGCAACACCCTCTCTAGCAGGTATCACAGCTTGTCCTTTCAAAAGCTCTGTGAGATTCTGTCTTGTATGGTCAAAAAAACTTGGGAAACCTCCTACCCCCACACCTTTCAAATTGGAATTAGGGGGCCTGTGTAAGACAATTTCTGTAACTTTCAGAAACTTACAAACTGGCATTAACCCCCACTTCACACATCGACTGGTCAACTGTGTGGAGGAAAGAGAGGAGCTAGGGTTTGAACTCCTATCTCAGCTCTCTTTTTCATTTGTCATACAACTATTTCTTTTGCTTTTTATGTGAATTGGACACTAAGCAGAAATAATAAAACAAAGAATATGTGACACTTGCACAATTAGAAAAATGACTAAAGAAATCAAGGGTAACTCACAGTTTTGGCTTTGTTGAGGTGATTCATACAAATGTAACCATGGTCATGGCTGCGGAGGTAGATGAGGTAAATGGGGGCACACATCCACAGGTATAGGCATGGCAGCCACACCAGGACAGTGTTCTGGAAGCACTGGGTGAAGTCTGGGTTAGCAGTGTACCATGTACGGTTCCAATCCTGTAGTGGAAAGAAGAAAGAAGAGGATAAAGCCAAAAAGCCTGCGTCGTACCTCATATTAACCTTTTAACCTTTTAAATAGGTGAATAGTGAAACAATGCTCCTTAGGTTGATGCCAAGTTACCGTTTGAAACGGCAATGTTCTATTTTGGCAACTAGGCTGAAAGGAACACCAAAAAGACATTCACATACAGTCAAGGAAGAAATAATTAGACCATCCTTGTTTTCTTCAGTTTGTTGTTCATTTTAATGCCTGGTACAACTAAAGGTACATTTGTTTGGACAAATATAATGATAACAACAAAAATAGCTCATAAGAGTTTAATTTAAGAGCTGATATCTAGCCATTTTCCATGGTTTTCAAAATCACTTAAGTTCTTACATCAATAGCTATGGCACTGTACTGTTTTTTCTCATGAAAAATGGAAAACAGTGCAGCCAGTTTTATTTGTTATAGTATACCACTCTCCTGGTCCTTACTCTGAATTTATAGCTGAGTTCTCTGAGTTTCTATCAGGTTTAGTCCTTAAAGCAGATAAAGTTATTATTGTAGGTGACTTTAATGTACATGTCGATGTTGATAATGACACCCTTAGCACTGCGTTTATCTCAGTATTAGACTCAGTTGGCTTCCGTCAGAATGTACATGAACCGATTCACTGTTTTAACCACACCCTCGACCTTGTTCTGACATTGGAAATTGAAATTGAATACTTAATAGTCTCCTCACAGAATCCTTTTATCGGACCATCATTTAATAACTTTTGAATTCATATTACCAGACCACCCGCCAGTAGGCAAAAATTCTTCTACCTGACTCCTGTCTGATAGTGCTGTAGCTAAATTTAAGGATATGATCCCATCAGCATTTAATTCAATGCCATGTCAATACAACAGAGGATTCCTATGCTAACCTTTGTCCCTCCCAAATTGACTACCTGCTTGATAGTGCTACAGGTTCACTACGTATGACACTTGACTCTGTTGCTCCCCTAAAAAAGAAGATAATAAAACAGAGGAGGTTAGCTCCATGGTATACCCCTCAAACCCATAAATTAAAGCAAACTTCACGAAAAGTAGAAAGGAAATGGCGTGCTACCAACTTGGAAGAATTTCGGTTCACCTGGCAAGATAAGGAATAAGCCCTCCGCAGTGCCAGGGCAGCCTATTACTCTGCACTAATAGAGGAAAATAAGAGCAATCCCAGGTTTCTCTTCAGCATTGTAGCCAGGCTGACAGAGAGCCATAATTCTGTTGAACCATGTTTTCCTTTAGCTCTGAACAGTAATGACTTCATGAGCTTCTTTAATGATAAAATTACTACTATTAGAGACAGAATTCATCAGCTCCTGCCGTCAACAGGTACTGCTTTGTCGTCAAACACAGAAACTGTAGAAACTGTTATTCAACCTGTCGCAGTTTTAGACTGTTTTACATCTGTTGACCTTCACCATCTAATTTCAATAATTTCATCGTCAAAATCATCAACCTGTATTTTAGACCCCATCCTGACTAAGCTGCTTAAAGAAGTTTTACCTTTAATTGACTCTTCCCTATTAGACATGATCAATCTGTCTTTATCAACAGACTACATAACACAGTTCTTTAAAGTAGCTGTAATAAAACCTCTTCTTAAAAAGCCAACTCTTGATTCAGGGGTTTTAGCCAACTATAGACTAATATCCAACCTTCCCTTTTTATCTAAAAAACTCTTGAGAAAGCAGTTGTTAATAAGCTGTGCGACTTTCTACACAAAAATAGTTTATTTGAGGATTTCCAGTCATGATTTAGAGTGCATCATAGCACAGAGACAGCACTGGTTAAAGTTACAAATGACCTTCTAATTGCATCTGATAAAGGATTTGTCTCTCTACTAGTCTTATTGGATCTTAGTGCTGCATTTGACACCATCGACCATGGTATCCTATTGCAGAGACTGGAACACTTCATTGGCATTAAGGGAACTGCGCTAAGCTGGTTTAAATCCTACTTGTCATATCGCTCTCATTTTGTACACGTTAATGACGACACCTGTGTGCTTGCTAAAGTCAGCTACGGAGTTCCGCAGGGTTCTGTGCTTGGACCAATTCTATTCACCTTATATATGCTTCCTTTAGGGAAGATTATCAGGAAGCACTCAATAAATTTTCATTGCTATGTAGATGATACCCAGCTATATTTATCAATGAAGCCAGAAGAAACCAGTCAGTTAACTAGACTACAAGCGTGTCTTCAAGACATAAAGACCTGGATGACCTGCAATTTTCTGATGATTTCTGATTTCTGATTTCACCTTCATAACATTGCAAAAATCAGGCATATTGTCTCAAAATGATGCAGAAAAACTAGTCCATGCATTGGTAACTTCCAGGCTAGATTATTGCAATTCCTTACTATCAGCTGCCCAAATTCATTGCTGAATATTCTCCAGTTGCTCCAGAACACTGCAGCACGTGTTCTGACAAAAACGAGGAAGAGAGATCATATTTCTCCAATATTACCCATCCTGCACTGGCTCCCTGTAAAGTTTAGAATAGAATTTAAGAATTCCTCCTTACTTACGAAGCCATAAATGGCCAGGCACCTTCTTATCTTAAAGAGCTCATTGTACTTTATTACCCCACTCAAACACTGCGTTCCCAGAATGCAGGCCTATTTATGGTTGGTCTCAAAAAGCAGAACAGGAGCCAGAGCATTTAGCTATCAAGCTCCTCTCCTGTGGAACCATCTTCCAATCTTTGTCCGGGAGGCAGTCACTGTCTCTACATTTAAGAGTAAGCTTAAAACTTTCCTTTTTGATAAAGTTTATAGTTAGGACTGGCTCAGGCTTGTCCTGGACCAGCCCCTAGTTACGCTGCTAAAGCATTAGACTGTCGGGGGACCTCCAAAGGTACACCAAGCTCCTCTGTCCTTCTCTCCCACTCCATCTGCACGTTTTCATGTCCTACCACGGCGTATTACTAACTTAGCTCCTTCCCCAGAGTCTCTGTGCTTTGTCGTCTCGCAGGTTCCCATGGACAGTGGCTGAATCTGGATTGTGGATTACAGCTACGTCTCCTGCCATGGCCCTGCCTGACATCCACTGCAACTGCTACTACTGTTATTACATCCACTGTCATTGTTACTGTGATTGCTTTTCTGTCTCTCTCTCTCTCTGACAGCATTTCTGTCTGTCTCACTCTTTCTCTCTTGTTCTCCTTCTCTCACCCAACCAGTCGAGGCAGATGGCCGCCCATCCAGAGCCTGGTTCTGCCTGAGGTTTCTGCCTATTAAAAGGAAGTTTTTCCTTGCTGCTGTCGCCAAGTGCTTGCTCATGAGGAAATTGTTGGGTCGCTGTAGATAAAAGAGCTCGGCCTGTACCAGCTCTATATGGAAAGTGTCCTGAGACAACTTTTGGCGCTATACAAATAAAATTGAACTGAATTGAATTACTGCCAAAAACAGTGCTTTTAGGCATTCCAAGTTCTCTTTTCTGTCTGTTAGTCACATGATTGCATAACCATTGTTTTTGATGACTACAGCCATGTGTCTTGGCATGCTCTCCACCAGCTTCTGACATTGTTCTGCTGTCACAGCAGCCTATTCCTGTTGCAAAAATTCACACAAATTTGCTTTGTTTTTGGGCTTGTGCTTCTCCATTTTGAGTTTGATGATGTTCCACAGGTTTTCAATTGGATTTAGATCTGGTGAATGAGCAGGCCAAGGCATGGTTCGAATGTTCTGGTTCTCCATCCAGGCTTTAACTGACCTTGCCATGTGGCAAGGGGCATTGTCTTGTTGGAAAATCCAGTCATTCGAGGCAGGAAAGAGTTTATCAGCTGATGGAAGAAGACTGTTTTCAATTCATTCACCTATCACACAATTGCATTTGCACTGTTCCACACATACTGAAACAACCCCAGATCATCACCGATCCACCCCCATGTTTTACTGTAGGGGCAAGACAGTCTGGTTTGTAGGCTTCTCCAGGCTTCCTCTAAACCAGTAAGTTGGCTAGAGTGTAGAGTTGGGCGGTATCCAAATTTTGATACTGTCAAACCTTCACCACATTTTCCCGGGGTATACGGTATTACCGTGACTAATTAAAAATCACTTTGCAGGGCAGCGTGACATGCGCGCAGTTCAGACGGTCAATGCTCACGCTAAGAAGCACCAATCCTAACTTGTAGCATACCAGAATGATGGGGAGAAACTCAGCTAAAAGCCTCTACCAAGCATGGCCACCCAAACGAAACATAATTCACACCCCAAGAAATTATATGTGCATGTAACAAAAACACGAGAAATAGTGCACGTCAAAGGTACTGCATCTGCTGATTTCACCACTTCATGCAAACCACAAAAGCCCTGTATCATATGAAAGCTGAGAGTCTGATGATCACGAAGATGTCTGCCTCCTCACTGTGCGACGAAAACTCTGCGAGCTAGCAGCCAAAGAGTAGCAGAAAAAACGTTGCTAAATCATAAAGTGGTCAAAAGTTATATTCCAGCCCGAAAAAATGCTGCTAATGTCTCCTCCTATGACTCTGCATTGGTTTGAGATCAATCACGAAGGTCCTGGTTGTTTAAATAAAGAGGAGAGGGTTTCTACAATGGAGGAAGCGCTCTTCATGCAATAACCTATCTCTGGGGTTACTTCCTTCTGGATCATTATTGGTGTTTCTATGGTGAATTTGGATGGGTCGCTGAGCCACTGACCGGCGTAACCACGCAGTTAGTTTCATTGCTCGTCTCATGAATAAGCAGAGCGCTCACAGAGGACTCTGCTGAGCAGCCCTAAGTGTTATTATTATTATATTGCATTTCGTCCTTTTATTAGAGCTAAGAACAATAGCAAGCAGATAAAATGCTAAAAAAGGGTTTTCAACAGAGGAGTTTCTCCGTATATTTGGACGAGACAATGGTACTCTGCCCAGATGCGCCTAAATGAGTGCCTGGACATACCTGTGTTAAAACATCTGTAAAACCTTTTTCACCTTTTTCTCGAGTAAAAATTCAACCAGATACATTGAACGGAGTGACCTGTCCCCAGCTTCCAATGGTAAATGGACTGCATTTATACGGCACTTTTCTAGTCTGTTTTGATCACTCAAAGCACTCGACAACATCAGCCACATTCACCCATTCACACACATACCGATGACACGGCATCAGGAGCAATTTGGGGTTCAGTATCTTGCCCATGGACACTTCGACATGTTGAGTGGAGGAGCCAGGGATTGAACCATCAACTTTCTAATTGGTGGATGACCTACCTCCTAAGCCACAGCTTCCCCAGCTGTGACAAACATTGTATCTTAGCTCTCTGTGGATGAACCAGCTTGCTCACCTCACAAGCGGGAGGAGGAGCACTACCATAAACTGCTGGGAATACCATCTCCTCTGAGAAGCACTCTTAAGTGACATTTCAGCAGTCATGTGACTTTTACGTCTCAGGTCATGTGCTGATCATATCACTTCTTTGTGTGTATTTTACACCCGAGTTACTTCCAGTCACTTTTTATTACTGATGATGGTGTTTGGTAGAACATCTTGTTGACAGTTCTTTTTAAAGGTCCCATGAATTTAACAAACCTTTTTAACAACTGGCATACACAGCGATCACATTACCCACTTAATAGAGCTGGTGACACGGTATGACCCTACTTGAAATGTTCAGGTTGTAAATCTAAAGCAATGAGCCAAAAGAGGTTGACAAAAGTCTCTAAGGCAGCAGAGTTGGGTGAACTAATTCAATGTTCTTATCAAAAATATTGATGAATGCAGGTGTACTGCAGGTGTAATGTAGGTGTGTATGAAATTATGGCACAAGATACTCCCAAAAATACAGTGCATAAAATGTGTAGGTTGACATGAAGTGTTATACTGGGTAAGAAATTCAAAGTCCAAGTAACTGAAAACGTCACAGTTTCTCTGAGGTCTTGTTCCATCTTCAGATAGCAGCTGGAACATGTCTGAGCCGGGATAAAAGCTGGAATGGCTGGTGGGACTGTAACTAAGCAGTGGTACTCAACTGTAGCAGCACTCTAATAACAACATTGACTGTCCAAAATCTATCGCAGTGTCTCAACAAGGTTAGCCAACCAGGGCTATATGGCATCTCGGGAGAGTGGGAACGTAGTAATAAGTGAAGTACAAGCGAATGGTGGTGGACAGGAATGATACACTGAGGTCACTGAGACATACACCAGCCTCAAAGCCCTTTTCCCATTCTACCACAAGGACATGACATGAGTTGCATGAGGGAAGCTTTTTAATGGGTGACATCTTGGCAATGTCTTAATTGTACAATGATTGTTGATACACACCCAAAGGCACCACAGTGCAGTGTGTGCTCAGTATGAAGACAACATGCCGACACTGGTCTGGGAAAGTTCTACCTGCAAGTGCTTAAGCCAGTTCATGAGTGTCGTCAGAGCAAATCTTGCCCCAACAACAGACCCGGTACCCTGTGGACTGGGAGGGTGTGTCTTGGTTGAGGTTGGATATTGCAAAGTCCTGGCTGAGGTATGCAGTACTATCAGGTATACTGATCTGTACTGGCACAGAACTACATTAATGTCTATGTTATTTTTACAGATGACCTATCCAAGCTGTGTTGGGCGAGGACAGCTCAGGGCTGTGGGTAATAATACTAATTAAACATACCAACGTTGGACTGGAACACTGGGATGCACCTTGGAAAGGTTACCTCAGCATCACTGTGTGAATGGTAACTGGTGGACTGTATTCATATAGCGCTTTTCTAGTCTTAACAACCACTCAAAGCACTTTTACAACACTGTCAGCATTCAACCACTCACACACACACATTCGTTCACTGGTGGCCATGTGCCACCTGCTCATGATGAGCATTGACCATTCACAAACACACTCACACACCGATGACACAGAATCAGGAGCAATGTGGGGTTCATTATCTGGACACTTCGACATGCAGACTGCAGGGGCCAGTGATTGAACCACTGACCCTCTATAAGTGATGGACCGCTCTACCTCCTGAGCCACAGCCAATACTGAAAACATGTATTTGAATTTATCTTGCTTGCATGTCTTTTGCCTTAACACTTTTTTGTAGGACACTGGAGTAGCTGAAGGAACATAAGAACACAATAACTTCACACAGAAAAGACCACAGGCCACACCCAGAGTTTGATACACATTGCTATTCAATTTTAATAAATAAACTGTTACTGACGGATTAAGTTTTAACTACTTCACCCTACTCTGGATGAAGGACATGAGGATGTGAAAATGCTTGAGTCAAAGGTCAGCTCTTTCTGTTTCCCTTTCAGATTGAGTGCACTACATGCAGTCCATGGTACCACACATCCTGTGTGGGTGGACCCGGTACAGAGGGAGCCTATTCTTGCAATACATGTATGATATAAATTCTAAAAATTATTAATTATCATTACTGTTGTATTGCTTTCTTACTCAGTAATGAGTAAGTTTGCAATGCATTTTAAAACTTGAATTTTATCAGTGTTTATATAAACATGTAAGATTCTTACCGTTTTTTTTAATTCAAAAGAGCATGTTGCCTATTCTGCATTTGGTTTTGGTGGGTCAGGCGGGCAGTACTGCCAGAACACAGGGTGAAGCTATGTATTATATTGTAAAGCACTATATTCCATGGCCAACTTCTAATATGCATTACCAAAGTTGGCTCACATTTCAGATGCTTCAGGGTTTTATTGCTAAACGTTAACATACGTGAATGTCACAGTATTTGCACTGGGTGCGTGGTCTCCTGTCTCTCCTCTTTGCTGGATGTCTCAGTAGCAGATGATCGGGGCACATTCTGTGGTTCGACTCAAGCACAAAACGAATGATCGAAGAAGGCTAACTTCCATATATTGTTGTCAAGTGTTTAAAATTCACAGACAAATGAATGTGTCAGCGGAAGTAATCAGAATGTTTATTTCTTGCTTAGCCAAAAATGGGTCCTCAACAGCCACGCCGACGAAACGCCTGCCTGACGCACGCATGAACCGGCAGAAATACACATTTATCCGACACGCCGGTAGCTAATAACACCTGGACAGACTTTATAGATAAAGAAATATACATGAAAACCGTGAAAATACACTCACCCAAAATGGATCAGAACTGTCCTGACTGCAGAACTTGTCAAACCCCATTGGCCACGACATAATGGATGTTCAGGTCCTGTTCTTAGAGCCCAGCTTTGGTTTTATAACGTGGCTGAGCACGCAGCGCGAGAGGTTGTTGTTGTTTCTTCTTCTTCTTCTTCTTCTTCTTCTTCTTCTTCTTCTTCTGCTTCTTGCAGTTCCTCTTCTTCGTCTTCCAATGCCGGGTTTCAAACAGCTTTTGCGTGTTTTGCCGACACCTTCTGGATTGGAGGGTCAATGGTAAAATAGCACTGTTGCCCACATCACCTGAAACACAATGCCATGCGTTTCCTTCGGAGCGCAATTTTAAATATCTGCCTCTCTTATAATTAGGTAGATAATTAGGACAGTATAAAAATACATACTCCACCATCTCCTGTAGACCACAATGACCACAGCTACCCATATTATGCTTATCGATTATGTTTAATGAAATGTTCAGACCAGTGTCAACAAACTTCATCCTTCAAATAATGTCATCCTCCTTTCTATTTCAGAATCACAATCAAAATCATTCTGTGGTATGAATGCTGCACTTTTTTTATTGGTAAAAATTATAACATTGTAAGATGTTTTATCATTTATAGTAGTTTTCAAATTAAATAGTCTTCATGTGTGCATATACAAGGAATCTGACTCCAGTTTAAACACAGCACTCAATGCACTTGCGTAGGAAAAAGACATGCAAAAGACTAAACAATAAGTTAAAGTGTGCAAAAATATAAAATATACAATGAACAATATATACAAGTAATAGTGAGGGCATAAACAATATGTACAATGAAATTTACAATGTGTGTTGATGGTGACAGTGAATGATGGTACATATAAAAAACTGTGTATTAACGGATTATAATAAGCCAGTCAGTGGATGTTTTGGTGTCAGAGGGTTACTGACACTGTATGACTGCTCAAGGTGATAGCTTGTGGGATGAAACTGTTTTTACGTTGGGTCCTTCCTACTTTCCTTCTCCAAACAGTGGAAATTTTGGACATTCTGGTGAAAGGTGCACTCATCTTTGCTCACGGACTCTGCGCTGCAGCTGGCTGGCTTCCAACTTCACCGCACGGACAGAGACACGGAACTTTCCGGCAAAACTAAAGGTGGAGGAATCTGTTTCTACATCGACAGTGGTTGGTGCAACGACGTGACAGTGATCCAGCAGCACTGTTCTCCTGACCTGGAATCTTTCATTATTAACTGTAAACCTTTTTATTCACCCCGTGAGTTTGCTTCATTCATTCTGGTCGGCGTTTACATCCCGCCGCAGGCCAACGTGCAGGACGCACAGTGCGTGCTCACCAACCAGATACTGTGTGTGGAGCAGACCAACCCGGACTCTTTAGTTATTGTCCTTGGCGACTTTAACAAAGGTAACCTCACCCACGAACTCCCTAAATACAGACAGTTTATTAAATGCCTGACCAGAGAGGAAAATATTCTGGATCACTGTTAACCCACTGTCAGGGATGCTTATCACGTCCCCCGCGCTGCACCCGGCCACTCTGACCACATCATGGTCCACCTGATTCCTGCGTACAGGCAGAAACTAAAGCTCTGCAAACCTGTAGTGAGGACATCAAGGAAGAGAACCAGTGAGGCTGTGGAGGATCTCCAGGCGTGTTTCGACTCTACTGACTGGGATGTGTTCAGGACTGCTACCAACAGTCTGGATGAGTACACGGAGGCTGTGACGTCCTACATCAGCTTCTGTGAGGACTGCTGTGTTCCATCACACACCAGGGTGAGTTACAACAATGACAAACCCTGGTTCACAGCCAAACTCAGAAAGCTAAGGTTGGCAAAGGAAGAGGCCTTCAGGAGTGGGGACAAAGACAGATTCAGAGAGTCAAAGTACAAGTTTAGCAAGGCAGTGAAAGAGGCTAAACGACTGTACTCTGAGAAGCTCCAACACCACTTCTCAGCTAACGACTCTGTGTCTGTCTGGAAAGGACTCAGGCAGATCACAAACTACAAGCCTACAGCTCCCCACTCCATCAACGATCGACGCCTAGCCAACGACCTGAACGAGTTCTACTGCCACTTTGAGAGACAAAGGGACAGTCCAGCAACCATCCCCCACGACACCTCCCAACAGCTCCAGCTCCAGTCACCTCCACCAATTCCCACCTTAAAGGACCCCCCCACCCACCTCAGTGACGACTCTTTCCATTCATGAGAGGGACGTCAACAAACTCTTCAGGAGACAGAACCCCTGGAAAGCAGCTGGACCAGATTCTGTCTCCCCATCCGCCTTGAAGCACTGTGCTGATCAGCTGTCTCCAGTGTTCATAGACATTTTTAACACCTCACTGGAGACATGTCACGTGCCAGCCTGCTTCAAGTCCTCCACCATCATCCTAGTTCCCAAGAAGCCAAGGACCACAGGACTTAATGACTTCAGACCCGTCGCCCTGACCTCTGTGGTCATGAAGTCCTTTGAGCACCTTGTGCTCTCACACCTCAAAGCCATCACCGACCCTCTCCTGGACCCCCTGCAGTTTGCCTACAGAGCCAACAGGTCTGTAGATGATGCAGTCAACTTGGCTCTCCACCTCATCCTCCAACACCTGGACTCCGCAGGAACTAGGCTAGGATCCTGTTTGTGGATTTCAGCTCTGCCTTTAACACCATCATCCCAATTCTGCTTCAGGAGAAGCTCTTACAGCTGAGCGTGCCTGACCCCACCTGCAGGTGGATTACAGACTTCCTGTCGGACAGGAAACAGTGCGTGAAGCTGGGGAAACACGTCTCCAACGCAAAGACCATCAGCACCGGATCCCCTCAGGGCTGCATTCTTTCTCCTCTGCTCTTCTCCCTGTACAGGAACAGCTGCACCTCCAGTCACCAGTCTGTCAAGCTCCTGAAGTTTGCGGACGACACCACCCTCATTGGACTCATCTCTGATGGCGACGAGTCCGCCTACAGGTGGGAGGTTGACCATCTGGTGACTTGGTGCAACCAGAACAACCTTGAGCTCAACGCTCTAAAGACAGTGGAAATGGTTGTGGACTACAGGAAGAACTCAGCCCCACCTGACCCCATCACTTTGTGTGACTCCACTATTGACACTGTGGTGTCTTTCCGCTTCCTGGGAACTATCATCTCCCAGGACCTCAAGTGGGAGCTGAACATCAGCTCCCTCATCAAGAAAGCACAGCAGAGGATGTACTTCCTGCGGCAGCTGAAGAAATTCAGTGTGCCAAAGACAATGATGGTGCACTTCTACACAGCCATAATTGAGTCCATCCTCTCCTCTTCCATCACCATCTGGTACGCTGCTGCCACTGCCAAATGAAGGCAGACTGCAGCGTGTCATTCGGTCTGCAGAGAAGGTGATTGGCTGCAATCTCACGTCTCTCCAGGACCTGTACGCCTCCAGGACCCTGAGGCGATAATGAGAAAAAAATAAACAGCGGCTTTGAAATTGCACCAGATGAAATGGATAATGTGAGCATATAATAGCATCTTGAAATTACTGAAATGATATGATTGTGTCATTTGTGTTTGTATTAACACCCTCACCTGGTGTGTGCATTGAGAAACTCCAGTGGATGCCTCACTCCTGTTCTTGCTCTGGTGCTGTTCCACCTTCTCCAGTCAAGATGGTCCTGATCTGCAGCCTTAGCTGAAGCCTTAATTGGAACATTCACACTCCATGCAAGATGGCCCTGATCAATGTATTATGATTAACTAATCAATATATGTTTAGCAGGACCCAAGGAGGCAGACACTAAGCAGGGAAACGAAAGGAGCCGTTAACAGTTTATTTAAAAGAAAGAAAAATACTAATACAAGAGTACCAAAGAGAACAAACAAAAAGCACGATCATCAAAACACAAAAACAGCCTTGAAACAAAACAATCAACTACACCGTGGCAAGTGGGTAGGAAACAAATGCACATTTATAACAAGAAAACTAAACGAGGAAAACACCAAGCTAAACAGAAACGAGATATGCACACAGGCGACTAGGGACAAGACAAGATAACTATGAATGCAAGAGACAAGGAACATGGCCGGAAAGTCTTGCATAAAGCTTGAACGATCTGGCGGCGAGACATCTCAGCCACGCTGCTTAAATGGGGAGAGAATCAGTGGATGAGGATCAGGTGCGCCATCTGCCCTCTGAACAGTCTGGCCACACCTCCACTGCAGAACTGGAAGGAAAACTCACACACAGCAAATACACAGAAAAACATATCAACGCACGATATATCACAATGGATGGAGCATGGTCTATTCTTAACAAGTCATTTATCCTGTATGACTTCGTCATGACAGTTTGGAGTTTATTATCTTTACTGAAACATGACAGCGGTTATTCCAATGTGATTAAGCTATGTCTCACAGACTCCTCTTTGATCACTTAGTCTTTCTGCTCTTCTTAAATGCAAATATCCAGCCAATCAGCTAAATCCTTTTGTATTTCAATTTACCGATGACTGGGCCCAATTAGCTATCTTTTAACGGATTTTTGATCATCTATTATAAAGCTGGACAAGGTGGTTATTGTCTTCATATTGATTGATTGCCTCTAAATTTCTCAAACTCAATGACATGATGGTGCCTGTGTGTATGGCTGGCCATCTGCTGCTCCTGCAATGTTTGGTGTTTTTATTGTTTTTAACCATCGGCACTAAACAAATCGAGTCTCTGTTGGTGCATGATCACCAGTCCCTTTTGTTTCTCCAGCAGAATGTCAGAGATCTAGGTGCTTTTAATCACGGTGGACAGAATACTTTGCCCCCGCTCCTGGCCGAGATTCCGCCTCACTTATGCTGGGCCTCGGCCCTACCTTCTCAGCGGAAGCGTCTCCGGCGCCGCAGCAGACGCAGCGGTCGGTTGGTGAGCCTGAAACTCCGGCTGGCATGCCCTTCGTCCATTTCCCGGACAGGACATGGATTATTCCCTCCTTTTGCTGCGCCCTGGCGTTTCCTGGATCCCATCGATGCCTGTCTGGTACCTGTCACCGGCTCATTTGAGGGATTCCGGCCCCGCCGCCTCTGGGTAAACCACCGGCTCCTGAGGACGCTGCCCCGGGCTCCCCGACCACAGGCCCCTGCTCCCACCGGGATTGGCTTGGTGAACGCTAGATCCCTGGCAAACAAAACCTTCATCGTGAGGGATTTCTTCAGCTCCCCTGGCCTGGACTTCCTCTGTGTGACAGAGACTTGGATCGGTGCCTGTGAGTGCAGCGCTCTGGTGGAACTTCTACCTGCCGGCTGTTCCTACTTCAATCAATCAAACTTTATGTGTATAGCACCTTTCATACATAAAATGCAACTCAAGGTGCTTGACACAAGATAAAAACATGGAAAGTCTGTACAACGCCCATTCCCCCCAAACACACCCCCAGACCCCCACACACACCCACCCCAACGAAACTGTTGTTGTAATAACATGGCAGGGCACTGAGGAATCATGAGAGGAAAAGAAACCACCTATGGGGAGCTCATCCACACTGCAAGGGATCACAGCCCGCAGCCACAGGGAGCACCGCCGCAACAGAGACCCCCAACCCAGATGGACCGGGATGGACCCCATACATAGTGCAGAGCCCCCCGGTCCCCCAACCCGGGCAGACCGGGGTGGACACCACAAACAGGGCAGAGCCCCCCAGTCCTCCGGGCCTGAGGAGTCCCCAGGACAACGCCCCGGCGGGCAGACCAGACACCTCACAGCGTGGAGGCCCCCCATGAGGAAGCACTGGAGCTAAAACCTAAAATACAATAGAACAAAAAGACCTAAAACCTAAAAGACAATAGAATAAAAAGACCTAAAACCTAAAAGACGAAAGAATAAAAGACCTTAGACCTGAAATTGAATAGAATAAAAGGACCTAAAAGCTAAAAGACAATCGGTAGGGTAAAACAGATCTAAATCAAAAGAGTAAAGAAATCAATTAAAAGCCAAACTAAAAAGGTGAGTCTTGAGCCTCCTTTTAAAAACATCAACGGTCTCTGCGGTCCTGATGCCCTCTGGCAGGCTGTTCCAAAGCTTCGGACCACAATGGCTGAATGCCGCCTCCCCGTGGGTTTTGGTACGAACCCTTGGAACAATTAAAAGGCCGGTGCCAGAGGACCTCAGGATCCACGAGGGCTGATAAGACAAAAGGAGGTCAGATAAATAAGATGGCCCGAGACCGTTAAGACACAACTAATAAAAGCACCTTAAAATCGATCCTGAAACACACGGGGAGCCAATGCAGCAATTCTAAAACCGGTGTAATGTGCTCCCGCCCTCTGGTCCTCGTCAGCAAACGTGCGGCTGAGTTCTGGAGTAATTGTAAGTTATAGATAGTCTTTTTGGGAAGACCAGAGAGCAGGGCATTACAATAGTCTAGATGGCAGGAGATAAAAGCATGCATCAGTACCTCCGTGTTAGCCTGAGAGAGAAACGGGCGGACTCTGGCTATATTTTTAAGATGGTAAAAACCTATCTTTGTTACATTTTTAATATGAGGAATAAAACTAAGCTCAGAGTCAAAAATCACACCCAGGTTCTTAACAGATTGTGAGGGTGTAAAACCTTGTAGTTTTGGTAAAAGTGTCTCTCTCTTGCCTTCAGGACCAATTACTAAAACCTCTGTTTTATCCTGGTTAAGCAGTAGGAAGTTCTCTGCCATCCATGACTTGATGTCTAAAATACAGTTTAAAAGGGTGTCAATAGGCCCCATGTCATCAGGAGATACGGCAATGTAAAGCTGTGTATCGTCAGCGCAGCTGTGGAAGCTGATGTCGTGTCTCCACCAAGGGGAAGCATGTAAAGATTAAAAAGTACTGGACCTAGAATTGACCCTTGGGTCACCCCACACTTCATTTCATGGGTTCCGGGGGAACATGTATCTAAACTTACATAGAAACAACGGTCTGTGAGATAGGAGTAAAACCAATTAAAAACAGTACCAGAGAGGCCTACCGGGTTTCTGAGTCTGTCTAATAAAATGTGGTGATCTACTGTATCAAAGGCAGGACTTAGATCCAGTAGCACCAGGACTGTGAGTTTTTGTGAGTCTGCATTACACCTGATATCATTTAAAATCTTTAAAAGGGCTGTCTCGGTACTGTGGTTCACTCTAAAACCAGACTCGTATTTTTCTAAAATGTTGTTAGCATTTAAGAAATAATTTAGTTGGTTTAAAACCAGCTTTTCTAAAAATCTTACTTAAAAAAGGTTAGTTGGATACAGGTCTGTAGTTATTAAAAATGCTGGGATCTAAATTGCTCTTCTTCAGAAGGGGCTTCACCACTGCCGTTTTGAAGGCAGCAGGGAAGACACCCGTCTGAAGAGAGCAATTCACTATAGTTAAAATTTGTTCCTCAAAGAATCCATAAAATGTCTTTAAAAGTGATGTGGGAATTGGATCTAAAAGGCAGGTTGTTGGGTTTACCTGGGAGAAAACTCGACGAAGTGTCCTCGCATCGACCAGGGCAAAACTCTCCAGTGTTTCCTCGGATAAAATCGACTGTCCAGGTGTGTTAAAAATTACATTCTGATGTGATACAAGACCGGATCTGATGTCATCGATTTAACTTCTGAAATGGTCTGCAAAGTCATCGCAGCGGGTTTCCGTTGGTGTCTCTGGGGATTTTTTAAAATTGGTGTTAGTTAAAAGATCGAAGGTGGAGAAAAGTAATTTTGGGTTGTTTTTGTTATCTGAGAAGAATTTTGAGAAATGGGATATTCTTGCTTGTTTGTTTTATTGTACGATTTGAGTTGTTCACGGATTTCATAGTGGACTGTGAGTTTGTTTTTTCTCCACCTTCTCTCCGTAATCCTGCATAGTCTTTTTGATTTTTTAATTTCATCTTTACTTCTCCACGGGGGTAAAGGTTTTGCTTTTACCGTTTTTGTTAAAAGTGGAGCCACAGAGTCTAAGGTTAATTGCAATTCCCTGTTGAAATTGTCAACAATAAAATCACAGGGTGCAGGTAAGACTTCTGCAGGAGTGCTCTGTAAAATCTCGAAAAAATTTGCAGCCACTTCAGAAGTTAGGTGGCGTTTCCTCACTGTTCTCACCGGGGCGCCCTGATGGTTAAAACTGGTGATGTTAAAATACACACAATAATGGTCAGACACAGCCAGGTCAACAACAGAGGACACACCAGTGGAGAGGCCATAGGTTATGACCAGGTCCAAGGTGTGTCCTCTGCTGTGAGTTGGCTGTGTGACGTGCTGGTTAAAATCCATGCAATTTAAAAGGTTTAAGATTTCTCTGGACAGTGAGTCTGAGGTGTCCACGTGCAGGTTAAAATTGCCAGTTATTAAAATTCTGTTATAAGTGGTGTGTATGATGGATAAAAGCTCTGAAAATTCACTGGTAAAAGCAGTGGAATGGTGGGGTGGCCTATAAACAGTGATGCAGAGAACAGGAGGACTGCTAATGACAAAGGCATGATACTCAAAAGATGAGTAACTGTTAAAATAAACTTCCTTTGACATTAAAGTATTATTAAAAATTGATGTAGTCCCGCCTCCTCTCTTGCCTCCCCTGGTTGAGAATAAAAAGTTAAAATTTGGTGGCAAGCCTCAGTGAGAACAACTGGTGCCTCTGTGCCAAGCCATGTCTCTGTTAAAAATAACCCATCTAACTTGTTGTCTAAAATCAGGTCATTTATGATAAAAGATTTGTTTAAAAGAGAGCGCACGTTCAGCACAGCCAGGTTAATGTTCGTGCACTTATGACCACAGGGAGATAAAATGAGGGGGGGCTAGTGAGAGTAATAGCACTATGAACAGGTGGTGTGGACGGAGAAGAAGAATCTGGGGAGGGGTTGTGACAGGTAAACAGTCAGTCTCGAGGAGCGTACTGGACAGCGTGGTGAATATTAGCCGTTAGCATTCGACTGCCAAGCCTGTTGGGGTGAACTCCGTTGGCCCTGTAAAAGGAGAGGCAGTTCCAAAACAGGTTAAAATTGTCAATAAAACCAGCGTTAGAAGCTCTGCAGGCAGACTGTAGCCAGGTGTTCAGGTAGAGGAGCTTGCTGAAGCGCCATGCTCCATGATGGGACAGTGTGGGAAGAGGTCCGCTGATAAAAACAGACTTTCCACAGTTGTTTAAAAAGCTAAAAAGGTTGTTAAAATCCCTTTTGATCAGCTCAGACGGCTTCTGAGAGGTGTCAGCACAGCCCACGTGTACTAATACACAGCTTATGGAGGATACCGGGAAGTTTCTCCAGGATAACTGGGACAGTGGCTCCTGGAAAGCAGTGAATGGCTGCGTTGAAGAGCGAATTCCCTGGGTTATTGAATCGCCCACTATCAAAGTGGTCGGGGGGAAGAGGGGACGAGGTGGTGGAGGTTGTGAGGTCCTGTGGCTGGATGATCTGTGGTCTGCGCTGTGCGTCCGGACAGACGGATGCGGTGTGGAGGATGCTTTGTCGAGCCTGGGAGAGGGATTCCCCGCTGGCTCTGGACGAGGAAGACCACCAGAGCGCCGGAGCCATCCTCCTTCAGGATCCGACGTCGGGCAGAAGAGGTCGTGGACCGGGATGAGGACCATTGAGGCTTCAAGGTGGCGTGTCCAGCGACCTGAGCGCCACCGGCTGCCAGTGGCGGAGGATGGGACTGTGCACTCGGTATAGGAGCAGATGATGAAGGACAGCCGGAAGAAGAGCCCTGCAGAGCCAGGGTGAAATTCTGCTGTGCTCGGCAAGGAGTGGGGCGAGGCGGGAACGGTGGAGATCCGCTGAAATCATTTAAAATTCTGGGAGGTGAAGAAGAAGGCCCCAGGCTCCCAGCCAGTGGTGGAAATTCGTGTGAGTCCAGGATGTCATGCCGATTTTGTAGCTGGATGTCACAGGTTGTGGGAGTATGAAGTGATGGCCTCTCCCTCCTTTTGCGATCGCCGACAACCACCCAGGTGTCCGGGTGTAAAGGAGTGGAGCTGACTGGGACCTTGGGTTTAGCCCCGAGCAGGAACCAGGTCCCCAGGAGAGGCGCATGGAGCGGAACCAGCGGCCGGTGCGGTAGCAGCGGCCTGTATAGAGCTGAGTATCGAGGCAGCGGTAGCAGCGGCCAGAGCAGGAGCAGCAGCGGGTGGAGTGGAACCCGCGGCCGGGGCCAAAGTAGTGCGCTGCGTGGAGTCAGTAGCCAAAGGAGTGAAAACAGCAGCCGAGTAGGGAGCTGTGACCTCAAAGTCTTTACTAGTGGCAGAGACTTGTGCAGGGCCGAAGAGGATGGTGTCCAGGTATCTCTCAGCTTCCTGGATTTTGTTGAGGGTGGAAATCCTCTGCTCCACCTCAGCGATTTTCTTGCCGAGGGCGAAGCAGCTTTGACAGCCGGATGGCGAGGTAAGTGGAGCCATGGCTGACTGAGCTGAGTTCAGCTAGTTTAGATTGCTTGAGATCAAGGCGACTGATTACTAAAATTGTTTCTCTGGTTAGGAGGAGTAGTTAAAAAGAAACAAGATCTAAAAAGTATGCCGTAAAAAAGTTGCTTAAAATTCCATAAAAAGTCAGTTTTGACGGAGGTGTTTTGGTGGAGAGACACAAACTCCCCGCGGAGGTCGGGTCGTGGAGGAGGAACGGCGATGGTTTACAAAAATGACTTTAAATGTAAGTAGCGCACCGCTTCATCCTCCTTTACCAGCTTTGAGGTGACTTTATTTGAGGTGGGTCGCTCTGACCCGGTGCTGTGCGCCGTCATCTATCGACCCCCCAAATGTAATACTGACTTTGTGAACGACTTTTCTGGTCTTCTGGCTGAAATTATGCCCAAGTATGACCGTGTTCTCCTTCTCTGGGATTTTAATATTCACGTGTGTTGTCCTGATAAGCCATTGCTGAAGGAGTTTTTAAGCCTTATTGACTCTTTTAATTTGGTGCAGGGTGTGTCTGGTCCCACACATGAACATGAACACACATTAGACCTTGTCCTCTCTCATGGGTTATCTGTGTCTAACTGAGATCTGTGACGACGTGATTTCTGATCATATGGCTGTGGTGTTTGAAGTTGCTTTCGCCTATGGCAAGGTTAAATCTAGCCCTCCTGCTCAGAGACGTCAGATTTTTAACTCTTGCACTGGCGGTCAGTTCTCTGTGGCTTTTGATCAGCTCTGTGTTCGTCCTACTTTTGTTAACACAGAGGAGCTCAGCTCCTGGTTTCACTCCTCCTGCCAAACCATACTGGACTCTGTGGCTCCATTAAAAACTGTGCAGCCCAAAGCTAAATCTGAGCCCTGGCTTAATGAAAGAACTTGCGCAGCTAGACAGGAGTACCGCAAAGCTGAGCGCAAGTGGAAGACGGACAAGCTGCAAGTTTCCTTCCAAATCCTAAAGGACTGTTGGCGCTACTACCAGAGCACTGTTAAAGAGTCCAAAAGAAAATAACCTGTCAAACATCATTGAGTCCAATCGTCACAACCTGCGTGTATTATTTAAAACCATTGACACTGTTCTTAATGCCCCACAGCCTGTCAGCTTGGAGGCATCTTCTGAAATATGCAATAGCTTCCTGCACTTTTTCATTGATAAGGTTGCTACCTTCATCTCAGCTCCTACATCTGATCCCTCTGACCCTGTCCCATTTTCTGTAGCTCTTGATAAGTTTGAGCCCCTGTCTCTGTCGTTTTTAGAAGATCTGGTTGGCCATATTAAGCCGTCAGGTTCTCCCTGTGACACTGTCTCTCCTTGTCTTTTTAAAGAGGTTTTCCCTAGTATAGGGCAGTCAGTTTTAGCCATTATTAACAGCAGTCTGTCCTCTGGAGTTGTTCCTGTAAGTTTTAAACATGCAGTGGTGCAGCCCCTACTTAAGAAACCTGGCCTTGATCGCAGCGTTGGCCAACTTTAGGCCCATCTCCAAGTTGCCTTTTATTTCTAAAATCTTGGAGAAAGTTGTGCATGCTCAGTTGAAGTCGTTCCTGGATAAGCATGGTGTCCTGGAAGTCTTTCAATCTGGTTTTAAAACTCTGCATAGCACTGAGTCAGCTTTATTAAGAGTTTTTAACGATATCCTCCTGGCTAATGACTCTGGTGACCATGTAATCCTGGTTCTGTTGGACCTAACTGCAGCCTTTGACACTGTGGACCACAACACCCTAGTGGCTCGGTTACATCACCTAGTGGGCATCTGTGGTACTGCACTGAAGTGGTTCAAATCTTATTTAGCCGACAGGAGTATGACTGTAAGCCTTGGAAATTCGGAGTCCAGCTCTGCTCCACTTCTGTATGGAGTTCCACAGGGGTCGATTTTAGGGCCCCGGCTTTTCTCTCTATATTTACTGCCTCTGGGCTCCATCCTGAGAAAGCATGGCATCTCATTTCATTGTTATGCTGACGACAGTCACATATATGTGCCGCTGAAAAAGAAAAATGCCTTCTCCCTCACACCACTTTTGTCATGTCTTGAAGACATCAAAGCCTGGATAGCCTTGAACTTTTTAAATTTCAATGAGAAAAAAATGGAAGTGATGGTGTTTGGCCCAAGCGGCCCTTGTAAACCCCCTCCTGTTGACTTGGGCCTTTTGGCAGGCTATGTTAAGCCAACAGTGTCAAACTTGGGTTTTAAGATGGACAGTGATTTTAAATTGGATCGGCAAATTAGTGCTGTAGTGAAGTCCAGCTTTTTCCAGATTAGGCAGCTGGCAAAGGTGAAACCTTTCCTTGCACAACAGCACTTTGAAACAGTAATCCATTCCTTTATTACATCTTGGCTGGATTACTGTAATGCACTTTATTTTGGAGTCAGCCAGTCCTCCCTCGCACGCCTCCAGCTGGTGCAAAAACGCAGCTGCTCGTCTCTTAACTGGAGTGCGTAAGAGGGAGCACAAAACTCCCATCCTGGCCTCCCTCCACTGGCTGTCTGTGCAGTTTAGGGTCCATTTCAAGATTCTTTTATTTGTTTTTAAATCCTTAAATGGTCTCACCCCACCTTACCTCTCTAAGCTCCTTCACCCCTATGCTCCTGCTCGGTGCCTCAGGTCAGCTGATCTACTGTACCTGGAGGTACCCAGATCTAAACGGAAGTTCAGAGGGGACAGAGCTTTCTCTGTGGCAGCTCCAAAATTATGGAACGAGCTGCCATCAAATATTAGACAAGCCCCGTCACTGTCCATTTTTAAAACTCGTTTTAAAACCCACTTTTATTCCTTGGCTTTCAACCCCACATGAGACTCCGCTCTTGTTTTAGTGTCTTATGGTATGCTTTTACTTATTGTTTTATTGTTTTTAATTGTTTTTAAAAACAATAAAACAATTATTTTAGTGTTTAGTCCTGTTTTATTTTATTTTATTTTATTTATTTTATTCTTTTTATATTGTTTTGTCTATATATGTACAGCACTTTGTTTCAACTGTGGTTGTTTTTAAAGTGCTATATAAATAAAGTTGAAGTTGAAGTTGAAGTTGATAACACGTACCTGGCTCTAAATACATGGATGAGCACACTCTGGACTTTGTTTTTACATATGGTATAAATATTGAGTTTGTTGGCTCCGGCGATTTATGTGTCAGTGACCACAAATGTGTTTGACTGGACATTTCCTTTACATTGGAGTCTCAACTTTATTGCCATATGAGAGTCACTCTTTTCATGTATGAGGCTGTGGATAGCAATTTCTCTATGGGGTTTGACAGTGATTTTATTTTAATAGATGGAAACATGGACATTTTAGTTGAATAATTTAACAATCACTGCTCATTGTGCTGGATAAAGTAGCTTCTCTAAAACAGTTCCCTTCCAAAAATCCATCCCCATGGAACAATGAAATCATCCAGAGATATTGGCCTAAATGTTGAAGGACTGATTGCTTGTGAAAAGCCACAAAACTCGAAACACACAGACAACATCTCAGAGAACTTATGGGTTATGGCATGGTGAAGGCTGGGACATCTTCTTACTTTAATCTAACATATTGCAGCAAGAGAAATCCTAAAGTACTGTTTGATACCATTTACTATATTGTCTTTCCCACACATTCCTAACTGACCAATCTTCTCTAACACTGACTGTGACTTTCTTAATTATTTTATAGACGAGGATGTAAATGTTTGGGCAAACATCTTACCCTTATCCAGTCCATTCGTTACTGGTTCCTCAAATCCACCCAACTTCTTCTATCCTGTGTATATGGATGGCATTGCAGCTCTGTTAAGACAAATGAAATCCTGAGCCCGCCAAGTGTCCTATCAATCTTTGTTTTTAAAGGTTTTCAGCTTAATTTGTCCCTGCATTGTCAATATTATAAATTGCTCTCTTTTATCAAGTTGTGTTCCAATGTATTTTAAGTAGACTTTTGTTGAACTGTTATTGAAGAAACCAAACCTGGACCTCTACATACTATAGAACTACAGATCTATTTCTAAACTCCCTTTAAACCTGATGGGCTGCATTTCTGTGGTGAGCAAATGTTTAAATTCAAATTGCTACATCCCCTGCCCCAAGAAGATAAATTAATATGTCTTAACCCATGGCTCTCTCGGAGCCTCTCTCTCCCTCTCTCCCTGTGTGTCTCTGTAGTATATGGCTGCCAGACTGAAGACAAGAATGTCAGAGCCAAACCTCTCCATCTGCATGCTATCCTGTAATCAAGACTCAAAGACTCAGCTCTGCCACATCCACCCTGCCAGATCATAGTACCTGCTCAGTCAGTCTGTGTTTTCAGCCCTCCTACTTTGTATCTGCTTGTTGCCTCTTAACCTTGACTAACCCTGTTTCTCCTCTCCCTGCAGTTCCAGCTGTGCTCTGCCCTCTGTCACCATCTTTTCACCTTGTCAGCCCTGCCCCCTATCTCGGACCTCCACTCTGGGAATCTGGATCCTCTCTGGTCTATATCCTCTCTGGTCCCTCTTCTTGGCTTGGACCAGGCTTATATCCCATTCCTTTTGCTCTGCAATAAAATATCTTCAATTTCATACCTGACTCTGTGCCTGACCTGGGTTCACTAGCTTAGCCCCTTAACACAGTTACGACAAGATGTCAAGTGATTTTCTGCAGTTAAATACAGATAAAACTGAAGTCATGATTGATAACCTTCAATCAGTGATCAGGCAGAATCCTTGTGCCTTGTTTTCATATTCTCTGTGTGTTCTTGGTGTGATTTTTGACCAATCCATGAGTTTTAATGCTCATGTTAGGAGGCTAACCCAATCATGCTTCTTTCACCGAAGACACATAGCAAAACTCTTTTGTGTCAAGAAATGAAATGGAGATGCTAATGCATGCTGCCTTCATAAATGTCCCTTATATTGTTTACAAACTGTCCAAAATGCTGCTGCTAGGCTAATAACACAATCCAACTGGTCATTGGTCACGTATTATACCTATTTTAACCTCTCTGCCCTGACTCCCTGTTAATTTTAGAATTCATTTTACAGTTTCAGTGCTTGCTTATAGAACCCCTCTGCATCTCCACACCACAAGCTGAGCTCTTAGATCTTCGACTCAGGATTTTCCAAGTGTACCTTGGACTTGTTTTAAGACTTGGGGTGGGGGGGCTTTGTTGAAAGCTGTAATTCCTGCATCCAGAGTCCGTCTGCCTGCTGCAGTTCTGCAGACTTTCTCCGGTCTGTCAGCATACAGATCAATTCACCTACCACAGGTAAAAGAGCTAATCTGTTACACAGTGTTTGGTCTGCTTTGATCCAGGTCTTTCAGTGGCTTTGGGTCAAATGCCTGCACTGACAGAATAAATCCATCTGGGTTTAACTCAGCACAGCACACTGTTGCCCCAGTTTCCTGTTATAAAAGCGGTTCCTGTGTGTTGTCATCCAATTATTAGGCAGTCGGTGATTTGATCCCTGACTTTGGCCGTCTACATGGGAAACATATGGTTAAAAGCCAAGGCCTAGCCACATCTCTGCTTTCCCTTGCTCACACTAGCAGTGTGGCCATACTTATGAAATTTAGAATATCTGAGAGGAGAATGGCTAATTAAAGGTCATACACATAACCATCACTGCGTAATTCCTATTATCATTCCTCATTTTGAGCATTTTTTTTTCCAATTCTTCCAAGTTTTCTCCCAGAGGAATTCCTGATATCACTAATTTCTATCATCAGTTGTTCTTCTTTGTGCAATTTCTTTCTTAGAGAGACTGTTTGTGGTTAAGTGAGAAATCTCTGTTTCAAGTTGATTTCCCCAATCAATTTGTTAAGGCAGTTGGGTTAATTCTCATGTCCTGCTTTGAATACAAGAATGATCTTAAACTCTTCTGACACTAATTTTTTTTTTCCTTTGCTCATCATCTTCTAGTGCCTGTTTGCCTGACAGTGTCACCTACTATGCTTTCCTTGTCTTACTCCCCCTCTCCTTTTACTCTCAATTGTTGTCCACTCAGGATTCATATCTTCATCCTCAGAAAATCCACCATGTCAACTCATCATTCTCATCTAGTCACAATCCAGATTATGCTAAAACCACCAGTTCCAAAATCTCGCTTGATCCACACCTGTGTGCTCATTTGTGCTCTCGCTGTTGATGTGTCTTCTTAAGAGATTTATCAGCAGTTGGCATCCTTAGCATTACTGCCACCTTCTGGAGTTATTAAGGTCCCACAATGTCCTTTTTGTCAGATTTTCCGCATCATTTCTTTTCTCAGCTGATCACAATCTTCTGCCTTGTCCACCTCCACCACTGTCCTTTAATCCACTGTCCTCTTTAATCATGCTCCTGTTAGTCCTAGACCTTCCATTTCATCATCTCCTTTCTCTCTGCTATACTGTATTTCCTGCAAGTACATGCTCCACATTTTCTGGCAGGCTACCTGACAATCTTCACAAAGACTGGTTGGATGCTCCCCTATAATGTCAAGTGTGCCATTCAGATTACTGTGTTCTATTCTTAATCTAGTTATTGATCCTCCTTGTTTCTATTTTCTCCTGTATTTCTCACGTTACCAATTCTATTTTCAATTGAATCTAAATCCTCCTGTCTCTTCATTCCAGTGCTGCTGACACTCTTTACTGATTTCTGATTTTGAGTTAATACTGATGTTTGTTTGTTTTTTGAAGAGTTTGTTTGTTTGTCTAATTTGTCCACACACATTACCCAGAATGCCAGTATAACAGAAACCAGAATTACCTAAATAAATGTGACTTCAGTGACTGTTTAGATTCATGACTTACTGACTTAGTCATGACTTATATGACTTATTGACATGTCTTATTTGAGTCATGTGACTGGATTCCACACCTCTACCTTACTACACTGCTCAAAATTGTCTTTTTACTGTCTTCTGTTAGCAGTTGGATTCAAGAAGAATCCATTCTGAAGGACATTTTTCTTTCATTGAAAACAGTACTTCAGAGAGTCTAGTGAGCATTTTAAAATCAATAAGTCTGTGAAAATGTACCCTCTTTATTATTTAACATCCCTTAAATATGACTTCAAATATTTCATTTTCATTTTTCAAGTACACCATAGACTTGTCAGTTAACAACAGTACACAAATATATTAAGTTATTGTTTAAACATTTTCTATTCAGTCATTGGTGAACAAACATTTAATGTTGTCAAGAAATAGACAAAAATAACAATGAAAATCAGAAGTGAAGGTGAAACATATTAGTTTGGCCACATGGTGGCAACATATGGTTGGGTTCAGTTGTCATCATCATCATCAAAGACGTCAGCTACAGTCCTGTGGATGGAGACACAAGCAGAAAATACTGACTGCTGTTCATAAACAGTTGTTTGAAGAGGTTTCTGTTCAGTGTGAACATGACTTACTTGTAGATTGATCCAGTCACTTCATCAAGAAAACCTCCTGAAGAAAAGAAAGACAAAGTCAGCGTGAGCTGGAGCCTCTGTCAACAAACAGCAAAGTCCAACATTTATTTTCACATAGTGCCATTCACCCTCTGAGTGATTGCTCGACTTGATGAGAGAGAGAAGATAAATTACTGTGGATTGACTGTAATGTGTACTGGGAAGTATCTTAAACTAAATAAACTGGACTTTTGCACAGGATGAGCAAGAGTTTAGGTTTTTCAGTGCCTCCCTCCATGACAAGTCTGAAAAAGTGGTCCCTAATGCTGTTTCTCATTCTGTCTCAGGGCAGATGGTGGGTCTGGTGTTCATATAGAGAGGAAATATAACAATTTGTCATTTTCATCAGTGGTGTAATGTGAACAATTCCAGTGGTTAGAGGGACATTTGGGAATGATGGCGTGTTAGATCAGAGAAGGCGCTTGATTTGAAAGTATCGGAAACGGTCTGACTGATAAATGAAGTATAGAGATGGAAAAAGCTGGCAAACATGCCTTTCTGATAGAAGTCACCTAACCTGCTCTGGTCCTGTCCATTCCAGAAAGAAAATGTGGAATCAATTTTAGCTGGCTTCAACAGGTCGTTTTTACAAAATGGAATATGGTATATAAGTAAGTGTACAGTAACTGCACCCAGGAAATAAAAGACTTACAATTGCAAATTTCTCAAGGGCAGGTGTTGGGATCTCACCATGTGGGTGTATGTGTGCATGTACAAGGAATTTGATTCCGGTCAAAGGAGATAGAGTGCTTGTACACCTGTCAGAAGGTTGGTGGTTTGATCCCGTGTGCCCAGCACAGATAATACTCACAGTGAGTTTAAACCTGCAGGTGGGCTGAAATAGACTTGTTTCATCAAGACCAGTGGCAAATTTGTGATGGCTTCAGAGGCATAGGAGACAATTCAGTAGGGTGTGCACATGTGGCAAAATACTTATGTTTCGCTGTCTCAAAAGTCTGACAAGCAAAAATAATAAGAGTGTGGAGAACTTTAGCGCTGCTGCAATGTTTATTGATGTACATGTTGTGTATTTAATGTTTTAATGTGCATGCTGTAAAATGGGTAATAAAAAGGCCAGAGCAGAGGCTAAATACAGAGCAATTGATTTTGAACAGTAAATTTTTCGCCTAGAGTAGAGATTAAAGGATCTGCTATGAGAACCAGGAAGTGGGAATTATGGTGCTTAGTGAAACCTGGCTTCATTTGGACATTGTTAGCTTTCTGGTTGTGTTGGAAGATTTTTCCCTTAACCGGACAGACAGAACAACAGCTTCAGGAAAAGGCAGAAGTGGAGACATCTGTGCAAATGAATGAAGTGGTGCAGACAGTACACAGTGAGACCCGCTGTATGTAACCATGACATTGAATAGCTTTGCTGAAGAACCTTTTAAGAGCCTGCTCAGAGAATTTGGAAAAGTATGCTTCTGTTCAGTCAGTCAGTCAGTCAGCCATTTTATTGTAATATTTACTTTGAAAAGTGAGTGGAGTCACATGATTCCCTTTCAACTGCCTGTCACTCAAATCAATGCTGTTACTGCAAAGTTCGCCATTGTATCAGCCAGGGGTTTACCGCCACCCTGCCAGACATTTTAAGGTAAGAATAAAGTTACCAAGTAGTAGACGTGTGCAACAGTATTTCCACTTTTCTTATTGTTGTAACGCAAAAATTATGTTAATGTAACCATAGGCTTTTTGTTAAGACTTTGTTAGCATGTGACTTTATGGCTGACTGTTGAGGGTCTGTAGTGTGATGTTAATAAATTAATGTAACAGGGTTTCCGTTAGTCAGTAATTGCTGGTTTTGCATGGTAAAATGTATTTTAAAACAATAACTGTTAACAAACATGGAATAGATATACCCTCAATTGTACAGGAGGAATTTTTATTTTATAAAACATATCTTGAATGGGTGATGGCCAATGTGTTGATAGGGACATGTGACGCATATGTATAAAACTGTGTGTACACTACAATAAACTCTCTTCCTCCTTTAGTTTCCAACAATGAGTGTGTCGCATTTTGGGGCAAATATTTTTGTGTATATATATTTAAAATTAAATTTAATAGTGACTTGAGGTGAGATAGTATTAATTTTTGTTATTACGGAAGCCTGTTGTGTAGGTAAAGGACCGCCCTAACTTTATTTGAGGCAGGTAATGTGGGTGTGTTTTGGAGGGTAAATGTTGGGAACTGAAGCCATGGTTACATAAAGTCTTTGTCTAGCGAGGGCTCAAGCTTTGGAAAAAAAGCATGTTTTGGACTTGGAAGAAGCTCAGCTAAAGGCAAGGAAAGAGAAACTTGCCATGGAGGCCGAGTCAGCAGCTGTAGACGCCAAAATAAAAGTCTTCATGGGATCTGAATTCTTGCACACACCAATGGAGACCATAAAAGAACCAAAATCCGAAATATGTACACCTGATCTATCCATAGAAGCATCTGGAACATCTACTGAGTACAGAGCTCCGGCAACAATTCAAAAGGCTCAAAAAGCTCAAATCTCTCAGGAAGTAAGCTTTCCCCACCAGCAAGCACAAGCTTCAAATGTAAATCATGCACACAGGAATCATGTGAATCATGAAGAAAGAGTCTCAAATAACAATGATGAAAGCGGTTTCAATGACATCATGAAAAGACAAAATGAAATAAGTGAAATGCTGGTTAAGCAACAACAATTATCTCTTCTTCCAACAAGGAAAATTCCTGTATTTGATGGTGATGCTCTTCAATACAGATCATTTATAAAAGCTTTTGAGCAAGGAATAGAGCGCAAAATGGGCAAAGTGCACAATAAATTGTTCTATTTAGAGCAATTTACAAAAGGACAGCCTAGACAACTGGTTCGCAGTTTCCTCCATATGGACCCAGAAAGGGGGTCTATTGAAGCAAAGAATCAGCTTGAATGGCATTTTGGCAATGAAATGAAGATAACATCAGCATATATGGATAAAATCCAGATGCAGTCTCTGTTGATGATCCAGAGGTGAGGAATGTAGTCTCAGTCTGTGCCACCATACAACAGATTGATGAAACTCCCACCACTGTGTTCTTAAAGCACTTCTCCAGCTGGATGGACCTAAAGAGAGCAGTGGGATGGATTCTTAAGTTTAAAAATGTGCTTAAACTTCTACGCCAGGAGAAAGTGAAGTCAGAAAATGCCAAGGCTTTCTGTTGAGGATATGGCTCACGCAGAAAAGGCCATCATATGCCTTGTACAAAGACAGTGCTTCCCAGAAGAAATTGCTTAATTACGTAGAGGCACTGTGAAGAAATCAAGTCACTTAGTCAAGCTCGACCCAATGATTGTGGATGGTGTTTTGAGAGTAGATGGGAAATTAAGTCGGGCAGCCCTGCCGGAGGAAACAAAGCATCCTGCAATACTGCCCAAAAACAGCCATATCTCAAAACTTATTCTTCGCCACATTCATGACAAGGTTGGTCACAGGGGCAGGAATCACATGCTCCCCACCCTTCGGTGCCAGTACTGGATACTTAATGCCAACTCAGCAGCCAGAGCAGTCATCAGGGAATGTGTAACCTGCCTACGCCAGCGCCAAAGATCAGGTGAGCAAAAAATGTCGATCTTGCATGATCCTGAGTCCCGACACGTGCGTCCACTGTGAGAATGTTTTTTTTCTTTCTTTTTTTCATGCGCTGTGTGTATACTCTGAGCACGCATCAGTGCGTATGAGTAGTCTGCTGCGAAATGTTTAAATCCGGGCAGTTGGGTCCCAAATCCTTCACCCTTTTCTTGTCAACATCCGACCGACCAAAAAAATGGAGTTTCATGTAGCGAAACAATGGAGTTTTCCTACACCACAGTTGTCATTCTTCCCTCACAGTCTCCGCTAGCCATCTTTTCTCTTCTCTGGAAGAAGTTACAGCTGTGGCGTGAATGCTTGCTGATGGATGTGATTGATTCGATGAATTGTCCAATCAGGCTAAGATTAAAAAATTGGAAAACAATGCCACGCTGGAGTGACTATGGTGCTGGCCTGGGAACACCTTGGGATCCCCCCGGAAGAGCTAGAGGAAGTGTCCGGGGAGAGGGAAGTTTGGGCGTCCCTCCTCAGACCCGGCCCTGGATGAAGCGGGAGAAGATGGATGGATGGATGGACAATGCCATTGGTCTGGGCGCACAGAGTTGTGAACTAGAAGTGAATTTTCATGCGCCAATGAAATGTCTCTGCTCGTAAACAATAAAAAAGTTTGATAGCTCTCATAGACTCCAGTATTACTGGTGCCCTTGACCTGGAGGAGGGGTTTATATCGAATGGCAAATCGCAAGTCCAGCCTAAAGTTGGATGCATTTAATGGTTGCTGGCAGTGTGGTGGGTACCACTACACCATTGCACAAGTAAAAACGTGATGTATTTTTGTTTATTTATTTCATATTTGTTAGGTTTGATTGATTCATGGTTGATCTTGGTAGATATATATAAAGAGTCAATATTTCACGGGAGGGGCGGCGCCCTGGCACCCTCTATTGACCAGCCGCCACTGTGCATAGTCTAGACACAGACTCATGTATCCATGCCCTCAGGAGATTTATATGTCGAAGAGGACAAGTAAAAGTAATAAGATCTGATAATGGAACTAACTTTGTGAGTTCAAATCGTGAGCTAAAGAAGGCCCTGCAGGAAGTTAACCAAGGCAAAATCCAGAAATCACTCATGCAAGAGGGTATAAAGTGGACTTTCAACCCTCCTTACGGAGCACATCATGGAGGTGTTTGGGAGCACCTTGTACAGCAGGTCAAAAGGGCACTCTGCTCAGTGATGAGACAGCAAGTGCTGGATGATGAGGGCCTGCAAACCACACCGTGTGAAGTAGAGGCTATCTTAAACGCATCCAGCGATGACCCAAACGATCTTGAGGCACTAACACCTAATCATCTCATCCAGCTTAAAGGGAAACCAGTACTATCACCTGGTCTCTTCAAGAGAGAGGATTTGTATGTCCATAGAAGATGGAGGCAAGTGCAATACAATGCAGACTTGTTTTGGAAAAGGTGGGTCAAAGAGTATCTCACTATGATGCAGGAGCGTCAAAAATGGAGCAAGTCCCGAAGGAGCTTTACCATTGGAGACCTTGTTCTTGTAATGGATGACACTTCTCCCAGGAACTCATGGCTCATGGGATGCATCATAGAGACAATTGCAGATTCCAAAGAATTTGTTCGCCGTGTTCGTCTTAAGACACAAGTCACACAAATCACCAAGTTGTGCCTCCTGCTGGAAGCAGTGTGACACCATCACATCACGTCATCCCACGGTTGTAGATGTGGAAAAGCCAACACAGAGTGTTGAGCAGTTTATTCCTCTGTATCATTAGCCTCTAGGTTATATCAATGTAACTAGGTATGCATGAGTCCACTCTGACAACAATAACGTCAAGTTAAAAACATGCCGGTCAAAAAGTCCGGTCATAGTATCTTTGCTTGTAGGCGCTAAGTTAATGTTAGCTTAGCTGCAAGCTATCATGAGCAGTGTTGACCAGGTGAGGTGAAGTTCATTTGGTTCAATGGGATGCACTTTAATTTGAGGATCCAACTTTTTCTTGAATACGTGACTTACATACGTGATTTGATGATCAGTTGCAATGCACACCAAGAGCCCCTGTGTTTATACTTGGGCATTTTAATGTCTGCAAGTTTGAAATGGCACTAAGTGACTATGAACAACACGGGAAATCTTTACACAGAGTAATGAAATTTTGGTGTTATGAGAATGTAGAAAGTGCCTACACTGCTAGACTGACACCCGCTGTTGCTAATTCTGATCACAATGTTATACACTTAATTCCAGTTTACAAGACAGTTTTGAAGAGCTGCAAATGGAAGATTACAATAGTGGCTGTATGGTCAAATGGCAGTGTGGAATCTGTAAAAGGTTGCTTTCTCTGCCTGTAACACCCTGAGTTCCCCTATGGGGGATTCTTAAAGTGTTATCTTATCTTATCTTATCTTATCTTATCTTATCTTATCTTATCTTATCTTATCTTATCTTATCTTAATACTCCTTGCCAGGAAGCATCCTTCAGACGTGAATAGCATTACACAGACTTTCTTGTACCGCTCAATTCAATTCTCCTCGATCCAGCTTCAATAAATGCATGATCAATGCCTCCTGAACCTTCCTCAGTCACAAGTTACCTCAAGATTTGTTTTCAAGTCCATGTACCTAAAAGGTCTAGTCTAAATGACTGCTGCCCTGTGGTACTCAACCCCATTCTGGTGAAGTGCTTTGAGAAAACAACATTTCAGCCAGTCTGCAACCTCACCAGTTTGCATTCAGAACCAACATATCCACAGAGGATGCCGTTTGCACTGCCCTCTACCCAGTCTTCCAATTCATTGAAAATAGTACAAATACATCAGAAGCTGTTAGTTGATTTCAGTTCAGCATTCAACACAATTTCTCTGATTGGCAATTGAGCACTCTGAGTACCACACTCTGCAACTGGATATTGACCAAAATTATTATATTGATATTGACAGACAGTTTGGATAAGCAGTCACACCTCTTCCACTCTTGTGCTTAACACAGGACCCCCCCTGGACTGTGTGCTCAGCCCTCTCCTCTTCACACTACACACCCATGACTGTAATCCCAGACATGGAAAGAACTCTGTTGTGAAGTTTGCAGAGTACACCCCAGATGTGAGGTGGCTGTGGCTCAGGAGGTAAAGCAGGTTGTCCACTTATCAGAGGGTTGGTAGTTCAATATTTGGCCCCCACAGTCCACATGTTGAAGTATACTTGTGCAAGATACTGAACCCCAAATTGCTCCTGATGCTGTGTCATCGATTTGTCAGTGTGCATGTGAATAGTTACTACTTGTAATGAGCAGGTGGTATCCAGCCACCAGTGTATGAATGTGTGTGTGAATGGGTGTGTGCTGACGTGTTGTAAAAGCGCTTTGTTAAGACTAGAAAAGCGCTATATAAAATTTATATCCAATACAGTCCACCACCATCACTGGCTGGATTTCAAACAACAATCAAAATTCATATCATGAGGAAATTAGCAATGTTGCAGAGTGCTGATTCTCATTTGATTTGATTTGATTTTCATTTGAGGAAAAAGAAGGCAAAGATACACCCATATTAAAGGAGTAGAGCTATGGTGCAACAGGTGAACAGTGTTCAGTATCACAGAGAAGCTGTCATGGTCATCACACATCTCCACCCTGGTAAACTGAGCTCAGAAACAACTATATTTCTTAAGGAAACTTAAGAGGGCAAAATTACTGTGCCAAGTTCTTGTTAACTTTTACAGAGAGTAATAGAAATGATCCTATGGCCCAGGACAGGAAGGCTCTGTATTGAATGATTAAAACTGCCCAGAAGATCATTGGTAGCTACTTACTGAGTATAAGTGATGTTGTTATCAGTGAGGTGAGGTTCCTGTGCAGAGCCCAAAGGATAGTAACAATACCCACCCTAACCACAGCCTGTTCACCCTGCTGCTCTGTGGCAAGCAAAACAATAACCTCTGCTATGCCACAAGACAAGAGCAACTTCTTTCCTCAGGCTGGGGCACTTCTCAACTCATCTTCCACACTCCACCATAAATAATAATTTATTTTATCATTTATGTTTTATAATTTTTTATAATATAATTTATGTTTTGTGAGTAGCATTTTTTGTTTGTTTGTTTTGTACAATTTTGTACAATTACAAAAAAAAAAAAAAAAGGGAAAGTAACACCAAAAAGTTTGGGCACCCCCGAGAGATTTGCTGTCAAGTCAAGTAACTTTTCCACGGTCCCTGTAATTAGCTTGATCGATTGCTTGATCATAGCCATGTGTAAATGTAACAGCTTTATTGATACTGTGACTCTTCAAACTTTTTCTAAATAATCAACAACCATGGGCTCCACTAGGCCTAGCACTCTAGAAAGTCAAATCAATCCCCCCTTTCTGCAAAAGACCTTCAGCAGAGTCTGGAGGCTTGGTAACTAGAGGAGTTACCAGTTAAGAATTAGCATCAAGCAAGCTTCTCTTTTCTAATGTGAAACTCTAAAAATGTATTTTTTTTCTCACAGTGGCTGTCACTCACCAGGCTGGCAAAGATTTTGGCACACAGGACACACATGGCAGAAACTGCACATCTGTGAACAAGACAAAGTAATGGATGCAGAAAAATACAGTCAGAGATGTAAACAATACAGAATGTAGACAATACATCTGACAATTTTGCATGTACATAGTATATGTATATATACTGTACATACATATATACATTCTGATGGACAATTTCATTTTGGTGCTATCTATCTATCTATCTATCTATCTATCTATCTATCTATCTATCTATCTATCTATCTATGAGTAAGATTCATTTTATTCCATTTGGTGAAAAGAATGCATAGATCACATCATGTCACATCACATCACATCACATCACATCATATTAAAGATAGCACTTCTGTTCAGCTTTATTTAGTGTGTCACAGGCAGAATATCAAATATATGTTCATCTATGAAAAGCAGGGTTGATCAAGATTTTAATTTCCTTGAAGGTTACAGGAGAACATGGGCTGACTAGAAGTCAAATGTCACATAATGTGTATTTTCTCACCTTGCAGTCATCACAGTGTTCACCCTTGTCTCCTTCTTCACAAGGACATTTATCACAGCTGTCACAGTGCTGGAAGAAGACACATTTATTTTAAAAGAAGTCTAGAGAACAGATCATCAGACAGGACAGTGTTAGAAAGGAGTATACATAATAAAACCTACAGAGTGGAGACATGTAGACTGCATGATTGCACGGATGTCCTATTTTCATTTCAATTTAAAATGAAAGAAATCTCAGCTGTTAAATCATTTGAGTTGATTCCCATCAAAACACACTGTGTAATGTTTCCTTTATTTTGGATTCACTGACATCACATTGTGAAAGTCTAGTTTTCTGACTGACCATTGATGGCTACATTTAATTTATCTTACTTAATTTCAAACATACCTCACAGAATTCACAATAAGAGCACACAGAGCCTGTGTGATAAGCACCATCCTCATCATCGTCATCGTCGTCGTCGTCATCATCATCATCATCATCTGCACATAATATTGATAATAAATATATGACTTTTGAACTAAAATACTTGAACAGATCTGACACTCTACAATGCAACCTTAGAAAACATGTTATCCCATCGACACCATTCATAAAGTGGTAGTGGTTTGTCTGCCAATTATAGTTCACAGTAATTCTGGAATAACTTCTAGACTACACCTTTGAGAGACAAATAAGTTCATGTAAAGCCAGAAAATAAAATATGTAGAAGTGTCTCCTTTGGGTGGCTTCCCTGGACTGGGGTCATGGGGAGTGACTGAAAATGTGTTCTTTTCTCATTTTTCCTCAGAATTATGACAATAATTTCACATATTAAGAAGTCTTATTTCTCTTATTCTACAGGCCAAATTTCCCATGGTGTTAATTATAAACGGAAAAGGTAAGTAATCAAAAAATAGAAACCATGAACACTGCCACTGTTATGCAATCAGTCCTCTAACCAGAATATTTTTTCTTGTTGTTACTGTAAGAGATGGTAGCACATTGATGGCATTCTCCTGACTTGACAATCTCAAGAGTGCCACAAAGTAGAAGTGAGTCAACACACAAATGTACAGTCCCAACAAAGCCACTTTTAAGTGACTATTGTAAGGCAATTGCATTACATTGCACTGTGTTACAGGTGCTTCTATTTTTCTGGATATAAATCATTTAGAAATTCATCTGTGTAGCATCTTCTCATTCATTCATTCATCTTCTATACCCGCCTTATCCCTTTCGGGGTTGCAGGGGGCAGGAGTCTATCCCAGCTGTCAAAGGGCAAGAGGCAGGGTACAACCTGGACCGGTCGCCAGTCAATTGCAGGGCAACATATAGAGACAGACAAACATTCACCCTCACACTCACACCTAACAGTCCTCTTAGAGTAACCAATTAACCTAAGTAACCAATTAAGCACAGGAAGAGCAAGGCCCCCACCTGACCCGCCTGACGCAAGGATCAAACCGGCGATCCTCTTGCTGTGAGGCACGCGCACTACCTGCTGCGCCACTGTGCTGCCCAGCATCATCTCAATAATTTCATTTTAATTAATGTTGTATTGTAATGTTGTATCAATGTATTTTCATTTCATATTCAATTTAAAACAACGTATCAACCAACATGGGTGAAAGACATATTCAGATGCTTTAGTAAAAATAGTGATAACACAATGTATATATACACACTCACAAGTGACGGTCCCAGCTTCAAAATGCAATTTAAGAAAACTGTGGAGTTATTATCAGCAAACATACTAAAGGTACCAAAGCAGAATTACTCATTATGTGGAAGAATGGTGCCTGTATAATAGTGGACTATTATTACTAATGCATTAATGTTAAAGCAGCATTTTAATGTTGTGGGAGGTAAGATAATTGTAACTATTTTACACATCATTGGGTAAATAAATCTATAACAATATATCATATTTTACATAGACTAGTTTTGATGTAAAATATGAATGTGTAATGAAAACAGTAAATACAGCTGTTAGTGTACTGCAATATTAAATAGCGAAAGATCGAAATGCTGAAAGTGAAAGTGAATGTACAAGTATCTTATAATTCTACTTAAGTACAGTATTTGAGTAAAAGCATTTATTTACAGTACATTCTACCACTGTGACATATTTTCAGCACAAATACACTGCAAATTACTTTTTGACACAAAAAGAATGTTACTACATTTGTTACTACCAGTAACAGTAACTTTGGGAGTGAGTTTTGTGCATGTTAACACTTCACAAGGGCTCAAAGTTCAGTTCACACAGATTAAAATGAACTAGTTGACGCTCATGTCGCAATTTGGAATTTTAAAGTTTACACTCCCCAAACTCATTTGTCTGACAGCTATAGTTACTAGTTGCTTTTCAGATTGCAATTTTTTCATACCCTTCCTGTCTAGTGAAAACCATGTATGTCCAACTTCTCTTCATGGATTGAGAAAACTTTCCTACTTCTTAAACTAACTGATTTATGTGAAATGGATGGATGAGCTCATGAAAAGTTGCCCTTTTAGAGATATGTGGTTCTCACAGGACGGCGACACTACAAACATATGATGACCATATAGATTATGATGCATTGCTGTAGATTAAATGACTCAACAGTACATAAAGCAGTTACAATTACCTCAGCCTTGAACATCTCTAACAGTAAAATGTAACATAAACATTAATGCAGCAGTAATATTAATCCAAAAACATCATTTATAATAATAAAACACTGACCATTTTACTGTATAATTTGCTGATAATACTTACAAAAGTATGTAAACATAAGAAAAACCTTGCCTTTACTGAAGTAAGGTTTTGAATGCAGTACTTTGAATTGCTGCTGAATATTTTCACAGAGTAGTAATGTTAGTACAGGATCTAAAAACTTCATATGACATCATATTAAATGGCATGCAATAGTCATGTTTTTGTGTTATGGGTGAACAATGAATTAGGACTTTTGGGTCATTGCCAGGGTGAGCTGATGACACCACACTTTGGATGCATTGGGCCTCTTCCACTAAGTGAGTAACGTTATATCTGGACATTTTCTGAGTTCATTAATATCCTGCGGAATGGATGTAGCTCGTGAGCCACGAGTTGACAATCACGGAATTACAGGCAGGGTCCGGAATTACTTACCTTTTTGAGGTCTGGACTTTGAGAAACCCTGATTTCCCTGGTAATGTTCGGCCATTTGATCATTGTCTATTACATTTTCACAGGTTGACTTTATCATTACTGCAATGGTTTCAAAGTGTTGGGAATGTTTATCCTACCAAAGAAACATGTTTCATCCAGATATTACAATCTGCATCAGAAACTTAATTTTAATCAAGTCAGTAAGACGGTCATATTACATTTGTGCTGTCCCAGCTGTCCCACCACTGTTGCAATCTTCCATACAAGACTTTATTAAAGCACAGTTAAGAAGAACATGCTGTGGTCAGAACAGATAGTCACAACCTTCAAATATCTGTGGCTCAGAATTCTGGTCCTCATACAGGTAACATGGCCAGCTATGTTTTTACAGACTTCTGGTAAAAGTAATGATGCTCTCCATGCATTATTACAGCTTTAATACATGTCCTTTGTCTTTGGCAACAGATTTGCATTAGTCAGTAAATGATCATTTGATTTATTTAATGAATGAAAGTAGGGTTAAAGACAATTGGACAGAGGTGATTGTTATATTTTCCACACATGAATGTTCACAGTCATCTCAAAATCAAACTCAAGAACAGAAAAAGCAGACAACCATTTCATCTCTTGACAATTTGACAATTTGAGATTTAAATCTTTTACTTGCTTTATAGAAAGAGATGTTTCTCTCTTTTCCCAAACACTTTCTCTCTGAAGGTCTAAAAAATCATCACCAAATCCACTGCTGTAACATTTCATAACAAATGAGGAATTATACATTTATTCAGATTAGTTTCACAAATGACTCAGATATTTGTATTCAATTATATCAGTGCCAAATAAGCACTGAATACTTATGGGAAAATTGCATAAAAACCCAAAGCATAATTCATTATAAATGTAAGCTACTGATATGTGCATCAAAAGTTATTATTATATCTAATTGTTCAGAACATCAGCATTTTAGAAAATAAAAGTGGCATGATTATTACACTCTTCATAGAAACATCGAAAGTTATTCTATTATTTGTAGCAATTTTACAAGTGCACACAGCAGGCTTGAAAAATAAACTCTGTGCATTACACGCCTCTTTCACAGACAGCAGCATAAATGCTCCACAGAGAAAGAAAGAGATTGAGAGATATGGAGAAAGAGAGAAACTTTTTCATCTGTTGGTATTCTAAGCTTTTAAATGAATGAATTTAGATAGTGGCCCTCCTGCACCTCCCCTCAAGCTTTATTCTCCCTCTGTGTATCAAACACCCCGATCCCCTAATCCACCCCCAATATCACTGTCTCTCTTTCTTTCTCTGTAGG